>CM028384.1:84941040-84978411 GCA_013146195.2 Codonopsis lanceolata
AATATATGTTGATTTGTTTTTCCTCATTACATTGAGTCATCACGAGTGGCTAAAAGGTTTATACTCAAGAAGGGCAACTCTGTGTGGCATCACATAGGTCTTAGATTAACCCGATCGAGTCCTACCTTCCCACGTGATGATCAAAGACTCATACTTCATTCAAAGATGCAGTGCAAAGTGCAAGAATGTCAAAAGTCTCAATAGAGAGTCACCAGAGAAGATCGAACATCTTGAAGACTTACCACCGAAGCATGACAAGTAGAGTCAGTCAAACCGGACATGCGGGCGGTTTTGCCCAAAAACCAAAAAGCCCATGGGAAAGCTCGCGAACTTGATCATCCCTAAAACTCATGGCCCAGCCCACCCCGTAGGTCAGAGGCAAACGGACTAATCCAAAAAAATTGATTTTTGATTTTTTCCCTTTTATTATCATTACACCATTTTATATCATAAAGACATAAACTCATAATTTATACCATAAATTAAACCACCGATTCATCAAGATTACAAATTCAAAAGTTCAAAACCATTAAAATCAAAAACTAATTAAGTAAAATACAAACTTCAAAATATCAATTACAACTTTACAAGTTCACTAGTTCAAAGAACAAAATCAACATATGGGCAAAAAAACAACATAAACTAAATCAAAAACTAAATTTTCATGTTAGGCTTATTGTTTTATGTTATTTTTATTTTTAAGTTTGTATTTGAAATAATCAAATAATTGTTTTTGGAAGAACCATTAATATTGGTCATCTCACATCTTGGCAAAAACAAAAGAAAGACGCATGAGAAAGCACAAAGCGTAATGCTCAAAACCAACCAAGAACAAAGATACTAATCAACCTAAAAATGAAAGACCGACAGAGACGTAGAGGTTGGGCGATGACGATCGCGAGCCGGATCCGGAAGCAGTAGACTAGATCGGATTTGGAAGACGGATATGGAACGGCGATTCAAATAAGACGTAGAGGCCGTGAGGGCGAGAGTCGGGAGACGTAGGGCACAAGCCGTTGTCTACCGATTGATTGGCCGAAGCCGAACAACAGTGAAGTGAAGACTTGATCACTTGAAGAATGAAGAGTCTTCACTGAAGACTTGAAGAATGAAGAGTCTTCACTAAGGACTGAGACCGTGAGATGCCGTAGACGAGTGAGAAATGAAGAGTTCAATTCATGAACCAAGAGGATCAAGCGAACCGAAAGGCCAAGGCGCGCAATCGCCGAGGAAATTGATTGTGCTGCTTGCCTGTCAAGGCATGTGCCCGACTTGAGACCGAGAGTAGAGTCCGAGAGAGCCAAAGAAGAGTATATAGGAGTGAGGACTAAGGACTGGAAGAAGCGAAGAACCAGGAAGACGAACTCTTCGAAGTGCCGAATGCTCTGCCGGGTTGAGGAATGAGAGGGAGATCACGATTCACCGATTCAAGATAACCTAACCCTAGGATTATTGAAGCGTCATGCACGCTGTCGTGAGTGGGCCCGCCATGCCATTGGGCCGCTTAAAATTATAACAAATTATGAAATTAACAAGTCCAATCCACATTTCTCTAAACCAAGAATCGTAGCCGGCCGCCCGCCCGCTCAAGACTCAAAGCCTGCTTCCTAATATTAAAAACACTAAATTTGTGGGCTTGCTCGAGGGCTTTTCCCATTTTGATCAGCCTAGCTAAGTTGATCGTCGCACTAAATAGACATCGGCCTCCTAAAACAAGACTTGTTCCATCGGCCCGAACATCCTACCCAAGCATTCTCCACAGCTAGAGAAAAGACTAAAGTAGTTCAAATCAAGACAAATATGTTCAAGCCTCGTAAAGCCCGACATAGTTAAAGCTACAAGACTTTCTTTCACCACCGATAAAGTCAAAAGAAACTACTTTATTGAACGCACCACCCGACAAATGCATCGACATCGACCTACTTCTCATAGACTTATCAACACAATGACGCACAACAAGTTCCAAGATCTACAGGACTAAATTTTGCCCCCAAATAGTCAAGATCTTATGGACAAAAATCTATATCCGATAGACTTCAACAACTATATCTCTAAACGGATAGAAACATCAAATCTTCATCTCTCAACGATTATATTGACTCCAGTCTATATAAGAATCCTTTCTCTTTCCCAATACACAGGCATATAGAGCGAAGTCTAAAAACAAGGACTCACTCAAGAGCTTCAAAGAAACAGGGAGATCTACAACGAGATCGTCCTCACCAACGCATCTCAGATCTCGACACAATATTGCAGTGAATCTATCCGGATCTTAGAAAGACACTCTCAGTGGATTGCTAGGAAGAAAAGCTTGGAGAAGAAAAGAGATAGATCAGAAACTTCATAAGACAGAGATCAAGATCTTGGATCGATCTGAAGATTGATTTTAGATTATGTCTAAAGAAAATGAAGAGTTGTCTGTAGATATTGCATTCATATCTTCAGATTTGTATTCCTATACAAATGTTGTTGATTGTGCAATAATCATTCATCATGGAAAGCCGAGTGCTCTGCACTCAATTGTTCAGATATTTTTTATATGAACGACCTTGAAAATTCTCTTCTCATAACAGTTTCTCGTTCTGGTCTCTTATTGCCCTCTTTGCTTAATGATTCATTTATGGATAATTAAGTAAGGGTTGAGGCATGGAAGGACGATGACAAAAACTTTACATAGAATATTTAGGCTGATGTAATATGTAATTTATCTTTGAATAAATTCATATGTTCTTACAAATAATTTATCCCTCAGTCTTTATATATCTATGAGCTTTTATAAATTGATTTATCTTTAGAAAAGTTATTCTTTAATTGATCTCCTAGAATTTGTATTTGAAAGAAGTATTAAGCGTGTTGTTGTTCTGATCATATATTCGTGCACAGCCACTTAAGACTTCTCCAAATCTAAAGCCTTTCTATTTACGCTGCTTAAACTCTTTATAACTGGCTTTCGATTTAACTGACTGTTTATCGGCATAGTTGATACTTCTACTTAGAGCAAGTCTGTCGTTAGCCTCTACCAGCAGACATGCTCAATATGCTAAACTGCAGATGCCACTAAATCTATGTTTTAAATGTATCCAAAAGAAAAGTTTTAAAATGGCATCATAGGCTATTCACCCCCCCCCCTCTAGCCTATTTGAGCACAATTGTGGACCAACAGAATCACATGAGGTTTCTTATCTACCCTTTGTCCTAACACAGCTCCAATTGCAAAATCGATGCATCATAAATGATTTTGAAAGGAGAGACCAATCGTATGGTTAAAATAGAGTTGTTGTTAATTGTTCTTTTAATAAATTAAATGCATTCAAGCATTCTTGATCAAAAATAAACTCGGTATCTTTCGCCAAACGATTACATAAAGGTTTACAGATTTTTGAAAAGTCTTTTATAAATCTTCTGTAAAAACATGCATGTCTTAGAAAACTTCTAACACCCTTGACTGTAGTTGGGGGAGGTAATTGTCTTATAACTTCAATTTTAGCTTTATCTACCTCAATTCCTTTGTTAGACACAACATGACCTAAAACTATCCCATGTTTAACCATGAAATGGCTTTTCTCCCAACTTAGGGTCAAATTAGTTTCGCAACATCTTTTTAGAACCAATGTTAGATTTTATAGACAATTATCGAAAGAATTTCCGAACACTGAGAAATAATCCATAAACACTTCCACACATCTTTCAACTAAATCGGAAAATATAGAAATCATGCATCTTTGAAAAGTATGAGGGCATTACATAATCCAAAGGGCATCCTTCTAAATGCAAAGGTACCAAAGGGACAAGTAAAAGTGGTTTTCTCTTGATCTTCCTAAGTAAGTGGAATCGATTATAACCGGAAAAACCATTAAGAAAACAATAATAATCATGGCCGACTAATTTTTCAAGGATTTGATCAATGAAGGGCAAAGGAAAGTGATCTTTCTTAGTTGCTGCATTTAGTTTCCTTAAATCAATGCACATTCTATAACCAGTTATTGTTCATGTGGGGATTAACTCATCTTTCTCATTTTTAACAACAGTAATTCCTTATTTCTTTTGAACTACTTGAACTGGACTAGCTCATTTACTATCAAATATCGGGTAAATTATACCCACATCAAGAAGCTTAAGCACTTCTTTCCTAACTGTCTCTTCCATATGGGGGTTAAGTCTTCTTTGACGTTCTCTAGAAGGTTTGCTACCTTCTTCCAAATGAATTCTATGCATACACATAGAAGGACTGAAACCCTTCAAATCTGTTAAGGATCAACCTATAGCTTCTCTATGTGTCCATAATATTTTTAACAAGCTTGACTCTTGTTCTTCCGTTAAATCCACAGCAATTATAACGGGAAAAGTTTTGCCTTCCCCAAGAAATGTGTTTTTCAAATGGGATGGCAATGACTTTAATTCTACTTCAAGAGGGGATTTGATATATGGGATAAACTTACGAATTTCCATTTTAACTTTTTTCTTTTTCATCCTCCTCTGAAATTTCTTCTTTTTCTTCATTAATTTCTATTTTATATTAATCAATTTCTGATTTAGGGCTTTCTAATTCTTCTTTATTTTCACTGTCATTTTTAAAAGCTTCTAATCTCTCCTTCTTTTTTCTAGCATCCGCCTCTTGGAGCTCTCTTTCTAATTCTTCTATGTCAATTCTCACAGTGGAGAAGGTTCTATCATCACAGTCCTCTCCAAACATATCTTTCTCTAACTCGTCATCATTTAAATTTACTTCAAAGCTTTGGGCTACAAGATGTTCAATTTCATCAATTGAGAATCATGCATTCATGTCACTTGGTCTATCTAACGCATCAAAAACTGAAATTTCTACAGTTTCTCCCATAACTGACATTGATAGCTTACCATTCTTCACATTAATCATGGTGTTGGTCGTAGCCATAAAAGGTCTTCCTAACAAAATAGGAACTTCATTATTAGTGCATATATTTCTTTTTCATCTCTAGAACCACAAAATCGACTGGAATGATCAACTTATCTACTTGCACTAGAATGTCCTCTACTATTCCCAAATGATGTTTGATCAAGCAATCAGCTAACTGCAAGGACATAGTTGTGGGTTTTAATTCACCTAATCCTAATTGTTTATAGATAGCAAAAGGCATTAAATTGATACTCGCTCCTAAATCTAGCATAGCTTTCATCTTTTTAGAACTACCCAAGGAAACTTGGATATTAAAACTACCTGGATCTTTTAATTTAGGGGGAGTTCAGGTTGTAATACTGCACTGACGTTTTCAGAAAAAATTATTTTCTCATTCTTTTCGAATTTGTGTTTTCTAGAATGGAGATCTTTGAAAAATTTGGCATAGAACGGAATATTTTTAATGACATTAAGCAAAGTGAGATTAATATTCACTTTGGACAACATATTATATTTTTTTGTAAACTGCTTATCAATCTTGTTTTTCATTAATCTACCAGTAAATGGTATGGGAGGAACATATGGTGGAGGGGCAACATATGGTTCCTCAAGAGGTTCTGCCCCTTGCTCTTTTTCTTGTGTGACTTTATCTTTATCTTGACTTACATTGTCTTTTACTTGGAAATCTTCACCTTTATCTTTTTCTTTTTCATGAACTTCTTTACCATATTTTTCTACATTATCAAGAATGTTTGTAGATTGAATAGGATTACTTGCATCTTCTCCAATGATTCTACCACTTCGCAGAGTCGTGATAGATTTTTCTTGTTCTGTTTGACTAGAGAACTTCCCTTCTTCTCTTCCTTGAAATTTTGCAAGTTCTTTCTGCAAACTTTCCACGGTTTCAAATAAATATTTGTTAAGAGCAATTTGTCCACTATTTAATCCTTCTGATTTTGGAGCCTCTTCAATCTGTAACTGTCCTTGCTAAGGAAATTGTTGAGGTTGTAAGGGCTTATTTCCTCCCCATGAAAAGTTAGGGTGATTCCTCCAACCTGGATTATATGTGTTGGAAAATGGGTCATTCCTTTGCTTGGAGGGTACATATTCATCGCATTAGTCTGTTAAGGATACACAGCACTAGATGGACACAAGTTAGTAGCATGAGAATTTAATCCACAAATAGTACAAGCTTCTTGAATTTGTGCTCTATTTTGTAAAAAATCAATTTGAGCTTTCATTTGATCTATTTGAGCTTGAGTATCTGAACTTTCTTGAACTTGAAACAAACTTCTACTTTTACATCTTGTACTTTTCTGTTGGGAATTTGCACTTAACATTTCAAACAAATTTTCTAACTCAGTTGGTGTCATTCTTTTAATAGAACCACCAGCTGCACTATCAACCATAGTTTGCAAGGCAAGCGAAAGAGCATGATAAAACTGAGTTACTAACACATCTTGAGAATGATTATGATGGGGACACAAAATAAGTAAATGTTTAAATCTTTCTCATGCTTAATGGAATGTCTCTCCTGGTTCTGTTTGAAAAGTCATAATTTGCTTCCTATATTCCGAAAGAGATGCATGTTAATAAAACTTACCCATAAACAAATCATACAGTTGAGCCCATGTACAAACACTTCTAGGTGCTAGATTCATAAACCATCTTCCCGTTACATCTTTTAATGCACATTGAAAGTATCTCATTTTTATCTGATCTTCCGTCAGACCTCCTAACGAAAAATTATCGGTCATAAAACCATATTCTTTAATAAAAGTTACTGGATCTTCATATGACAATCCATGGAACGAAGGCAACATGTTATAAAAGTGACCTTTAAGTTCAAAGTTTCTTACCGCTTCTGGTAAAACTAGACATGAATGTGTTGCATTCAACATAGGTCGACCATAATCATTTATAGTTCTTTTATTTATATTTACCGAAGGGACCAGATTTTCAGGATTTTGATTATTGATGTTATCCATTGGAGGATCAACCAGAGGATCCTCACGATTCAACTGTTCTTGATTAACATGTTGGTTTTCCAAATTATCAGGGTCTTCCTCATTCTTACCAAGATTATTTATATTTTGATTTAAGTCTGCCAGATTGGGATTTAGAGATCTACAACCGTGCATAAAATATTAAAAGCAAATAAAAACAAATAAAAACTTAAAACTAAAAAAAAAAATCTTTTTGTATTTTTTTATAAAAATTGAATTTAAAAACAACGCTACCAACAAACTAAGTAAACTAGCTTATTCCCGGCAACGGTGCCAAAAACTTGATCGTGTCTTAAATTTATACCTTGCAAGTGCACAAGACTATTGTAGAATAGATTATGGAAAACAAGGGTTGAACCACAGAGACAAGAAGAATACAAGTAGCAAGTATATCGGTAGCAATTAAACTAAGGGGGGTTTTTTATTTTTTTTATTTAATCTAATTTTACTCTACTAAAACAGGAAATCTAATTAACAAACTAAATAGCAATCACAGTTTATAAAGATCTTATGGAGGAGGGAAATCTAGGATTGGGGTTTCACTTGCATCTACTCTATCGCTCTTTATAAATAAAATATAATTCAATACCTAGGGTTCGTTCACAAAAGATAGATATAGATTGTCAAATTATAATTCAGTCTCCATCCTAAATTCATCCAATCTATATCCTAAAAACAAGAACATATAAATCATATTAGTCACTTAGGTCATATATATAAACATGACCCTAACTTATCACTCTCGTGCATCGATAAGGTCAATTTATCATGATGGTGAGCCAGTGTACGACATATGCATTTGGTCGTGTAACTATCCGCACCTCTAGGTCTTTACTAATTGCGATTTCATTCATTTGGTCAAAGCTAGAAAGTAAAGAGGTTAATAAACATCACGATCAACAACAATTGAATGAATAAAAATATATTAAGCAATAGATTCGATACAAGTTACCTCTCAATTCCTATATTAATGGACGATTAGTTCATTCTTGAAAATGAATTAAAATCTAAAAATATAAACAACCTAGAAAGCAATTAAATTTACACTACTACGGATGTGATTTGGAAATAACAAATCAAGATAAAAAGATAGGAGTGCAATATTTCTAGTCTAACCGCTGTTTAATTTTAAGCTTCTTTCTACTTTTCTTTAATTCAAATCTTGGTAGTTGGACGCATTATTTTATGCACTACGAGCTCTCGCAACGTATAGCATAACTAGCTATAATTCCTAGCTATGGGCTCTCGCGTCTTATAACATAGGAGAAAATAGATGCATGTCAAAATAAGCACATAATGACTATCTACGCACAATATCATTTCAGTTTCACGTTACGCAAACAATTATTGTGATTTTCGGTATTAATAGGATGGACTCTCACATCTTACCCTATAATTCTAATAATCATCTAATTGTTTGCTACACCATCAAAACCATGAAAAACACACAATAATAAACAAGCGTATAGGTAATACTTCGCAAAAAAATTCTCTATATTTTTTTATAAATCATGTTGGTAGCCGAGACAAACAAAATTGGTTAACTACGGGCTCTCGGATCTTATAGTCAACCCTAACCTCCCTAACCTCGCAAATGGCTAAGATGGTTCGATCGCGTGTCAAATTAAGTCTCACAATGGCTATCGGTTTGTGTCACAAAACACCAACTATTAAATTTATTGGTCTGAAATATAAAGATAGCTCTCGCGGATCCTAAATATTTCTAAAATCATTTAACTATTGGCAAATTAATTAAAAGCATTAAGCTCACAAAATAAAAACTCAACATGAATGTATAAAGATATAGATTAAATTAAAATACTACATTGGACATAGAAAAATAATTGCATTCCATAGATAAATTAAGCATAAACCAATTTCTTCATTTACAAAATTAATCAACCCAAGAAATTATAACAACTATCATAAAATAGAGATAGGAATAATTAAATTAAACAAATCGTATCTCCTATGTTGAAATCATTTGCAGATGCTTCGTTGGCTCTTGATTTGAAGCTCCAAACTTTCAATTGTGATCAATCAATGGAGGAAAGGAGGAATTTTGGAAGAAATGGGGCTGGTGCCCCATTTGGGAGCAATGTCCCGAAATGGGGACTTGTAAAAATTGAAGGAGGCTACTGGAAGCTTAAATTGAAGAAGGCAATGGAAGCATGGGTTAGGGTCATTCCTAACTTTTAGGGGCCAAGGGCAAAAATGATAAAATGGGCCCTATAGATATAAAAAATAAAATTTTGAAATAAATAAATTTTCAATTTTTCATAGTTCAAAGTATTCAATTGGTATAACATCTACGAACATACTAATATATAAGTATATGAAATACAATAATTATTTAAAATTACTTCGTTTGCATATTCCGATACACTAGTTATTTTCTATCTTGATTTGATAATTTTCTTATATATTAAAATATACAAAATGTCTATAAAGCATATCTATAAGAAATTTTAGATTTATTCACTCTTCTAAGATCTTTCTCAACTATATCATCAAATTATATCACTTTCTCTCATTTTTTGGCTCATTCGTTACATGTTCATTTGGATTTTTTTGTTGATTATTCGATTATTGTAATCCATTAATCCATATTCTAAGATAATTAAGTTTTTTGTTGATTAGGCGTGTCATTTTATTATTAATGAGCTACTAAAAATGTCAACCCGAAACGGAGCGAGGGAGTATATAATACTTGATAATTCACAACTCTAAAATAAAATAAATTTTACATAACTTTCAAAGAGTTGAACTCATGACCTCTCATTCAAATTAAAACACCTCATCCAATGGACCACCAAATCACATATGAAATTCAAGTGACAGTATAATATTTATATCTATATATGACTGTATTATAAGTTTGGGCCCTCAAAATTGGGGGCCCAGGGCGGTCGCCCTTTCAGACCACCCTCAGGGCCGGCCCTGGTAGGGGTAAAATAGGTAGCACAAGGGAGATTTAGGGGCTTAAAAGGGAAAAAAATAGAGGATGGGCACGGCTGGGGCATGGGTTGGACTAGCTGAAGGACACGTGGGTTACCCGGGTGATATATGGGGCGGCATGAGAGAGGGAGTTTGTAGAAAGGCGGGGCATGTGGACTGGTAAATGGGCCGTATAGGCAGGATCCACCAAGGATAACGTGGGTCAAGGCTTGGCTGTAGCTGGGATAGGCGGCGACACATGACACCATGAGATTTCGACAACGCAAAGGAGCAGAATCCCAACAATTGCTCAGATGCCCCTGCAGTTCTTGGAGTTAGCGTCGGATTCCTTCCCTTCCCAGCTCTCTCAATTTCATCCTCCGTTAGAGTTGTTAGCCTCCGTTAAACCTGAATTGCCTTAGAATACTTAACGGAATTAACGGATTTTGACCAAATAATTTGTAATTTAACTTTTCAGCCCTGAATTGACTCGAACTTCGGGTTAAATACCATATAAATGATTGATTATGCATGGAAACCTACGTTAAGCACAAATACACAAATAATAATATTTCAAGGCATAATTAACTCAAAATAGTACAAAATAAAAAGAAATTCCTGGGAAAATTCGTGAAAATCTTGAGCTCATCACCCTAAATTTTGACCCGAGAACAACCCAATTAAGATAAATACCATTCAAGAGATCAACCCAAGATTATAAACATCATAATTAAGGTATGAATTAATTCTGAGCAATCCTCAAACAATCATTTAAACCATAAAACATTTTTTTACCCAAAGATGTTTTAAATACAACCAAGCGAGATACCAAATGCGAGTCAAACCGAATGTCAACAACTAATATATATATATATATATATATATATATATATATATATATATAAAAATATAGGCAAGGCGAGAACAATATGACTTTATAAATGAAGGCGGTGCAAATGAAAGATAAGATATCAATCAAGAGAGTAAAGAATTTGAATCCCACATGAAAGCACAACTTTTCAAATACCATAACCTCATTCAACAACCATTAAACTTTGGGTTGAAAAAGTCTCAACTACCAGACAATTAACCTTCAACCTTGAGAAAATTGAAGAACAAGATTATATTCTTTTCTTTTGATTATTCTTTTCATTGCTTTCCAAGGGGCATAATTAAGAACAAAAAGGTATGAATACACAAATAAAATAAATTAATTCATGTGCTAGCAAGCAATCCTAGACACAAACAATCAACAGGGACACTAGGGATTAATGTGAAATAAATGGGTATGATTTATACCATAAAACATTTTTTCAAAACATACCCAAAAGCTACTCTTAGCACAACCATCATAGAACAAGCATAAAAATATTTCAACAAATACTTGGGCTTAGATTGAACCTCAACCAAGCGAGATACCAAATAGCGCCAAAAATGGAAAGGCAAATGATCAAAGCAAAAATAATTTGGGGCGTATAAAGCTCAAGATTTTTAGAATTTTCAAAGTTTACCAACCAAACCATTCTCCATAAACATAAAGTAAAAGGAGAAGGGAAGGTAAGAAAACTCCCTCAAAGAATTTCTAATCCATATCTCTTATAAACAAAACATATAAATACATAAGCAATTAAACTAATTAAAAAACATGCTCAAAATACAATCAACTTTGCTTGGTATCGATATTAGCAAATAAGAGCAAAAATTAAATCATTCCCCGACAACGGCGCCAAAACCTTGATGTGCGTAAAAACGCAACATGAGTAAGAATACCCGACCGTATCAAGTAATAAAGTGTACAAAAGTATGAGTTATCGATCCCATAGGGAATGTACGTAATTCTCACATCAACTAAGTACCAAAATTAGGCTAACTAATTTTATTTGAGCGAAAAGAAGATGAATTAAAATCTAAAAATATAAACAACCTAGAAAGCAATTAAATCTACACTACTGTGGAGGTGGTTTGGCATCAACAAATCAAGATAAAAAGATAGGAGTGCAATATTTCTAGTCTAGCCGGTGTTTAATTTTAATCATCTTTCTGTTTTTCTTTAACTCAAGTCTTGGTAATCGGGTGCACTATTTTATTCATTACGGGCTCTAGCAACGAATAGCAAAACTAGCTACAACTCCTAGTTACGGGCTCTCGCGTCTTATAACATAGGGGAAAATAGTTGCATGTCAAAACAAGCACCCAATGATCATCTATGCACGATCTCCTCTCGATCTCACGTAACGCAAACAATTATTGTGATTTTCGGAATGAATAGGACGGACTCTCGTATCTTATCCTATAATTCTAAGGATCATCTAATGGTTTGCTACACAATCAAAATCATGAAAAACACACAATAATAACCAGGCGCATAGATAATACTTCGCTAAAAGAAATTCTCTATATTTTTCTACAAATCATGTTGGTAGCCGAGACAAACGAAATTGGTTAACTACAGCTCTCACAATAGCTATCGATGTGTGTCACAAAACATCAACTATTAAATTGATTAGTGTGAAATATAAAGGTAGCTCTCGCATATCCTAAATATTTCTAAAATCATTTAATTATTGGCAAATTAATTAAAAGCATTAAGCTCACAAAATAATAACTCAACATGAATGTATACTAAATAAAGAGATAGATTAAATTAAAATACTATATTAGACATAGAAAAATAATTGCATCTCATAGATAAATTAAGCATAAACCAATTTCTTCATTTACAAAATTAATCAACCCAAGAAATTACAACAACTATCATAAATTAGAGATATGAAGAATTAAACTGAACAAATTGTATCTCCTAGGTTTAAATCATTTGTAGATGCTTCGTTGGCTCTTGATTTGAAGCTCCAAACCTTCAATTGTGATCAATCAATGGAGGAAAGGAGGAATTTTGGAAGAAAATGGGGCTGGTGCCCCATTTGGGAGCAATGTCCCGAAATGGGGACTTGTAAAAATTGAATGAGGCTGCTGGAAGCTTAAATTGAAGAAGGCAATGGAAGCAGGGGTAAAATAGGCAGCACAAGAGAGATTTAGGGATCGAAAAAGGAAAAAAATAGAGGCATAGCTGGGGCGTGGGTTAGACCAGCAGAAGGACACGCGGGTTATCCGGGTGATATATGGGGCGGCATGAGAGAGAGAGAGTGGGTAGAAAGGCGAGCATATGGTATGGTAAATGGGCCGGATAGGCAGGATCCACCAAGGATAACGCGAGTCAAGACTTGGCTATAGCTGGGAAAGGCGGCGACACGTGGCATCATGAGATTTCAACAACGCAAAGGAGCAAAATCCAGCAATTGCTCCGGTGCCCCTGCAGCTCTTGAAGTTAGCGCCGGATTCCTTCCCCTCCCAGCTCTCTCAATTTCATCCTCCGTTAGAGCTGTTAGCCTCTGTTAAGCATGAAATGCCTTGGAATACTTAATAGACATTGACCAAATAATTTGTAATTCAACTTTTCAACCCGGAATTGCCTCGAACTTTGTGCTAAATACCATATAAATGCTTGATTATGCATGGAAACCTACATTGAGCACAAATACACAAATAATAATATTTCCAATGCATAATTAATTCAAAAATAACACAAAATAAAAGGAAATTCCCAGGAAAATTCGTGAAAATCTTAGACTCATCACTATGTGATTCCATGTATTTGGGCGATCGAGTGAATAGACAACATTCGTTTCTCCGATCATCGCCTTTGGCGCCTCCGCCTCCTCCCCAGGGATGCTTACCTTGAGAGTATGCCGTCATCAGTATGAGTACATGGTGATGTATATTTTTCCTATTAGTGCTTATCCCTCCATTTCATATGATGACTTTGTTAGGAGGATATTACATCACATGCCCTCTAGACGGGCTTTTGATGTAGCTGGGTCTTCGTATTCTACAGCCACAGACCCAAAGGATTTTTATACTTCACGTGTGATTCTGGCGATCGTCATTCATGTCCATGGCAGACAGCTTGTTGAGGAAGCTCTGTCAGATGAAGAGATTACTGCTCCTTACCGGCTCCCAAAGGGTCTCGGTAAAAGACTACACTTTATATCTTGTATTCATTATTATTATATTTGTTTTGTATTTTATTTGTATCTGAAATGTATTTGTTTTGCACGATTCCAAGTGAATGTGTAGTCATATCTTCAATTATTGAAGAATTTCTTCAACGTATCTCGACAATACCAGCAAAGCAAAGGCGGCACTCTCGTGTCGGGGTAATGATGCAATTGGCAATGTACATCGCAGGGACGATGATGATCTAACAGACAATCCTGGCTGGAAAGGCCCTTGGGTTATGGGTACTGGGACCAGTCATCCCGTCACGAGCTACGGGAGAGCAGAGGAGCGTGTATTTAATGCAAACTGGTGTATTTAATGCATTAAATTGTATTAATTTATTATATGTATTATTTTAATTGTTTTAGCGATGCATAAATATATGTGATGCACTATTATTTGAAAGGGCTTAAATGTTTTGCGATACGCAATTAATTCAATAGAAATTAAACATTAGTGATGCATGAATAATTTAAAAGAATTATCATGCATTAGTGATGCATGATCAATACAAAACATCAAGATATTAGCGACGCATAATTAATTTAAAAGAATCAAACGTTAGCAATGCAGGATAAACTCAACAGAAATAACATGTATGAATGATACATGATTAATTCAAAACATCAAAATATTAGCGACGCATAACTTAATCAAAAAATCAAACGTTAGCAATACATGATAAATTCAACAGAAATAACATGTATAAGTGATGCATAATCAATTCAAAATATCAAAATATCATAATATTAGCAACGCATAACTAATTCAAAAGAGTCAAACGTTAGTGTTGCATGATCATGTCAAAAGAAAATAAACATAAAAGATGCATTATTTACTACTCGAAAGAATTAAATGTTGCATAAGTTATGTTATGAGCAGTAAAGACCAAGAATGCATATTTTATCTCAAAAGAATCAAATGATACATTTGTATAAATCATGTTAAGGGAGATAAATATCAGAGATGGACAATTTAACTCAAACGAATTAAATACTTGAAAGAGATCATGTTAAGAGTAAAATAAATATCAAGGATACATAATTTAACTTTAAAGAATTAAATATCTACAAGAAATTAGACTAAAATAAAATAAATATGCAATGATTTAACTCAAAAGAATCAAATGTTTGCAAGAAATCATGCAAGAAGAGAATATTAACTATCTGCGGTGTGTAGCTATTAGGGGACCTAGGCGGTTATAATTTCACAAAAGAGACTAGTTTAATTATCACCCTTAAAAAAAGGTGTGCCTTTGATCTTGGGCAAAATATGAATTTTCATAAAAAGAGCTCAATTAAGTATATTACTAGCGCAACATTAAGTATATCCCTAATGAATAACACAACAAATTATTTACTCCTCAGTTCTCAAAAAAAAAAGGGGGTATACTTAATACAACACCTATAAAATGTTTAATACAGTACTTTTAAAAAATGTTTGACGAAAATACCCTTTACATAATTTATTTTTTTGTTTTTTTATTAAATTTAATTTAACAAATTTTAAATTTAAAAAAAATTAAACACAATTAATTTAATAATTAATTTGATTTAGTTACTAAACACAATTAAATTACTAATTAATTAAAAAAATTAGGGTTTAGGACCGGTTTGGCAGCAGTCCTAACCAAAAAAAATTAGGGTTTAGGACTGGTTTGGCAGCAGTCCTAACCAAAATAATAATAATAATAATAATAATAATAATAATAATAATAATAATAATAATAATAATAATAATAATAATAATAATAATAATAATAATAATAATAATAATTTTAAGGTTTAGGACTGGTTTGGCAGCAGTCCTAACCAAAAAAAAATTAGGGTTTAGGACTGGTTTGGCAGCAGTTCTAACCAAAAAAAAAATAGGGTTTAGGACTGGTTTGGCAGCAGTCCTAATAAAAAAAAATTAGGGTTTAGGACTGGTTTGGCAGCAGTCCTAACCAAAAAAAAAAATCAGGGTTTAGGACTGGTTTGGCAGCAGTCCTAACCAAAAAAAAAAATTAGGGTTTAGGACTGGTTTGACAGTAGTCCTAACCAAAAAAAAATCGGGTTTAGGGGTATATATTGGAACCACGGAACCAAACCAAACCGAGTGATTAATGTTGGTTAAGTTGATTAAAAATAATTTATATAAACCACAAAACCAAACCAAACCAAGTGGTTCGGTTTGGTTCCAAGCCTTATTCGGTTTGGTTCATTTTGAAAATTTTGAAACCAATTGGGATGGTTCGATTCGTGATTTTGCCCCAAATTGAATCACGTATACCGATGTGGAGGTAGAGTCATCAAATAAATGGAGAATCAAATCAAGAATAAAATGTTAAAGATAACTTCCAATAAGAAGGTGAACAATTTTTCCGTGACAACCTAAAAAGGAAGAGAATATTACTCCTTTTGTTCCGTTCCGAGTAAAAGTCCATCATACTATATTGAGATGTTTCTTTAAGAGTTTGTTTTCAAAAAAATATGTTTATTAACATTTCAAGTTTACCTTCCAGATTTGATAGTAACATATTGATTATAATTGAATATTACTGTAATTGTGACAAACTTTAACGCTATATATATCTCTTAATAGTTAGAATTTTCAAACATAAACTTTTTGGATAGAATGGAGAAAGTATTATTATTATCTCAAAAAAGTTGTTGAAGATATAGTTGGCCTTCAAAGCCCATTTAGATAGTTTTGTTAAATTGTAAGCGTAATTGGGCTCATTACTTTGTTAGCCCATTTACCTTTTAGCATAGATATAAGTAATTGGTGTAATAGTTTTTAAGGGTGAATTCAATTCAATAATATCAGTTTTCTTTCTTTCCTATTGTCTTGTTCTATTAAGAACCCGTTCTCTCTCTCACCTCCGGCCACCACCGTTAATGGTGATGGTCCGACTACCCTCAACCCTTCATCCAAATATACGAATTTTAACATGGTATCAGAGCCTCGATTCTGATCCAATCTTCTTCCGCAAAATCTACTCTGTTGTGAAAATCAGTTGATTTGGACTCTGATTTCGAAGACTCATCGTTTTCATCTTCTTCCGATAAGTGGTCTAGGACTTCGAATGGCGATGAGGGAGTTCATTTCAAGAAGAAGATTCTCCTCCACCCAAGATTTTCAAGACCTTTTTCCGCAATGCATATCTCTTTCATATCTCTGCTCAAAAGGGTAAGAGAGAGAGAGAGATGAAGGCTGCCAGAGAATCAAGAACTGTCGCAGAAGCTCTCAAATCTCACTATTTTTCCTCTGTCTATAACTCACAGATCTCTTATCCCTCTAGATCCTCATTTCTCTACCGAGATCGGACATCCAACTCCGTCCAATCTTGATCGGTTATCCGTCTGAATATGGTGCCAGACTATTGCCCATCTTAATTCTGATGAAGCTGAAGAACCACAATATGGAAAGAGCGATGATTGGAGTAGATCAAACGAAGGATTTCAAACTGCTGCTGGTGAGTTGCCACTGATATAAAGAATAGCGAGCCCTAATAAAAAGGTCTCGTTTGTCGACAGTTACATGTCCTCGCTGTTCATGACAGCAACATCGATTGCAAGGTCATTGAGGAAATGCTCAAGATCTCTTCCTGCAAAGTGCGGGAACAAGATTCTTGAAAAGCTTAAAGGATTATCGTTTCAGATCTACAAAAACGTCACTCTTATGTACATTTCTGCTGCCCCAATTTGCCGAATCTTGTTTCATCTCTCTCAAGTCTCATCTGTCTCTCAATTTTCCAGAATATGTTTCTTTGGTTTGCAAGAAATTGAGAGGGGAGGGTTAAAGGATTTTAGTTTGCCCCATCTTCTTGGGTGCCAATTCCATAATTACAAAATATACTCTTCTTCTTCTTCTTTAGCTTTGTTCGTCGTCGACTGAATGGATTGAGTTCTTTCTTCCTTGCTACCGTTGGATTCGTACCTATAAATGGCGCGAATATCTTCAACTTGATCTCATGGCCGACATCACAGTCGGTATCATGTTCGTCCCTCAGTCAATGTCTTATGCAAAGCTAGCTGGACTTCAACCAATATATGGACTTTATTCTGGATTTGTACCTATTATGGACTGATCATTGGTTATTCCTTTCTTGGTTTCTCGTGAAAATTTTTAGTCGATTATCTCACTGCCGATTATCTCACTGCCATCTCCGATTTTGTTAGCATTCTTCGGAGAATACATGGCCGGCCAGCACAATTTTATGGTTGCCCGAGTTTCTACGATCTGATTCTTTGGAAAATGTTCCATCAGAGTTTCTTTCTCTCAAATTATCAAGGTTAAGGTGAGATTGTTAATTTTGCCGACAAACGAGAAGCATACCTACACATTCTCTGTAGTATTGGTGGTCTCCTTACTACTTTGGAAGTTTGTGGATGGCTTCATATACTGAGGTTTTTTGTATCTCAAGTTTTGCTAGTCCCTATTTCAGTTTAATTGATAGGGTCTGGTTGTTATTTCATTGATATACTCATTGGTGTTATTCTATTCATGATGCTACAGAGGCTCAGTTTCATATGAATGGGCAGATAGTTGCTGGATGGGAAATTTCTGTTGTTCTTGTTTGAACTTCTTTGTTTGACCAAAGTCAAATAATGACTTGGTTTCTCATATCTCTATGTGATCAGAATTCGTTCCACATTTTCAGATTAAGGATGTAATCTTTAGAACAGAAAAGTTGGTTTTGGATACTCCTTCGTCTTCTTCTAGCCATTGAACGAGCAAGCTTTTCGAGATTGGCTCATGTTTGGGCTTCTCTACATCTACTACAAGTGTTCGGGATGATCCGTTTGTGGGCTCCAATCAACTTGTTCAACATCTACTACAAGTGTTCGAGATGATCCGTTTGTTGGCTTCGATCAACTTGCTTGACATCTTGCTAAAGATTGTTACTATTCTGGCCCATAGAAGCCCCTTTGCCATAAAGACTCATTTGATTTGTACTGGCCCAAAAGGCCCAGCCCATTGAGGCTCATTTGTTTGCACCTCTCCAACTCGCACACTTCACAAAGTTGCGTGTCCGAGTTGATGGGGAGTGTTGAAGATATAGTTGGCCTTCAAAGCCCATTTAGATTGTTATGTTAAATTGTAAGCCCAATTGTGCCCATTACTTTGTTAGCTCATTTACCTTTTAACTTAGATATAAGTAATTGGTGTAATAGTTTTTAAGGATGAATTCAATTCAATAATATCAATTTTCTTTGTTTCCTATTGCCGAGTTCTGTTAATAACTCGTTCTCTCTCTCACCTCCGGCCACCACCGTTAATGGTGGTGGTCAGGCTACCTCTACCCTTCATCCAAATATATGAATTTTAACAAAAGTATAAACAACAATTATCACCTCAAAATAAATTTTAAAAAAATAATTAATTAACTAATTAATTAATCATACGTACAAAAACCCTATACCATTTCATGTATGCAGGGGATGACAATAACGAGGAACCTATAATTATAATAATCAAAGTACTGTTAGTAGCAGTAACAAAGGATTATCAATCTTGGGGAGACAGACATAACGGGACATGACGGAGCTAACTGCTAAGACTATGGAACTAACTTAACTTCAAAAATGAGCAACTGCAGCTCGTTACTCTCATCAGTAACCAATATTTACTGTTTATGGTTCCTGTATTCTAAAAAAGGGAGCCATCCTTTCCTTCCACTGTTGGTTTTAACAGAAAAACATGGAACTACAGACATTTTTATGAAGCTTGGGTAGTTCTTGGACAGGTATGGTACCAGGAGAAGTCAACGCACCAGTACCAGTACCACCATGGCTAGATGTTGTGTCTGACAGGTCATCGAACTTTACAAACTGCATCATCTGGGCAGCAGCAAGATGAGCATAGCATATAGGAGCAACTGGATCCACAACCAAGAACAAAGATCTCTCCCCATTAGAAAAAGAGCAATAAAAGAATGAAAATTTTCATTATATAAGTTGCATTTTTTAGCAACTAAATGGTGGAGAGAGAGAGAGAGAGAGAGGAAATGGTCTTCCCACTCATTCACCATTCTTTAGGACTAAATACTACTTGAGTGTCCTATTCAACCCAAGATGCAGACTAAGAAAAGATAATCGGCTATTATAGATATTAAGATAGTATAAACTTTTCAAGGATATCCATGTGAGAGTAGAGCCCATCGAATATAGTGGGATAAAATCAAGAGCAAAATGGTAAAGGTAGTTTTTGAAAAAAAAAAAGAAGATTAGAAAGTAAACTCTATTTGGAACGAAACAAGAAAGACGGACACGTTTTTAACGGTGGGAGTATTATATATTCAACCCCTGAAGCAAAACATGGTAAGCATATCTTTGATGTACCCAAGATGTGGGCAAATTTACAAAATAATTGTTATCCTTGGAATATGTCACATTGTCATGTATCTCAGAATATATCATAAGGTCAATATCTGATATGTGTCCAATATTCAAAGTAAATAATGCAACAAAATGACTACGATACCCTTTTCAACAGCAGCACTCTATGTCCTAGCAAGTAATAAATGCAACAACAAAAAAGTGACAGAAAATGAAATAAATCATTAAGAATAAACTGAAGAAGTAGAAGAATTAGAAAGAGGAAACATTTTCAACAGCAGTACACTACATGTTGATCTTTGATTCAGTTATCCACCAGAAACTAGTTCTTAAAAGCTTATACCAATTTGGGTTTCGGAAAAGAAGTTTCTCTCCAAGTTTTAAAGGCAAGAAGTTTCTCAAAAGCTTAGCAATGAAACATATCTTACCTACAGAAACAGCTGTGGTGCTCCTCTGGTACCTGCAAAGTTAACACCTCAACCATTAGACACCCAGTCCAACTTTGGAGAGTAAGCTTAAAAACTACATGTCCGATATTCATACTAGTAGTGATATTTTACAATTCTATACATAAGCTATCATAGTCCGGTAATAGTATATCAAATTTTAGTTTTGAACAGCATGTGAGAATGCTGACTATATCTAGTGGTTAAAATGAAAATCCGTATGTTTTTAAAATGTGCTAATAAATAATTTCACCTAGGATAACAATAGTTTCAACAAGGAGCTGGGATTTCAAATGTGATAAATTTAAATCATCTGCTTACACATAGGATAAGGAATGGACGAGTTCCTGCAAATCATCCGCCAAAAAGCCTAGCTCATCGAATAGCACATGGTAATGAGTTGGCCGTGTTGTTCCCTATATTCACATATTATAGGTAAGTATTTCTTTACCAGAATAATCACAAGTGGAACAATTGGAGAAGCCAATCAGAAATAAATTGAGTTAACTAAATTATAAAACTTAATACTCCAATAATATACAAAGCATTTCCTATAATTCTCACAATCATTCCAGCATGCGCACAGAGGTAGAAGTCATTGTTCCTTGGGTGGCAGATTTTGTTATCAATTATTGTCCCTGGATATAATTTGACGGAAACAAGGTATGCATTAGATCTAATAAAATCAGCTTGATTTGATTTGACTAAGGTGTTATGTTTTGGTTTCAGAGTAACAAACCTGGTGGAACATTCTCAGCTGCATTTGGCTGGAAGAATTTGGTGTGATGATTTTTTTGTGCAACTATAACCACGAACTTTGGAGACCAACTCTCATCTAAAAATTTACAAGCCTGCAGAGCACAAACCAGATTGTGACTACCGAAGTAAAGTAATATTCATCTCACAAAAGAAATACAGCTTCATAAGTATTTGTTTAGTATGAAAACCTCAATTATCTGCTCCAGTTCAATGTTTAACACCTGATTGAACTGCGATTCACTGACTCCATCCCTAGATTGTGCAACACCAAAAAAGTAACCCAATAGAAGATTAACAAAAAGAACAAGAGCAAAGGCCGGAAAAAACAGGAAAATATTACAAAATGGGAACATATGCTACGGAATTCTAGTATTTACATTCAATAAGAACCACTGTCAAATTCTTAATTTTGCTTAATCTTAAAATAAGTTAAACATGTATTACGGCAACAAAGGTGAGGAGCAAGAACATGCTAGAGACAAAGAACGAAAAAGGTGAGGAGCATCTAAATTATTATCATTACATCAGTAGTACTTCAATAGGTCAATACTTAGATTCCTTAGCATTTGTCATCATCAATAATGACTAGCGCGATGAATCTTTATTGTGCTAAAATTGGTTCTCACTTTATTTTTATCATTATTTTTCATCACGACATTTTAGTTCACAGGTCAATGAAATCAAAAAAATGTAGTCAACTTAGATTTTTAAAAATCTGGAACATGGAAGAAAAACTTATCCAGATCCCTTTGCTCGAAATCTCCTCAGGAAGTCTAGAAAATGAAGAGAATATTTTCTGCAAACAACAATCTCGTCAATCACTTCTTGCCATGCATTTCAAGCCAATTATTTAAGTGAAGGGACTCAGGCCGAGTCCTCCCATGTGGCATAGGGCCCACCGAACATACCTCACCATTGAAACCTACCTAGCACGTACAACTTTGCCCATTCACTGCCAAGACAACCATGATATGCTGAGCAACGTGCATCATTCGGCGAAATGGTTTCGACCTCTATCCTGGTGCCGAGCTACAACACCTCACACTCAACCTACGCACGAACGCTGAGCCCTCGAAGGTCCACACAGCAGTTGAAAATCTGTGCTTTGTGTCAGAAACCTGGAACACTCCTCCTTTTACCTAATCACCCAAAGCATTAAATAACGGCATGGAAATTCTACCAACCCGCCACAGTGTCAGAAACGACTTTTGTCCCATTCAACAACCAATCATACACTGCCACATCACCCAAATCTCCAGGTATAAATAGGGAACATTCCGCTTCATTTATGACTATGTTTTTACACACCAAAACACTTGCTCCATTTACTTCATCATCATAAATTGTGTAACTACCACCGTCCTTAACCTTTATTGTGACCGGAATACTCATGCTAACACCGGAGGGTTTGAGTCGGGCGAACCCCGACTCCTTAACGGCATTGGTGTTCTTAGCAGGTCAAAGTCTTCTAAGCCACCTCATCCATCCATCTCACCAACACAGCTTGGCACATAGACAAGAAGACAAGGTCACCTACATTTTGGCGTGATCATTAAGTAACATAAATATACTTTCAATATGTATCATCCCAAACTTTCTTCTGGAAACCAAAAAGAATAGAGTTTGTTCAATCACTTGCCATTCTTAAGTGGGAGAGTCACCAATTCATCTTTAGAACCAAGTGGTCTTAGAACTCAACAAATTGGAGATGCAAAAATCTTAAAAAGGAATTCTCAAAAGAAGCAAATAGGTAAAGTATGACATACCTAAAAATAATAATCTGATCGGGCTTCCTATGCCCTGAACTAGTATAGAAATCCATTAGCAGCTCCCTGAATAATCAAGATTCCTTAAGTAACAACTTGATAACCAAAAATTCCCTTTCTTAAAAGTGACAATACATTCATGCCAAAGTAAATCATCAGCTGTACATACTAAACAGATTTTCTACCAACAGCTGAATATTCGTCATACATAATTACTCGTAATGAAAACACATCATATAACTACCTGAACATGCCCTGATCTTCATTTGATACGGGCTTAAACAGAGAGTCAATCATCTCAACCTTTGGGGACTGTGTGCGAACAGAGGCCCTGTACCTGGAAATCTGTGGCCACTGCCGGGAACTGACCACCTAAGTGTTCAGATTATAATAAGAAAAAAGTAAATGGTATCATGTTAGTTTGTTTCCGAAAGCATGATGAGCAGCAATTTTACTGTCAAAAAAGTAGATAGTATGTTACCGCAGCGACCGATGGAACATCAGAACGACCAGGCGATCCATGGGACACATCCATTCCAACAATTATCGTCGGGACTTTAGAAACCAGAGGTATGGAAGAAGAATGCTCAATACTTAAAAGGGAATTCATGCCACCCAGCTGCAAAGAAACAAGTAATTATTTAAGTAGAACAAAATTCAAACTTAACAACAGGACAAGGAGCATATATTGACAAAAAAATAAGTATAATAATTTCATAAAAGATCTACAACCTTCGCATTGATTTTCAAGAGCACATTCGTGATGTATTGATCATTTACTCTTGTAGGTGCAATGCACTGCGTAACTATCCCAAGCTCTGCAAGGCATTTTTTCTTCCATGGACCTTCATTGTAGTTTTAAAAGAATTTTTGCTTAGAACCTTGTAGTAACATTAACTTAAGCAAGTACCATAAATGAATCTGCAGGAGAACAAACAACCATAGATGTCCGAAGTCTTCTTCTCTGGGAGAATGCACAAAAGAAATTGAGGAGGTCCTGGAAGTCTTGACTTTACAGTCTCAAACAATCTTTCGACTCTGATAGGGGCAGGATTGCGCCTGAACTGAGGATTCTCTTCGACTGAGTCAAATGGAGGCTTAATCATCTACAACAACAAAATAAAGTAAGGAAATATGGTACTACAAATTAATCCCAACTTGATAAGAAAATTATCACAACTGTCTGATGCTGCAATTAACAAAGTAAGGCCAAAACATACAATGCCCTTCGCCGCTCCACACTTGGCAAGATCTCTATACAGGCCACGGACATCACAGCGGGCAGAAAAGTTGACAATAGCCCAGCGCTCAATGATTGTAGGTTCAAACAGCTTCTGCACAGGTTATACACATATATTTGTCAATACCAACAGTATAATTTCAACGTATCTAAAAGCAAGATAAATGGAATCAACCTTATTATTGAAGTTCCATCGTCCGTTGCGAGGAAAGAAGTCTTCCCCATTGCCCACTTTTAACTGCAAGGAAACAGGAAAGTAAAAGCAAGTAATTATCTAAAAAGAAAATGAGCTGTGTCAAAGTGTGGAGACATACGTACCTTAGGGGCTGGCAAAACACGACCATCGACCTGAGTGAACTGAGAACTAATTGAAACTCCAGAAGAACCTAGGAGCGGGTCAGCATCATAATTGCTACGCTTCAATGCCTACAGCACCATAACGAAATTCAAGAATATAAGTAAACTAACAGATACTTGAATGCCAATCATTAATTTTGCGGGCAGAACTTACATCAGTCAAGACTCTCATCCGTTCTTGGGGCTTCTGCCGAGATTTCTCTACAAGTGAAGCTCTTTGCAAGTTTGACAATGCCTTGGTATAGCGTTGCAAAGAAACGAGCAAGCAAAGCTGGAAACAGAGTGTAAAACTTAATCACTACGTGACCACAAACATTACCAGTGTAGGAGTTTATTCTATATAATTATAAATTACCTCAACAGGAATGAAAACTGGACGCTTAGACTTTCCAACATTTATGCATGGAAAATCTGCAGAGTATCGCAGCTCTATATGGCGATGCTCAACAAAGTAGTCGTATACTGTTAGTTCAACTTCACCACTATCCATTCCATTTTTCTGCCTCATTAAGAACCTGCAAAATGCATGTAGGTCTCATTTTTAGAGTTGTTTAACATTGACGGGAATGTTAAGCATTAAGTACGCCTGCTATGCCTAGCCCATAAGAGGCAGCAGAAGAAAATGAGATAATCAAAAGATTACGTTTGTTCTCGGCAGCATTTATCACTCAAGCCGGTAATCTTAAATTCCATGTTTGAGGGTAAAGTCTTGACCCGGAGACTCTTAAGCATTCTTTTAGCCTGTTAAGAAACACATCCACAAGCAGATGGTTAGAAGACGTTTTTCAAGAGAAGTGAAAGAAGCTGAGATTGTACAATCGTTACCTTGACCCAGTCGATCTCATTAGGATTACGAACATTTTGATTTGCAAGAAGAAAATCAACAACTGGCCCAGGCTTCACTATCATTGTGGTAGACACGTCTACATATGACAAATTTAATTGTAAAGATAAAATCACTCTACATATTTAATAAAAGAAAATGATTCACAACTGCAGTATGGGAAGTTACCGATGTTTAAGGAAAGACCCCCTTGAGTAGCCCGGAAACTCGAATGGAAACCCCGGCATCCAAGAACACCACCCCCAAGGTCTGCGAAGTTCTTTGGATCATTATGGAAGAATGACTGACGGACGAGAAGGCAACCTCTGCAGATAAACAAGTTAATGTCCATGACAGGAAATATAAGTAGCAGAAACCATTTGCCTGGATCTTACTGTTTAGCTGCATGTTGCCGCAATATGATGTCAAGAACTCTCACAGCTTCTTGGAAGTGCTCGGACTCCTGCCCACGCAGTGCACTTGCAATTGCTTGCATTGGGATTTTGGTTGAATAACTTATTACCACCTTAAAAGTTTTAGACTGATACGGGCGCCTTGCTCTCTTCCGATCGTTCTCATTTGGGCTGCCATTACCTCCTGGGCTTCCATTTCCCACATGTCTAAAACCAGAACAAATAAGCATTCATAAAAGGCTTGAGAAGAGACAGAACAAGCAAGAAGGTAAACAAAACGCAGTGAACAGTGAACACAATCCATCCATACCTATTTGAGGAGGTTTGCTCCAATATGACAGTGAACTCAAGCAGATTCTGCGGAAGAGCACCTACAGTGAACAAGGTTTTCTCCCCATCGTAGGCCAGGTCTTTACCCGCCAGTTCTAAATTGTAAGTCTCATAGACCTTGTCAAGTACTTTCCTGCCAATGCCCTTGGCATCGACCGGGTTCCATCTTCATAAGAAAGAGAAACCTAAACCAACATAAAGCAAGGACAATATATAAACTAAACTTGGTCAATTTGGCTTTGCAACTCTAATTTCTTCACGTCTAGGAAAGGGGGAGGGAGAGAAATACATACACTGTACTGGAAATAGTAGCCATTAGAGTTGGCCACTGCAACCCTAAAGTGATTTGTTAATAACTGAAGTTTTTGCCCATTTTGACCAAGTCCCCTTCTAGCCATGGGAAGTCGCTTTGGTTTTGAAACTTTTGCAGGAACCACATTTGGGGGTATAACTGGTGGAGGTGGTGGCAGTAGCTGTAGCTCTGATATGTCAGAGTCTGAACGCTCCATTTGTAACTATCTGACTACCAAATAGAGAAAGCAATGTAAGAATGTTTCAATGAAAGGAACTAAACCATTTTGCAGCACAACATTAATGGGTAATGCTGTTAGGAGTTTATATAGAAATATACAGCAACAACTGAGCACTTCCCCCAATCTAACGTTTCAATAGCAGATAGTATTGATCACAATAGTTGGATAACAGAACTATATTACTCCTATATCACTAGCTCATACAAAATAAACAAGACCGAAATCTAAAGGTTGATTTCTGAAATCAAACAACTGTCAAGAATGAAGAGAAAGGAATACTACAGCTACTCAAATGTGCACAAGTAAAACTACTATTACAACTATGAAACCATATAGAAAATCCAACAGTCAAGAACTCTCTTTATAATATAAGGGTAAAAGACTTGTACAGAAATTTGAAGGGGATAGTGGAAGCACAATGGCCATTTTAAGAAGGTTTTGGATAAAGATAGGCTTCAACGGCACGTTACACATCTATTTGTACAAAATTTATCTCTACATCACCTATCCACAAACTCGTTACAATAAATCAGTAAATATTTTTTTTACTTCGATATTAATTTTCTTTAACATGTGCACCAAACTTTTACATACTACTATCACGAAAAGAAACAATTTCAATATACAAGTAGAAACATAATAACATTCCCATTTTTCAGGATGGGGACAATAATCATAAATAGTTAAAATTCATCATTAAATCTACATTTATTCTCACTACAGAAAAATGATGAAGAAAAGAAACAGGTATAGCAAACTTAAATAAAACTCCCATCTCTTTAAATATCTACTCCTTATCTACGAGCCTTAACAACAAAAACCACAGGCCGACGAGCACAAAAAGAAAAAAGAGTTCAATATCTGATTTCATTAATTAATAATTATGATTTAGGAGATAAATAAAATTCACATCACTAACTCTTTTGATTTCTTCAAATCTAGGGTTCATTTTTAATTTAGGCCCTTTTCTATCTTGAGTAAGTTGTTCCAGTTTGTACATTATTTACCAATACAATTTTAAAAAAATTATTATGTGTGTACATTACTTTGATCATTTACTTGTAATCTTAAACAGATATAATATGAAGATTTTGTTAATTTTGCAACCAAAAAACTTGAGTTTCTATCAGAAAAAACTAATTTAAGAGGTTGCAATTCCATCCGGACTGCCAAAAACTACCTGAAACTGTACAAGGACAAAAAGGTAACCAAACATCTATATATATGTGTATATATATATATTGGTCAAAGGATAGTCAGAACCACATTGACAAGGACTAGACATTATTAGCTGATAGTTTAGATTAAAGCAAAACTGGGAAAACCCTTTTTGAGGTTTAGTTAAAACATGATATAGAGAGATAAATCAAATAGGAAGAACAAAAATTCCCAGAATAAGTATTACTCGCTCCCTCCTCTGTAAATTATCGTCGTTGTTTCTTTTTACGTCCGTCCCAAAATAATTGTCAAGTTTGAAATTTTCCTTTTTAGAAGGTCACTTTTATCACTTTGCTCTTATTTTTTTACAATACTTTAATTATGGGTCACATACATTTTTTTTGGTGTATGTGTATTACTCCCTCCGTCCCTAAATTATCGTCCTAGTTGACCCGGCTCACAGATTAAGAAAAAATAATTGACTTGATTATTTATATTGGTTTAATGTATAGTTTCCTTTAAAGTACATGGTAAAAATGATGTTCAGAAAAGGTTCAAAGTGGATAATTATTTTGGGACGAACGAAAAAGGAATGGAGGACGATAATTTAGGAGTCGATCTTATGTTTTTTATCTTCATTGTCTGTCAATGGTTGAGATAGTATAACATAATTTACTGATGACAGATTTAGGGAAATTTTTACAACAAATGAAAGTAGAAATTAATCCAAAAGATCTCTAGTTTCACAATAAAATAAAATAAAATAAAATAAAACACCGAACCATCCCAGTTCATGTATGGAAAATACCTTTGAAAAAAATTCATAAAAAAATATAAAAATCACTAAAAACAGAATATCGCAGCTCATGAACAGATATCCCCATGGAAATTGCTCCCTTTTTTCTGTGTGTGTTAGTGTGTGAAATCATAACCTAGTTAAGACCAGATCTGGGGAATTTATGTTGTTCTTTTAAGAACAAATCTAAGTACAAAATCCAAGGAATAGAAGATAATCCCGTAAACTTCGTAGGACGAAGCCCAGAATCACTCAAACCGTCAACCAACAACCAAGCCATCAAAGTTCATGTTATCTACAACGATTTGGGGTGCCACATTTTGAAAAAATAAACCAAGATGAAGCTTGATGAACAAGGTAAGAACAGTAAACAAAAAAAAAACTAATGGAGAAGGTACAACATCAAGCAAAAAGTCTGTATATCCATATGTATACGTAGAGAGAGAAAGATAGAGTTGTTGAAGGAAGATACCTGATTTTTGCTCGGGTTTTAGAGAGAGAGAGAGAGAGAAGAGTGAGAAACCCTGGTGAGGGGGAGGCGGAGGCGGAGGTGGGCAGACGAGGGAGTGACTTGGATTTATTGCGTGCCGAATGTGTGTGTACGGGCGCACACACTACTATTTTGTCAAGATTCTCTTCTCCCTTCCTCCAACCCTCCGACTTCCTCGTGACCTTATTTCGATTTTACTATTTTGACCTTCCTCACTACTTGGGACATATTTGGGTTTACAATAGAGCAACTTAGTTTTAACTTTTAAGAGTGGTGTGAGTGTGTTAATTGATAGGCATAGATGTAGATCGGAATCACTGAACCACCGAACTGAACCAAGTTGGTTTAGTTTGGTTTTTGTCGAAAAGGGTTCAGTTTCGGTTTTGAAAATTGAAAAATCACTTTGGTTCGTTTGGTTTATTTTGGTGATGCAACCAAACCAAATCAAAACAACATATATATTTTAATTTATTTATTATATAACATTTGTTAATTATTATGAATATTTAGATCATCTGATATGTATAATTTAAACCATTGATTTAATATATATATACACACACACACACATATATATATATATTAAACCAAACAAAATCTTGATTATCGGATGACTATTATTTACTATATTGTTTATGTTTATTTTTGAATTTGTATTGTTTTCTTCATGATAATTTATTTTCAGTAAGTTATTTTCTAATTTTGATGTTAATTTAAAATTAAAATCTTATTTTTATTGTTATTCTTAATGCTTGTTAAGTTGATTAAAAATAATTTATATAAACTACAAAACCGAAGCAAATCAAACTAAACCGAGTGGTTCGATTCGGTTTGAAAGTTTTTGAGTCATTACAAAGCAGTTCGGTTCGTGATTTTGGCTTAAACCAAAACAAACCGAACAACATACACCCTTATTGATAGGGGTCAAAATGAAAAAAAAATGTCCAAAATCAAAATCGAACCACTAAATTACAAAGGAAAGAATATTATTTCATAGTTTGATCTGATTCGGTACAGTGAAGTTATTGCAACTCTAAAGGGATTTATTGATAATTGACAATGAAATTGATACATATATTGGGTTTACAATATTGGAACTTAGTTTGGAGCTTTGGATTTATTTTTTTATTTTTTTTTTGTAAAAATTGACAAATAATATACCAGAGATTCATGGCTAATGTTGGGGGTTCAAAAAAAAAAGGTCCAAAAACCAAAATCATAAATCGAATGAGAACATATTATTCATATGTCCAGTGAATCTTTTACGGTCTTGCATGCATGTGGTTGGTCTGATTCGGTATAGTGAAATCGATACTCGAGGTCTAGTTTGATACAGTGTTTTGAAAACGTAATATTTTTAAAACGTAGCATTTTTAAAATGCAATATTTTTAAAACGTAGTATATTTATTGTAAATACGTTTGGGAAACTATTTTAAAACACTATTTTCATAAATAGAGTAGTTATAAACGCAATATATTTTTAAAACGTTACAAATTGGAGCGTTTTAAAACGCTGCACATTTTTAAAACGTTTCGTTTTAAAACGCTGTATTGAAATATTTTTAAAGAGAAAACGTTATGTTTTTAACATGCGTTTTGATCAAAACGATTCACCAAACAATAATGAAATTTTATACTCTGTCTAATGTAATAATTAATTACTACTCCCTCTGTTCCGAGTAAAGGTTTACTATTTTATTTTTAGATGTTTTATTTAAAGAGTCAACTTTCAAAATTTAAGGTATAAAAGTGTCATTTTATTACTAATGTATTGCTAAAAGTGTCAATTTTTTAAAAAATTTGACTTTTAAATAATGAATTTTTGCCTGAAACGGATAAATAAAAGTGTTATTTTATTAATAATATGTTATTAAAATTGTAATTGTAAGGGTATTTTAGGCATTGCCTAATTTATCTTGTCCTCACTTTCTTAGTCAAAATAGGATTTATTTTGGTATTTTTGTGTTAGGATTTAAGTAGGATTCTTTATTAGAGATAGGTGATATTTTTAGTAATTAAATCTTTGCATAAGGTTTTAGTTATTAATGTTCTCAAATTAGGAAAGGTAATCTTGTGTTATTTTCGGCTAAATCTCTTTCCTAGAATGTTTTGGTGTCTTGCCGTGTTGTTGCAGGATTCCTTGGTGTCTTGGATTTCAAGTTGCTGCGACCTATATATATAGGAGATGCCGAGCGCTTAATGGCTTCAGAGACGACAGAGGCGAGAGCATAGGCAATTGGTTAGAAGTGCTGTGAGCGAGAAAAGAAAAAGTTGATCCAATTTCTTATGTGCTTTGAATTAGAGAGAAGAGATCAACCATTGTTCGAAGATTGCCGAAACAAACCTGCCGCAGTTTATACTTGAGAACACGACCTTGTGTTTCTGAAGTTCTTTGTTCGATGCTTCGGCTTTTGTTGTTTGTCTTGGAAGCTGTTTTTCGTCTTTAAGAATTTTCTTCCCACGTTTGGTTTAGTGTTTATGTGGGTTTTGTGATTCTCCAAGATTATATATCTTGTGAGAATTTTGTGTTTTTGTTTAGATTCAAAAACAGTTTTGGTTTTAATAAAGTTTGTTGCCTTGAGGCTTGATCTACAAGATTGATTCTTGTAGATTGTTTTTCGTGATTTTCTGTCTTACTAAGTGTGTTAAATTTCAAATCTCAAAACAAAACTTCCGCTGCAAATTTCTGTTACACACTTTCAGTTCACATTGTTACTGCCATTGTTGCAACATTCACTACAACATTGACAAGTAACATCGCCCCATATTGAGTGTCCGTGTCATCGCGTTCTTTCAATTGGTATCAGAGCCTACTCTTGATATCACTAAGAGTCGATTCTGTTTATAGACGCGATGGATTCTCAATATGAGAATGTGGTTCGTCCCCCTACACTTACTAATGCTAATTATTCTATATGGAAAGTCAAGATGCGTATCTTCATCAAATCAATTGATGAAAGAGCGTGGCTTGCTGTGTTGAATGGTTGGAGTCCTCCCAAAACTGTTGATTCTGATGGTGATGTCAAAGTCACTAAGGAGTCTGAGTGGTCCAACGATGATAGGAACACAGCGTCTTTTAACTCAAAAGCTTTGTCTGCTATTTACAAGGCCTTAGATGCAAATACATTCAGAGTAATAGCAAATTACGAATCTGCCAAAGATGTGTGGGAGGCCCTTCAAACCTTATGTGAAGGACCTGCCAGTGTTCGTTCCTCAAAGCTAAGAATGTTAACGACTCAGTTTGAAAACACAAGGATGCAAGAGTCTGAGGACATAATGACTTATTATGGAAGACTTCTTGATCTATCAAATTCTGCCTTAGCCTTAGGAGATCCCATTACTAATGAGCGTCTTGTCAGTAAGATGATGAGGACTTTGCCTGAAAGATTCAATGTCAAGATATGTGCTATTGAAGAAGCACATGATATTGACAAGATGAGTTTTGAAAGATTGGTCGGAATTCTTCAAAACTTTGAGTTGAATCTAAACGATCAATTAAAAAACAAAGGCAAAGGTGTCTCATCATCTTCTACACCCACTGGGAAAAACATTGCTATGCCTGCACCAATTGATACGTCATGTGATGCGCTAGAAATTCAAAAAGACATTGATGAGTCGATTTTGGAGAAGAATCAATTGCTTTATTGACTACTAAATTCAAAAATTTTTGAAAAATAAAAGTCAAAACAGAACTCCATCATCAAACTCAAAAATAAATTTCAAACCTGATTCTGTGAAATTTGTTCCCAAAGAACAATCCTTTCAAACTCCTGAAAAACCCTTCACAAATCCTTTTGTTTAAGTCATCCTACAATGGTAAGAATCTTGATTCTATCCAATGTAGAGAATGTCAAGGTTTTGGACACTACATGCAAAACCAATGTGCTAACACTTTAAGAAAGAAAGGATTGAATTTTTCTCGCAACTCTAAGTGATAGTGATGGAGAAGATCCAGGTGATCTTATCACCTTGAATGCGATTTATGATTCGATTCAGATAGTGCGGTTGGTTCGGCAAATGTCTCACCCGATGTTGCAACATCGGGGAGTAACATCGGGAGAAACATTGCGTAAACTTGAGAACAGCTTTTTTCTGTTTTAATTCCACAGATGCGTGAGGATGACGGACATAGTATTTCACTGGATCTCTGCTTGGAAGGGTACAAGGAGCTGCAAGGATTGGGAGAAAAGGGCTCATCAAGTCACACTACTTGGTAAGGCGAATGAACTCGCTGAAAAGGCCAACGAGGAGCAAAAGAATGCATAATCGGTGGAAGGAGTTCTAAGTAGAAAGGATGTGGAAATTGAGCGATTAAAGGAGCAACTTGCTCAGTGAGCTGCTCTTGACCAAGTGGAATTCAAGCAAGCGAAGGTTGACGATCGCTAAGTGCAGTAACTCTTCCGAGATCGGGTATAGGTTTTGTCCCTAAAGTGTTTGTGAAAGAAGGAGAAGGAACCGGGAACCAAAAATGATGAAAGCTTTCTGGCGTTTTACGTGATAAAACAAGACCAAGAAGGAAAAATTATGTTTGTCCTTACGCCATAAACTTTGGTCACATCCGACCTTTTGCTTTCTAAAAAGGCAATGTATGAGAATGAAAAAAGGCAAAATTCTTTGGAAAAGCTCCTTTGGCGGAGACGGGATGAAGCAACCAATGCGCCCGACCAATGCGGCAACATTGGCGAGACATTGGAAGCCTCGTTCAGAGGCAAATCATAATTTTTTCAAAAACTAACAAGCGTAAAAAATGTGGGTTCAAAAAACATGTGATGAAAATCACGAGCCAAATCTTGTGAGCCATTTGATATACGCCTGGCGCCTCCATGTCCCATGATGAAAAATGCAATGTTACATTTACCTCTTTAAAATCTCATGTACTGGATCACAGTATTTCGATAGTGGTTGTTCTAGACACGTGACGGTGAAAGCGGAATTTGAGGGAATATGTAAGTATGAATGGGATTACGTGACATATGGTGGTGGTGCAAAAAGGAAAAATTGTAGGTAAAGGAACATTGAGCGTTGAAGGTCTTCCAAACCTCAAAACGTTTACCATGTGGAAGGCCTTAAAAGACAAACTTGATCGGTATAAGTCAATTGACGATGATCTTCGGTAAGATTTGACAAACATTCTTGTGAGGTTTTTGATCATAATAACAAATGTCTTGACGGGTTTAAGATCGTCGATAATTGTTACTTGTTCAATAACACTCATTCATGTCAAAAAGCAAGTATTGATGTAGCATCTACGGCACCGAGAAGCTTGGTCACATGAGTTTTCGTGGCTCGATGAGCTTGTGAGGCATGATCTTTGTCAAAGGATTACCAAATGCGGAAAGGAATACTCAAAGGTATGTGGACCATGTCAAAAGGTAAACAAGTCAAGGCCTCACATCTCCCATCACAATGCTCCACTTCGGATGTTTGGAGATGATTCATCTTGACCTTATGGGTCCCATTGAGGTAGAAAGCCTAGGTAAGAAAAAGTACACCTTTTGTGTGTAGATGACTTCTCTAGATATACTTGGGTAATATTTTTAAGAGAAGTCGAAACTTTGAGGCTTTCAAAATTTGGTACACCGTGTTATGAACTTGTATGATCTAAAACTCACTAGGATTAGATCGGATCATGGCTGCGAATATGAAAATCATCCTTTTCTAAATATTGTGCCTCCAATGGTATTTCTCGAATTCTGCTCCCCCAAAACTCCACAACAAAATGGAGTGGCGGAGAGAAAAAAACGAGGACAACGCAAGAAATGGCTGGAAATAATGTTACATTCAAAAACTTGGCAAAAGATTTTGAGGTGACTTTAGTCTTGTCATATTGGAAATAGAGTTTTCTTGAGACCAGGTAGCACTATGACACCTTATGAGATATTTCTTGGGAAGAAACCTACCTTGAAATACTTTCATGTGTTTGGTTGCATATGTTATCTGCTCAATGATAGAGATCAACTTTCCAAGTTTGACTCTAAAAGTGATAAATGTGTTTTTATGGGATATTCACAAATAGTCGAGCATATAGAGTATTCAATCTTCGAACTAAGACTATTATGGAATCCATGAATATTATGTTTGATGATTCTTGGTCTTGGTGTCAAAACTTCTGAGGAAGACGTTTCAGGGTTTTGGACTTTGGAGACTTTGATCTGAATTAGGCTGAATCAGTAGTTCGAGGGGCGAGGAATCTGATTCGGCAGATCTGGTTGTTCAGAGGCAGAAAAAGTTCGAGGCTGTCACCAATGTTATTCGGGATGTTGTTCCCGATGTTGCAACATCGGAGAAACATTGTCTACAGAACTGATGCAGAGAAAAGAAGCGCTGAACCGATTCAACAGAGAAGATGATCACCTGCACGACCGATCAGAAATCGACATCCCCAAGAAGATTCGTGAGAAATCATCCACTAACTCAAGTTATAGGTAATGTAAGAGATGGTGTGTCAACTGAAAGAAAGTAAAGTGGACTACAAGAAACTAGCATGCATGACCACTCTTGAATTTGATAATATACATGCTTCATGTTTTGTTTCCACTGTTGAACCTAAGAATGTACAAGAGGCCCTTAAAGATGAAAACTGGATAAATGCCATGCAAGAGGAACTAGATCAATTTTTCAAAAATGATGGTGGTATCTAGTTCCTTACTCTTCCATTAATGTTATTGGAACTAAATGGATTTTCAAGAACAAAACGAATGAAGTGGGAGAAATAATGAGGAATAAAAGCTAGATTGGTAGCTCAAGGGTATACACAAAGTTGAGGGGGTGGATTTTGATGAAACCTTTGCACTCAGAGTCTGTATTGAGTCTATCCTACTCGGCCATTGCCTGCTTCTTGACATTACTCTTCAAACAAATGGATGTGAAGAGTGCTTTTTGAATGGGATTCTTGACGAAGAAGTTTTGTAGAACGCCTGTGGATTTGAGGACCCCATAAACCCAATCATGTGTTTAAACCGAAAAGGCTTTGTATGGTCTCAAACAAGCTCCTGAGCTTGGTATAGACTTGACTGGTGATCACCTTTTACAAAGTGGGTTTAAAAGGGGAGAGGTGGATAAAACATTGTTCATTCAGAACAAGATCAACATATTTTGACATTCTCAAATTTATGTTTGACATGACATGTGTTTGGATCGCACCTCCAAATCCTTGGAAAGAATTTGTGCATCGCATGACATCCACTTTGAAATGAGCATGGTAGGTGAACTCATATATTCTTTAGGCATTCGATCAAACAAACACATGAAGGGATGTTCATCTCTCCGCCAAGTATTTAAACTTGGTGAAGAAATTCGATTCGAGAATGGAAAACATAAGAAGACCCCATGGCACATCCAACAAACTTAATAAAGATGAAAATCTGAATGTGTTGATCCTACCTTGTATAGAAGTATGATAGGAAGTTTGTCTATTTAACTGCATATCATGCATAGTGTGTTTGTGTGCAAGGTATCAAGCAAACCCCAAGGTTTCACCTAAAAGTCGTAAAAAGAATCATTCGATATGTTGGTGACCTTGGCATGGCTATACTGCTAACACAAACACCAACTGGCATTGGGTTCAAGATGCCTGACCGGGCCGGCAAGATTGATGATAATAGAAGTACTTCCGAGGATGCTTTTATTTGGGAAACAACTGATTTCTTGGTTTAGCAAGAAACAAAATTGTGTGGCTCTATCAACAAATCAATTGAATATATAGCCGGCGGTAGTATGCACACAACTTTGTGGATGAAACAAATGATTAAAGATTATGGATTGCACAAAGGACATCTAACTATGTATTGTGACAACACAAGTGCTATAAGCATAGCTAAAAACCCCTGCTCAACACTCAAGAACAAAGACACATAGATATAAGACACCATTTTATTAGAGACTTAGAACAAGGCATTGTGTGCATTGAACATGTTGGTACGTGATAATAATTTGGGTGATATCTTTACTAAGAGTCTAGATTTGAGAGATTCATAAATCTTAGAAATCTCTGTACGTGTGCCATGAATCACTCACTTCAAAAAAAAAAAAAAAAAAAAAAATTTAGGCATATTGCATTGA
>CM028384.1:84978511-85016967 GCA_013146195.2 Codonopsis lanceolata
TTTTGGCCTTGACCATTGCTGCAATTTTGTAGAATGCATGCATCTTTTTTTCTTTTTCTAGGTGAAATATTGTAAATTACTAGCTAATTGCAAAATGTGTAATATACGTTTAATTTATGTAATACGCTATATTTAGTTTCTATCATTCTAGAATTTTCTGCATAATTTTCTTAGCTCATTGCATTTTGATCGGATTGATCTCTATCACATGCCAAACTACATAATGGTGGTATTTTGAAGAGTTTATATCCATAGTGTTTTTATCAAAATAAAAAAAATGGATCAGTTATTCAATTACTCAGTAACGATTCACTTGGCTTTGTGCTCGATTCATCTATTGTTATTTACAATTAATGTAATAAATATATTTACAACATTCAATTACCTTGATTTCAAATAATGATGTGTTTTTTCCCCAATTCTAATAAATTGAAAAGTGATTAAAATGTGAAATCTATCGTTTCAAGGCATCTGTCGGTCTCCAATATAAATTGACAACTTCTAGAGTAAGCAATGCCCAGCATTTCATTACTAACTATCCAAATTTAGTCGAAAAATACAAACAAAATTGCTGTCATTTTTGAAAGTATATTTTGGCATGAACATTTCCAAAAAAGGTGCACTTCTTTTTATATAGGCTAGTCAGTGCACGCGTTGCACGCATGTTGCACACATGTTGCACGTGTTGTTAATGATTTTTTAGACTCAATTTTTATGGTAGGCAAAATGTACAAAGCCTTACTATATGGTATCGAATTACCATTCTTCTTTAATAGGTAGGTGTTCTCCATGTTAGTTAAATTTAACAGTATATATAGAGAGGGATTCTCTCTGACTTTTGTAATCACTAATTAGTTAGTTAAAGGGTATCCCTCTCTTTCTGTCTTATTAAACCTAACTTATTTACTTTATCGTCATGGCTTACTGGCCCCCCCTCCCATTCCTGCTCCAGCCCTCTCCCACCCATCCTCCTCGCTCCCTCCCGAGATCAATAACTTAGTCCATCTAGTATTTTTATACAAAAAATATTGTATCCTTAGCGTACTAGCTATCTTCAATACGGTTGTTACAACCTATAATATTTATGCCAACAAACGAATTTTTATCGTAGCTGGGGCTATTATTACTTTTATTATTTCACTTTTAAATGTGTTTAGTCATGTAGCAGAATCTTATTTCAAGGATCACAGAAGCCCCATAGAATTGCTCGTATTTCCTTTTGCGCTATAAGCATCGTCCAGTTGCTTGTGGCCTCCTACAATTTTTACGTGTCTATAACGTCGCAAATGATCCCTATAAACCACACTTTAAGTAAGTTGAACGAAGCAGTCACATTAGCTCTATTGGTGTACGCTTTTTTCCACGACCTAGTGGACAACGAGACGTATATGATGAGATTTCATCCTGAAGACTTGCCCCAACCAGCGGCGCGTATCCAACAAGACGAGTTAGACTATATTAGGAAGATAATTATAGTAGAATATCTTGGCCGAGAGGAGCACCTATAGCCTCTGTATATAACTTCAAATCCCATGAAATGTACAAAAATAAGTGTCAAGTTTGTCTATATTTCTAAATATATTTTCATATCGATTATTTAACATGTAATTTGTAATTGTGTGTTTGTGTGACCATGTGTGTCCTTTGGGCCTTGACCATTGCTGCAATTTTGTAGAATGCATGCATCTTTTTTTCTTTTTCTAGGTGATATATTGTAAATTACTAGCTAATTGCAAAATGTGTAATATACGTTTAATTTATGTAATACGCTATATTTAGTTTCTATCATTCTAGAATTTTCTGCATAATTTTCTTAGCTCATTGCATTTTGATCGGATTGATCTCTATCACATGCCAAACTACATAATGGTGGTATTTTGAAGAGTTTATATCCATAGTGTTTTTATCAAAATAAAAAAAATGGATCAGTTATTCAATTACTCAGTAACGATTCACTTGGCTTTGTGTTCTGGATTCATCTATTGTTATTTACAATTAATGTAACAAATATATTTACAACATTCAATTACCTTGATTTCAAATAATGATGAGTTTTTTTTCCCAATTATAATAAATTGAAAAGTGATTAAAATGTGAAATCTATCGTTTCAAGGCATATGTCGGTCTCCAATATAAATTGACAACTTCTAGAGTAAGCAATGCCCAGCATTTCATTACTAACTATCCAAATTTAGTCGAAAAATACAAACAAAATTGCTGTCATTTTTGAAAGTATATTTTGGCATGAACCTTTCCAAAAAAGGTGCACTTCTTTTTATATAGGCTAGTCAAGTGCACGCACGTTGCACGCATGTTGCACACATGTTGCACGTGTTGTTAATGATTTTTTAGACTCAATTTTTATGGTAGGGAAAATGTACAAAGCCTTACTATATGGTATCGAATTACCATTCTTCTTTAATAGGTAGGTGTTCTCCATGTTAGTTAAATTTAACAATATATATAGAGAGGGATTCTCTCTGACTTTTGTAATCACTAATTAGTTAGTTAAAGGGTATCCCTCTCTCTTTCTGTCTTATTAAACCTAACTTATTTACTTTACCGTCTGTCATGGCTTACCCCCGCTCCCATTCCTGCTCCAGCTCCCTCTCCCACCCATCCTCCTCTGCCTCCCGAGATCAATAACTTAGTCCATCTAGTATTTTTATACAAAAAATATTGTATCCTTAGCGTACTAGCTATCTTCAATACGGTTGTTACAACCTATAATATTTATGCCAACAAACGAATTTTTATCGTAGTTGGGGCTATTATTACTTTTATTATTTCACTTTTAAATGTGTTTAGTCATGTAGCAGAATCTTATTTCAAGGATCACAGGAAGCCCCATAGAATTGCTCGTATTTCCTTTTGCGCTATAAGCATCGTCCAGTTGCTTGTGGCCTCCTACAATTTTTACGTGTCTATAACGTCGCAAATGATCCCTATAAACCACACTTTAAGTAAGTTGAACGAAGCAGTCACATTAGCTCTATTGGTGTACGCTTTTTTCCACGACCTAGTGGACAACGAGACGTATATGATGAGATTTCATCCTGAAGACTTGCCCCAACCAGCGGCGCGTATCCAACAAGACGAGTTAGACTATATTAGGAAGATAATTATAGTAGAATATCTTGGCCGAGAGGAGCACCTATAGCCTCTGTATATAACTTCGAATCCCATGAAATGTACAAAAATAAGTGTCAAGTTTGTGTATATTTCTAAATATATTTTCATATCGATTATTTAACATGTAATTTGTAATTGTGTGTTTGTGTGACCATGTGTGTCCTTTGGGCCTTGACCATTGCTGTAATTTTGTAGAATGCATGCATCTTTTTTTCTTTTTCTAGGTGATTTATTGTAAATTACTAGCTAATTGCAAAATGTGTAATATACGTTTAATTTATGTAATACGCTATATTTAGTTTCTATCATTCTAAAATTTTCTGCATAATTTTCTTTGCTCATTGCATTTTGATCGGATTGATCTCTATCACATGCAAAACTACATAATGGTGGTATTTTGAAGAGTTTATATCCATAGTGTTTTTATCAAAATAAAAAAATGGATCAGTTATTCAATTACTCAGTAACGATTCACTTGGCTTTGTGTTCTGGATTCATCTATTGTTATTTACAATTAATGTAACAAATATATTTACAACATTCAATTACCTTGATTTCAAATAATGATGAGTTTTTTTCCCCAATTCTAATAAATTGAAAAGTGATTAAAATGTGAAATCTATCGTTTCAAGGCATCTGTCGGTCTCCAATATAAATTGACAACTTCTAGAGTAAGCAATGCCCAGCATTTCATTACTAACTATCCAAATTTAGTCGAAAAATACAAACAAAATTGCTGTCATTTTTGGAAAGTATATTTTGGCATGAACATTTCCAAAAAGGTGCACTTCTTTTTATATAGGCTAGTCAAGTGCACGCACGTTGCACGCGCGTTGCACACATGTTGCACGTGTTGTTAATGATTTTTTAGACTCAATTTTTATGGTAGGGAAAATGTACAAAGCCTTACTATATGGTATCGAATTACCATTCTTCTTTAATAGGTAGGTGTTCTCCATGTTAGTTAAATTTAACAGTATATATAGAGAGGGATTCTCTCTGACTTTTGTAATCACTAATTAGTTAGTTAAAGGGTATCCTCTCTCTTCTGCCTTATTAAACCTAACTTATTTACTTTACCGTCTGTCATGGGCTTACCGCCCCGCTCCCATTCCCGCTCCAGCCTCCTCTCCCACCCATCCTCCTGCTCCTTGCTCCCGAGATCAATAACTTAGTCCATCTAGTATTTTTATACAAAAAATATTGTATCCTTAGCGCATTAGTTATCTTCAATACGGTTGTTACAACCTATAATATTTATGCCAACAAACGAATTTTTATCGTAGCTGGGGCTATTATTACTTTTATTATTTCACTTTTAAATGTGTTTAGTGATGTAGCAGAATCTTATTTCAAGGATCACAGGAAGCCCCATAGAATTGCTCGTATTTCCTTTTGCGCTATAAGCATCGTCCAGTTGCTTGTGGCCTCCTACAATTTTTACGTGTCTATAACGTCGCAAATGATCCCTATAAACCACACTTTAAGTAAGTTGAACGAAGCAGTCACATTAGCTCTATTGGTGTACGCTTTTTTCCACGACCTAGTGGACAACGAGACGTATATGATGAGATTTCATCCTGAAGACTTGCCCCAACCAGCGGCGCGTATCCAACAAGACGAGTTAGACTATATTAGGAAGATAATTATAGTAGAATATCTTGGCCGAGAGGAGCACCTATAGCCTCTGTATATAACTTCAAATCCCATGAAATGTACAAAAATAAGTGTCAAGTTTGTGTATATTTCTAAATATATTTTCATATCGATTATTTAAAATGTAATTTGTAATTGTGTGTTTGTGTGACCATGTGTGTCCTTTGGGCCTTGACCATTGCTGCAATTTTGTAGAATGCATGCATCTTTTTTTCTTTTTCTAGGTGATATATTGTAAATTACTAGCTAATTGCAAAATGTGTAATATACGTTTAATTTATGTAATACGCTATATTTAGTTTCTATCATTCTAGAATTTTCTGCATAATTTTCTTTGCTCATTGCATTTTGATCGGATTGATCTCTATCACATGCAAAACTGCATAATGGTGGTATTTTGAAGAGTTTATATCCATAGTGTTTTTATCAAAATAAAAAAAATGGATCAGGTATTCAATTACTCAGTAACGATTCACTTGGCTTTGTGTTCTGGATTCATCTATTGTTATTTACAATTAATGTAACAAATATATTTACAACATTCAATTACCTTGATTTCAAATAATGATGAGTTTTTTTCCCCAATTCTAATAAATTGAAAAGTGATTAAAATGTGAAATCTATTGGTTTCAAGGCATCTGTTGGTCTCAATATAAATTGACAACTTCTAGAGTAAGCAATGCCCAACATTTCATTACTAACTATCCAAATTTAGTCGAAAAATACAAACAAAATTGCTGTCATTTTTGGAAAGTATATTTTGGCATGAACATTTCCAAAAAAGGTGCACTTCTTTTTATATAGGCTAGTCAAGTGCACGCACGTTGCACGCATGTTGCACACATGTTGCACGTGTTGTTAATGATTTTTTAGACTCAATTTTTATGGTAGGGAAAATGTACAAAGCCTTACTATATGGTATCTAATTACCATTCTTCTTTAATAGTTAGGTGTTCTCCATGTTAGTTAAATTTAAAAGTATATATAGAGAGGGATTCTCTTTGACTTTTGTAATCACTAATTAGTTAGTTAAAGGGTATCCCCTCTCTTTCTGTCTTATTAAACTTAACTTATTTACTTTACGTCGTCTTACCGGCCCGCTCCCATTCCTGCCCAGACTCCCTCTCCCACCATCCTTCGCTCTGCTCCACTTGATCAATAATTTCAGAATAACACCCATATTCTTACATGTGCATTGTGTGCTTGCCTTCATGTTTTTTGTTGATTGTGAGCATGTTTACTTAGTTTATAAATGTTTTAGAAACATTCATAAGTCATTCATGAAGTTCTTAACATGTTTAGAATCACGTATCTTGTTTGTTGAATCGCCGGTTCGATTGCTTTGTTTTGGCCTTAGCGATTTTTTCCGTTCAAGCTGCTAGTTTTGCTTCTATTTCATCAAAAGCGGCAGTGTTCGTTGAGTTCTTGGCTTTGTATTCAGGTCATAACCATGTTTAAACAAGCCTTTTCCCTCATGACCAAGTTATCCTAGTTTGATTGGTGTTTGATTGGTGTTTGATCTAGTTAACCATTCGTGCGCATGATTCGAGCCTTGTTCTACCTTGTTCAGGATGTTGTTCGGTGTGTTTCCGACTTGTTTTGAGTTGGGTTAGACCTTAGAATGGTTGCCCATAAGTTTGGGACCATTTAGGACATGTTTAGACCAAGTTCGAGGGTTAAACGAGGCGGTCGCATCGACGAATTTTTTGATCACTAGCCCGCCTCAAGAGCTAAGAGCATTGCAAAATCAACCCAGGCCTCGGCTGAGCCTGGACTTTGGGTGAGGCGCCCGCCCCTTCAGCGAATACCGAGGAGCTTACTGGATTTTTCCCCTGTTTTGTTGTTGACGGTTTTATACACCCAAACCCCTATCCAAACCTTTTCTAAACCTCACTTAAACCTCCCTAACCCTCCTCACTTATGTCCTAACATATCTAACTAGTTATAAGGATGGATTAAGAGAGCTTTGTTGATCTTTAAACCACAAAATCAGATTTTTAAAGAGACCACAACCAAGTGACACTTGTCCCACTCTCAATTTTCTAGACCAAATAAAAGCCACAACTTGATTTTGACCTTCATTTTCTCCTCACTCTCCAAAAACGAATTTCATCTCTTCAAGCTTCTCCCATGGTGTTCTCTTGAGTTCTTGAGCTGCCTCTTTCTTCTTCCTGATCCTTCACTCATTTGCTCAAGCCACCTTCATAAAAAGTATAGAGCTTGAAGAGTAGATCATTTTCAACCGATTAGTTTTCTCCATTTGCTTTCTTTCGTGTAGAAATACAAGTAAGTTACTCTTCTTCTTCTTCTTCTTTTAGTTCTCATTGACCCTAAGGAAACAAAGCTTATGATGATTGAGGTCAATGAGGACACATATATGCTTCCTATGCTCTCTTCTTGTGTATTTTGAAAGTATGAACTTGCTAGGAGCATGTATAGGAGGATTTTATGCTTAGTAAAGTTTATGATACTCTTTCATCTTGTCTATTTAAGGTTTTGAACATGTTAGAAACATGTATTATATTTGTTGATGGAAGTGTTGTTATATGAGAATGCCCTAATTTATGCCTATATGATATGTTGTGAAGTTGTTATGTGTTCTATCCTCAATATTGGACTCTATGATGAACATGAATCACATTGCAATGCCTTGATGAATTTATGACCTTGATGAGCTTAGTAATGACCTAGGTTGAGTTATGAAGCACATAGCTTCAACCAATCCGAAATTTGGAATTTTTAGTAAAGACTCAACGGAGTCGACTCTAGGGAAGATTTGAACATGTTAAACCCTAATTTCAATCCCTACAAAGTTTGGACACTGTTTGGTCAAGTTTACTCAATTTTAAGTTGAGTTTAATTATGTGCATTTGAACCCGTTGTGATTATTTGGTTATGAGCAATTAATTGCCTTGACATGATTTATTGTAGAGATTTATACCCTACTTGGTCGGTCGAGTTCGCTCTTGTCGAATTCGATCATTATTTGGTCTTAACGAGTAAACATCTACTGTGCATTGCATTAAGTCCAACTGGCATTATTTGGTTTGATTTTTATGTCGTGGTAGGACGATGTATAGCCTTCACGAATTGAGAGATTCGTGCTCGCTATGGATCGCCGCACTGACCTCACACACCCCTCCATTGTAGGCCGCAATGGGGAAGTAGCCCTTTGCCGTAACAATACGCGTGCCATGGCTGCTATTAGCCGGCAGTTCGATATCGATGCGGTCACGAGCATCGTAGTCACGATATTGGGTTAACAAACTGCTTTTGCAGAGCTACTAAGCCGTGCTTATATCATATCCTACTTGTATGATTTATTTTCTCCGCACTTACGTGAATAATGTGCTAAGTGCTATATGAATAACATGAGCCATAACTGTGATCAATGTCATGCTATAACATGAACATGCATTTTTAGTAACTTACTAAGTCTTTCGACTTACCCTATTTGTTTGCTTTGTTTTCCTTAGATCCGAGCCGAGGAGACGGTCCCCGATAGACTCGCCATATCACGCTTTGGTTCGCTTGTGAGCTCAAGGTTGCTCCTTTTGGTTTGATAGATTAGTCTTTTATTTTGGCAAGGACGTTGGGAAGCAAGTCATCTAGACTTGACTTTGGGTTTTTTTTGTTGTAGTAAACTTAAATATTTGACACTTATAATCTTTTGTATGCCGACTTATATGTCGAGCCTGTTTATATGTTAATGGTTCACTACGCTTCTTCCGCTAAAGCTCTTTTAAATATTGTTGTTGTTGTTGTCTCCGGCATGTTGTGGCCATTGAGGTTATTATAAGCATGTGTTAATATTGTAGGAGTAGTTGTTGGTTCCTACCGTAACGCCGATGACTTGTTTATATTGTTGTTTTTCCGGCCAAGTGTAGCCGAAGTTGTTATTCGTATGCGATGTTGCGCCACATGAATTTTATTATCCTACTTGTGCATGCTTGTGTTATTGACTATTTGGACGCACTTCTGATCTCGCATTGGGGTCCGGCCGGCCGTCACGCTTGGTATCGTGAGCTATAGGTTAGCCGGCCGCCGTGATAGGTTCCATGGCCTAGGTGGGTTGGTTAATTTGTGTGTTGATTCTAACGCCGAGTGAATTCTTGTAGGGGTTCGATGGATAATCCTGGGATGGAAATGGCCGCAGGTAGGCCAGAGAGGTCCTGGCCGAGCCTCGAGCCGAGGTACCGCCGCCACGTAATCCCAGTGGGTCCCGATATGGCGTAATTACAAAGATTGATGGCTTTTCTCGGGCGGGCCGTGGAGGTCAAGCCGAGGGAGCACCACCACCACCTCTCGACAGAGGAAGTTGGTACCACCACCGAGACCGAGGAATGACACCACTCTCCTAGAGAGATTCCTTAAGTTGAAGCCTAGTACATTTCTTTGGGAGCCGAAACCTAGGGAGGCCGAGTTGTGGATGGAAGGAAATGATTAAGGTATTATCCATGTTGGGGTGTACCGATGAAGAAAAGAGTCATGCTAGCAACATTTAAGTTTAAGGGAGCCGCCGAACATTGGTGGACTGTGTTGAAGGAAAGTCGGGAAGATTCAAAGAAGTTCCTATCACTTGGGCTAATTTCAAAGGGAGTTTAAGAATGAATATGTGCCTGATGTAGTTCGCAACAAAAGGAGAGAAAGGAATTCTATGATCTTGAGCAGTAGCATGACGGTGGCGGAGTATTCCGCGGTTCACCGAATTGAGCCGCTATTGCACGTATCCGATTCCTACGAAGCACGGAGAACACATAAGTTTGTAAAGGGGTTAAGAACTGAATTTAAGCAAATTCTGCACTTAAGCTCACCGATTATCTGAGTGCATTGATCGAGCTTATGAGGTGGAGCAAGATATTGAGGAGCACCGGTCAAGAATAATTAGTAATGCACCCATGCACTACTTAACACTAATCGGTGAAATAATTCGGGTAAGAAGGGGATACCAAGGAAACCGTGATAGAGAGGTGGAGGCCAAGGTAGGCCACGCCAGCAAGGTGGCAACAATACTTCTTCATCTCGGTCAAGCAAGGACAGAGGGAGTATGACTTGCGCTATTGTGACATACATGATTGGTGTTGGGCAAAGCAAGGAAAGTGTACACTTTGTGGAGATGGTACTCATTTTAGGAAGGAGTGCCCCAAAGGGCAACTCAATCGAAACGTGGCTCGCAGGAGCCAAGAGAGTGTAGATGGAAACCCAAGGTGCAAGGTCGTGTGTTTGCGCTTGATCAGCGAGGTTCGTGGGGTCTACGGCAAGTGATAGGAGGTACTCTTTCTATATTTGATCATAAGGCTCGAGTTCTCATAGATCCGTGGTCTTCACATTCTTATGTTAAGTCGCACTTTGTTGAGAATTTATGTGTGCGCCTCAACCTTTGCCATATTTGCTTGAAGTGTCTACCCCGCCGGGAATATATGCTCGCATCTCAAGTGTTTAAATCTTGTGATGTATTGGTGGGTGACCACACTTTGCATGCGGACTTGGTAGTTCTACCTATACGTGATTTTGATGTGATTCTTGGCATGGACCGGTTATGTGCTTATCATGCTATAGTTGATCGCCATAGAAAGCGGTTACTTTTTATATGCCGGGTGTGCTGAATTTACATTTGTGGGTGATCATGCATCGAGTGATTTGCATTTTATTTCGCTCTAAGGGCTAGAAAATTATTGTCTCAAGGGTGTACGGGTTATCTTGCATGCGTTGTTGATAAGAAGAAGTCTTCGCCGAAATTAGAAGAGGTTCCTAGTGTGTGAGTTTCCCGATGTGTTTTCTACCGACCATGCTATGCCACCCGATAGAGAGCTAGAATTTTGTATTGAAGCTTATTCCGGGACTTCACCGATTTCTAAGGCAATCGATAGATGGCGCTCATGAGCTTAGGGAGTTGAAAACTCATTGCAAGAACTCCTAGAGATTGGCTTTATTAAACCGAGTGTGTCGTCTTGGGGCGCACCGGTCTTATTTGTGAGGAAGAAAGATGGGAGTTTGTTATGCATAGATTATCGGAATTGAATAAGGTGACCATTAAGAATAAATATCCACTACCCCACATTGATGATCTTTGACCAATTGCAAGGGTCGATTGTGTATTCTAAGCTTGATTTGAGATAGGGTTACTACCAATTGAAGGTTAGAGAGGAAGACATTCCAAAGACGGCTTTTCGCACTAGATATGGGCACTTTGAATTTGTAGTGATGTCGTTCGGGTTGACGAACGCACCAGCGGTGTTTATGGACTTGATGAATCGTGTCTTTCATAGCTATCTTGATTGTTTCGTGGTAGTCTTTATTGATGATATCTTAGTGTATTCGAAATCTCTGAGGAGCATGAGAAACACTTGAGGATTGTCTTGTCTATTCTTCGGGAGAAACAACTTTATGCGAAGTTTAGTAAATGTGCCTTTTGGCTCGAGGAAGTATCTTTTTGGGGCATATCGTTTCTAGCGCCGGATAGCCGTTGATCCTTCTAAGGTTGAAGCGGTGATGAATTGGAAGAGACCTAGTTCGCCATCGAGGTTCGGAGTTTCTTGGGTCTAGCGGGTTATTACCGGAGATTTATTGAGGGATTTTCTCGGATCGTGACTCCTATGACTAGATTGACACAAAAGAATGTGCCATTTGTTTGGAGCGAGAAATGCGATGCTAGTTTTCAAGAGCTTAAGAAGCGGTTGACGTCGACACCTATTTTGGCTTTGCCTAGTGGAGGAGATAATTTTGTGATTTATAGCGATGCTTCTAAGGAAGGTTTGGGTTGTGTGCTGATGCAAAATGGTAGAGTTATCGCCTATGCCGAGGAAGTTGTCTATTCATGAGCGAATTACCCGACACACGATTTGGAGTTGGCTGCGATTATTTTCGCGTTGCATAAATGGAAACACTACTTGTATGGGGCTAAATTTGAGATCTTTACCGATCATAAAAGTTTGAAGTATTTGTTTTCTCAAAAAGAGTTAAATATGAGGCAAAGAAGATGGATGGAAAAATTAAAAGATCATGATTGCACTATTTTATATCATCCGGGGAAGGCAAATGTAGTAGCGGATGCCTTGAGTAGGAAAGTTCACATGTCTTGTATGATGGTTAGAGAATGGAAGATGTTGGAGGATTTGCGAGATTGGGGTCCTAGTGTTTATGATAGAGGTGTGATTTTCGCAAATGTTTGCTACGCCCGCTTTATTTGGGAAAATTAGAGAAGCGCAAGGGAATGATCCTGAGTTGAAGAAAATTATTGATGGGTTGGTGAGAATGTATCGCTCGATTTTGTGATTAATAGTGAGGGTACTTTGACATTTCGAGGTAGAATTTGTGTTCCTTCTAATAATGAATTGAAGAGGTTAGTTCTTGATGAGGCTCATAAAACGAGGTATACCATTCACCCGGGGAGCACAAAGATGTACTTAGATTTGAAAAGACAATTTTGGTGGAAAGGCATGAAGAGGGAAATTGCGGAGTATGTATCAAAGTGTTTGACTTGTCAGCAGGTTAAGGCTGAACATCAAAGGCTCGGATTTCTACAACCACTTGAGATTCCTCGAATGGAAGTGGGAGTTTATTACTATGGATTTTGTGATAGGTTACAAGACGCGAGAGGATTTAATGCCGTTTGGGTTATAGTTGATAGATTGACTAAGTCTGCACACTTTATTCCGATCGCGATCACGTATTCATTGACTCAGTTGGCAGCTTTGTACATTCAGGAGATCGTGAGACTTCATGGCGTACCTGTGAGTATTGTGTCTGATAGAGATCCGAGGTTCACATCTAGATTTTGGAGGTCGTTGCAGGAGGCTTTGGGACCAGATTTGAATTCAAGATGCAGCTTTTCATCCACAAACGGATGGTCATCCGAGCGATTGATTCGATTTTGGAGGATATGCTTTGCGAGCTTGTGCCGTGGATTTCAAGGGAAGCTGGGATTCTCACTTACCTTTAGCCGAGTTTGCGTATAATAACAGCTATCAGTCGAGTATTAAGATGGCGCCGTATGAAGCTTTGTATGGGCGTAAGTGTAGATCACCAATTTGTTGGGACGAAGTTGGAGAGGCGAAACTTTGGGGTTCCGAGTTAGTGCAACAGTCGGTTGAGAGCGTGAAGTTGATTAGAGATAGATTGCGCACCGCTCAAAGTCGACAAAAGAGTTACGCGGATAATCGTAGACGGGATCTTGAGTTCCAAGTGGGAGACTACGTGTTCTTGAAGGTGTCACCAAGAAGGGGTACGAAGAGATTTGGCAAGAAAGGGAAGCTTACACCGAGGTACATTGGTCCATTCGAGATTCTTGAGAAGGTTGGGTCTTTCGCCTATCGAGTTGCATTACCACCTTCACTTTCGGAGACTCATAATGTCTTCCATGTTTCCATGTTGCGAAAGTATTTGAAAGATGAGTCCCATGTACTTGAGTATGAGGAGATAACATTTGAGCCGGATATGTCTTATGTTGAAAAGCCCGTGAAGATTTTGGACACCAAAGAGCAAGTGCTACGAACCAAGAGAATACCCTTAGTCAAAGTCCTTTGGAGAAAGCACAACATTCAAGAAGCGACTTGGGAAACAGAAGCGGAGATGCGCGAGAAGCATCCACATTTTTTTTGACGAACTTGGTAAGAATTTAGGGACTAAATTCCTAAAGGAGGGGAGAGTATAACACCCCGGATTCTTGCATGTGCATTGTGTGCTTGCCTTCATGCTTTCTTGTTGATTGTGAGCATGTTTACTTAGTTTATAAATGTTTTAGAAACATTCATAAGTCATTCATGAAGCTCTTAACATGTTTAGAATCATGTATGCTTGTTTGTTGAATCGCCGGTTCGATTGCGTTGTTTTGGCCTTAGCGATTTTTCCTCGTTTCTGCTCTTTTGCTTCTATTTCGTCGTGCGAAGTGTTCGTTGAGTTCTCGGCTTTGTATTCAGGTCATAACCATGTTGAAACAAGCCTTTTCCATGACCAAGTTATCCTAGTTTGATTGGTGTTTGATTGGTGTTTGATTCGTTAACCATTCGTCGCTTGATTCGAGCCTTATTTTACCTTGTTCCGGATGTTGTTCGGGTGTGTTTCCGACTTGTTTTGAGTTGGGTTAGACCTTAGAATGGTTGCCCATAAGTTTGGGACCATTTAGGGCATGTTTAGACCAAGTTCAAGGGTTGTACGAGGCGCTCGCATCGAATTTTGATCACTAGGCCGCCTCAAGTGCCGAGAGCATTGCAAGGTGCGCCGAATCAGCCAGCCTGAGGCGCCCGCACTTGAGGCGCCCGCCTCAACATCAGGATGCACATACGGAATTTTTCCCCTGTTTTGCTGTTGTACGACTTTTACACCCAAACCCCTATCCAAACCTTTTCTAAACCTCACTTAAACCTCCCTAACCCTCCTTGATTATGTCCTAACATTAGTAACATGTTTTAAGGGTTGATTAAGAGACCATTAGTGATTCATTAAGCCACCAAAATCAGATATTTATCAACCACATTAGCTTGACACTTGTCCCTCGATTTTTAAACCCATATACACCACAACTCGATGTTTTGACCTTCATTCTCTCCTCACTCTCCAAGAACGAATTTCATCTTCTCTCAAGTTCTCCCATGGCTTCTTGAAGCTTTTATCTTGGTCTTCCCTCATCCCTTCTCCATTTGCTCAAGCCACCTTCATAGAAGTGTAGAGCTTGAAGAGTAGATCATTTTCAACCGATTAATCTTCCATTTGCTTTCTTTGGTGTAGTATACAAGTAAGTTACTCTTCTTCTTCTTCTTTTTAGTTCTCATTGACCCTATGGAAACAAAGCTTATGATGATTGAGGTCAATGAGGACACATATATGCTTCCTATGCTCTCTTCTTGTGTTTTGAAAGTATGAACTTGTTAGGAGCATGTATAGGAGGATTTTATGCTTAGTGAAGTTTATGATACTCTTTCATCTTGTCTATTTAAGGTTTTGAACATGTTAGAAACATGTATTATATTTGTTGATGGAAGTGTTGTTATATGAGAATGCCCTAATTTATGCCTATATGATATGTTGTGAAGTTGTTATGTGTTCTATCCTCAATATTGGACTTTATGATGAACATGAACCACATTACAATGCCTTGATGAATTTTATGACCTAGATGAGCTTAGTAATGGCCTAGGTTGAGTTATGAAGCACATAGCTTCAACTACCGAAATTTGGAATTTTTAGTAAAGACTCAATCTGAGTCGACTCTAGGAAGATTTGAACATGTTAAACCTAATTTCAATCCCTACGAAGTTTGGACACCGTTTGGTCGAGTTTACTCAATTTTAAGTTGAGTTTAATTATGTGCATTTGAACCCGTTGTGATTATTTGGTTATGAGCAATTAATTGCATTGACATGATTTATTGTAGAGATTTATACCCTACTTGGTCGGTCGAGTTCGCTCTTGTCGAATTCGATCATTATTTGGTCTTAACGGTAAACATCTACTTGTGCATTGCATTAAGTCCAGGCGGTGGCACTATTTGGTTTGATTTTATGTCGGGGTAGGGCGATGTATAGCCTTCACGAATTGAGAGATTCGTGCTCGCTATGGATCGCCGTACACGGGACCTCACACACCCTCCATTGTAGGCGCAATGGGGAAGTAGCCCTTTGCCGTAACAATACGCGTACGCCACCGGCTGCTATTAGCCGGCGGAGTTCGGTATATCGATGCGAAGTCACGAGCATCGTAGTCACGATATTGGGTTAACAAAGCGCGTTTTTGCGAGGGAGCTACGGCGGCCGTGCCTATATCATATCCTACTTGTATGATTTATTTTCCGCACTTACGTGAATAATGTGCTAAGTGCTATATGATGAAGCGTGAGCCATAATTGTGATAAATGTCATGTTATAACATGATCATGCATTTTAGTAACTTACTAAGTCTTTCGACTTACCCTATTTGTTTGCTTTGTTTTCCTTAGATCCGAGCCGAGAGGCGATCGGTTCACGTTAGATTCGCCATACCGTTTGGTTGCTTGTGAGCTCAAGGTTGCTCTTTGGGACTTTTGATAGTTAGTCTTTTATTTTGGCAAGGACGTTGGGAAGCAAGTCATCTAGACTTGACTTTGGGGTTTTTGTTGTTGTAGCAACTTAATGATTTGACACTCGTAATCTTTTGTATGCCATGACTTATATGTCGAGCCTGTTTATATGTTAATGGTTCGCTACAGTTTCTTCCGCTAAAGCTCTTTTAAATATTGTTGTTGTTGTTGTCTCCGGCATGTTGTGGCCATTGAGGTTATTATAAGCATGTGTTAATATTGTAGGAGTAGTTGTTGTTTTACGTCGCCGATGACTTGTTTATTTTAAAGTTATTTTCCCGGCCAAGTGTAGCCGAGTTGTTAATTTGTATGCGATGTTGCGCCACATGAATTTTATATAATCCTACTTGTGCATGCTTGTGTTATCTTGACTATTTGGGCTGCACGACTCGGGATCTCGCATTGGGGTTCGAATTCGGTGGTCACACGATTGGTAGCTCGAGCTATAGGTTAGGCGTCGGCGGGATAGGTTCCATGGCTAGGTGGGTTGGTTAATTGTGTGTTGATTCTAACGTCGAGTGAATTCTTGTAGGGGTTCGATGGATAATCCCAGGGATGGAAATGGCCACGGTAGAGGTAGGCCCAGGAGAGGTCCGGTTGAGCCTGAGGCTGAGGTACCGCCGCCACAGAATCCGGTGGGTCCGGATATGGCAGAATTACACCGCAGATTGATGGCTTTTCGGGCAGCCGGGAGGTCAAGCCGAGGGAGCACCACCACCACCTCGACAGAGGAAGTTGTACCACCACCGAGACCGAGGAATGACACCACTCTCCTAGAGAGATTCCTTAAGTTGAAGCCTAGTACTTTTCTTGGGGAGCCGAAACCTAGGGAGGCCGAGTTGTGGATGGAAGAAATGATTAAGGTATTATCCATGTTGGGGTGTACCGATGAAGAAAGAGTCATGCTAGCAACATTTAAGTTTAAGGGAGCCGCCGAACATTGGTGGACTGTGTTGAAGGAAAGCTGGAAGATTCAGCAAGTTCCTATCACTTGGGCTAATTTCCAAAGGGAGTTTAAGAATGAATATGTGCCGGATGTAGTTCGTAACAAAAGGGAGAAAGAATTTTACGATCTTGAGCAGGGTAGCATGACCGTGGCGGAGTATTCCGCGAAGTTCACCGAATTGAGCCGTTATTGCACGTATCTGATTCCTACTGAAGCACGGAGAACACATAAGTTTGTAAAGGGGTTAAGAACTGAATTTAGAAAGCGATTCTGCAGACTTAAGCTCACCGATTATCGAGTGCGGTTGATCGAGCTTATGAGGTGGAGCAAGATATTGAGGAGCACCGGTCAAGAATAATTCGGGTAATGCACGACGCCTACTCTAACAACTAATCGTGGAAATAATTCGGTAATGTAAGGGGATACCAAGGAAACCGTGATAGAGAGGTGGAGGCCAAGGTAGGCCCAGGGGAAGCGGTGGCAACAACACTTCATCTCGGGGGCAACAAGGGCAAAATGAGGATTATGATTTGTTCGGTTATTGTAAGCTAGGACATACTTCTGATAGGTGTTGGGCAAAGCTAGAAAGACTGAAGTGTTACTCATTTGTGGAGATGGTACTCATTTGAGGAAAGGATTGTCCCAAATATAAGGCCAACTCAACGGGAAATGCGGTCACCTGAGCCAAGAGAAGTGGGGATGGTAAACCCAAGGTGTGCAGGTCGTGTGTTTGCGCTTGATCGCGAGGTTCAGGGGGTCTCCAGTGATAGGAGGTACTCTTTCTATATTTGATCATAAGGCTCGAGTTCTCATAGATCCAGGGTCTTCACATTCTTATGTTGCTTCGCACTTTGTTGAGAATTTATGTGTGCTGCCTCAACCTTTCGCCATATTTGCTTGAAGTGTCTACCGCCGCCGGGGAATATATGCTCGCATCTGAAGTGTTTAAATCTTGTGATGTATTGGTGGGTGACCACACTTTGCATGCGGACTTGGTAGTTCTACCTATACGTGATTTTGATGTGATTCTTGGCATGGACTGGTTATGTGCTTATCATGCTATAGTTGACTGCCATAAAAAGCGGGTTACTTTTTATATGCCGGGTGTGCCTGAATTTACATTTGTGGGTGATCATGCATCGAGTGGCTTGCATTTTATTTCTGCTTTAAGGGCTAGAAAATTATTGTCTCAAGGGTGTACGGGTTATCTTGCATGCGTTGTTGATAAGAAGAAGTCTTCGCCAAAATTAGAAGAGGTTCCGGTAGTATGTGAGTTTCCCGATGTATTTTCTACCGACCATGCTATGCCACCCGATAGAGAGCTAGAATTTTGTATTGAGCTTATTCCGGGGACTTCACCGATTTCTAAGGCACCGTATAGGATGGCGCCCGCGGAGCTTAGGGAGTTGAAAACTCAGTTGCAAGAACTCCTAGAGATTGGCTTTATTAAACCGAGTGTGTCGCCTTGGGGCGCACCGGTCTTATTTGTGAGGAAGAAAGATGGGAGTTTGCGGTTATGCATAGATTATCGTGAATTGAATAAGGTGACCATTAAGAATAAATATCCACTACCCCACATTGATGATCTCTTTGACCAATGGCAAGGGTCTATTGTGTATTCTAAGCTTGATTTGAGATGGGGTTACTACCAATTGAAGGTTAGAGAGGAAGACATTCCAAAGACGACTTTTCGCACTAGATATGGGCACTTTGAATTTGTAGTGATGCCGTTTGGGTTGACGAATGCACCAGCGGTGTTTATGGACTTGATGAATCGTGTCTTTCATAGCTATCTTGATTGTTTCATGGTGGTCTTTATTGATGACATCTTAGTGTATTCGAAATCTCGGGAGGAGCATGAGAAACACTTGAGGATTGTCTTGTCTATTCTTCGGGAGAAACAGCTTTATGCGAAGTTTAGCAAATGTGCCTTTTGGCTTGAGGAAGTATCATTTTTGGGGCATATCGTTTCTAGCGCCGGGATAGCCGTTGATCCTTCTAAGGTGGAAGCGGTGATGAATTGAAAGAGACCTAGTTCAGTTACCGAGGTTCGGAGTTTCTTGGGTCTAGCGGGTTATTACCGGAGATTTATTAAGGGATTTTCTCGGATTGTGACTCCTATGACTAGATTGACACAAAAGAATGTGCCATTTGTTTGGAGCGAGAAATGTGAAGCTAGTTTCCAAGAGCTTAAGAAGCGGTTGACGACGGCACCTATTTTGGCTTTGCTTAGTGGAGGAGATAATTTCGTGATCTATAGCGATGCTTCTAAGGAAGGTTTGGGATGTGTGCTGATGCAAAATGGTAGAGTTATCGCTTATGCGTCAAGGAAGTTGTCTATTCATGAACAGAATTACCCGACACATGATTTGGAATTGGTTGCGATTATTTTCGCATTGCATAAATGGAAACATTACTTGTATGGGGCTAAATTTGAGATCTTTACCGACCACAAAAGTTTGAAGTATTTGTTTTCTCAAAAAGAGTTAAACATGAGGCAAAGAAGATGGATGGAGAAATTAAAGGATCATGATTGTACTATTTTGTATCATCCGGGGAAGGCAAATGTAGTAGCGGATGCCTTGAGTAGGAAGGTTCACATGTCTTGTATGATGGTTAGAGAATGGAAGATGTTGGAAGATTTGCGAGATTGGGGTCCTAGTATTTATGATAGAGGTGTAATTTTCGCAAATGTTCGTGCTACGCCAGTTTTATTTGGGAAAATTAAGGAAGCGCTAGGGAATGATCCGGAGTTGAAGAAAATTATTGATGGGTTGGCTGAAAATGTATCGCCTGATTTTGTGATTAATAGTGAGGGTACTTTGACATTTCGAGGTAGAATTTGTGTTCCTGCTAATAATGAATTGAAGAGGCTAGTTCTTGATGAGGCTCATAAAACAAAGTACACCATTCACCCGGGGAGCACGAAGATGCATTTGGATTTGAAAAGACAATTTTGGTGGAAAGGCATGAAGAGGGAAATTGCGGAGTATGTATCGAAGTGTTTGACTTGCCAACAGGTTAAGGCTGAACATCAAAGGCCTGCGGGATTTCTACAACCACTTGAGATTCCTGAATGGAAGTGGGAGTTTATTACTATGGATTTTGTGACAGGGTTACCGCGCACGCGGAGAGGATTTAATGCCGTTTGGGTTATAGTTGACAGATTGACTAAGTCTGCACACTTTATTCCGATGCGATCACGTATTCATTGACTCAGTTGGCAGCTTTGTACATTCAGGAGATCGTGAGACTTCATGGCGTACCTGTGAGTATTGTGTCTGATAGAGATCCGAGGTTCACATCTAGATTTTGGAGGTCGTTGCAGGAGGCTTTGGGAACGTGTTTGAAATTCAAGTCTGACTTTTCATCCACAAGCGGATGGTCGATCGAGCGGTTGATTGATTTTGGAGGATATCTTTGCGAGCTTGTGCCGTGGATTTCAAGGGAAGCTGGGATTCTCACTTACCTTTAGCCGAGTTTGCGTATAATAACAGCTATCAGTCGAGTATCATGATGGCGCCGTATGAAGCATTGTATGGGCGTAAGTGTAGATCACCAATTTGTTGGGACGAAGTTGGAGAGGCGAAACTTTGGGGTTCCGAGTTAGTGCAACAGTCGGTTGAGAGCGTGAAGTTGATTAGAGATCGATTGCGCACCGCTCAAAGTCGACAAAAGAGTTACGCGGATAATCGAAGACGGGATCTTGAGTTCCAAGTAGGAGACTACGTGTTCTTGAAGGTGTCACCAAGAAGGGGTACGAAGAGATTTGGCAAGAAAGGAGGTTGGGTCTTTCACTTATCGAGTTGCGTTACCACCTTCACTTTCGGAGACTCATAATGTCTTCCATGTTTCCATGTTGCGAAAGTATTTGAAAGATGAGTCCCATGTACTTGAGTATGAGGAGATAACGTTTGAGCCGGATATGTCTTACGTTGAAAAGCCCGTGAAGATTTTGGACACCAAAGAGCAAGTGCTACGAACCAAGAGAATTCCCTTAGTTAAAGTTCTTTGGAGAAACCACAACATTGAAGAAGCGACTTGGGAATCGGAAGCGGAGATGCGCGAGAAGCATCCACATTTGTTTGATGAACTTGGTAAGAATTTAGGGACTAAATTCCTAAAGGAGGGGAGAGTGTAACACCCCGGATTCTTGCATGTGCATTGTGTGCTTGCCTTCATGTTTTCTTGTTGATTGTGAGCATGTTACTTAGTCTATAAATGTTTTAGAATCATTCATAAGTCATTCATGAAGCTCTTAACATGTTTAGAATCACGTATGCTTGCTTGTTGAATCGCCGGTTCGATTGCTTTATTTTGGCCTTAGCGGTTTTTCCCTCGTTGCTCGTTTTGCTTCTATTTCGTCGTGCGAAGTGTTCGTTGAGTTCTCGGCTTTGTATTCAGGTCATAACCATGTTGAAACAAGCCTTTTCCATGACCAAGTTATCCTAGTTTGATTGGTGTTTGATTCGATTAACCATTAAATCGCATGATTCGAGCCTTGTTCTACCTTGTTCCGGATGTTGTTCGGGTGTGTTTCCGACTTGTTTTGAGTTGGGTTAAACCTTAGAATGGTTTCCCATAAGTTTGGGACCATTTAGGACAAGTTTAGACCAAGTTCAAGGGCTAGACGAGGCGGCCGCATCGGATTTTGATCACTAGCCCGCCTCAAGAGCTGAGAGCATTGCAAAAATGAATTCAGCTGCAGCATTCCAGGCGCCCGCCTAGACTCTAGTGAGGCGCCCGCCTCAACTGCTGGGAGCTCCTACGGGATTTTTTCCCCTGTTTTGCTGTTGAACGGTTTTTACACCCAAACCCCTATCCAAACCTTTTCTAAACCTCACTTAAACCTCCCTAACCCTCCTTCAATATGTCCTAACATCTCTAACTAGTTATAAGGATGGATTAAGAGAGCTTTGTTGATCATTTAAACCACAAAATCAGGTTTTGAGCATGTTAGAAACATGTAGTACATACATTGATGGAAGTGTTGTTATATGAGAATGCCCTAATTTATGCCTACATGAAATGTTGTGAAGTTGTTATGTGTTCTATCCTCAATATTGGACTCTATGATGAACATGAATCTCATTGCTATGCCTTGGTGAATTTATGACCTTGAAGAACTTAGTAATGACCTAGGTTGAGTTATGAAGCACATAGCTTCAACCACCGAAATTTGGAATTTTAGTAAAGACTCAATGAGTCGACTCTAGGGAAGATTTGAACATGTTAAACCCTAAATTCAATCCCTACGAAGTTTGGACATCGTTTGGTCGGGTTTACTCAATTTTAAGTTGAGTTTAATTATGTTCATTTGAACCCGTTGTGATTATTTGGTTATGAGCAATTAATTGCCTTGACATGATTTATTGTAGAGATTTATACCCTACTTGGTCGGTCGAGTTCGCTCTTGTCGAATTCGATCATTATTTGGTCTTAACGAGTAAACATCTACTTGTGCATTGCATTAAGTCCAGCTGGCACTATTTGGTTTGATTTTTTTGTCAGGGTAGGACGATGTATAGCCTTCACGAATTGAGAGATTCGTGCTCGCTATGGATCGTCGTACCTGGGATCTCACACACCCCTCCATTGTAGGCCGCAATGGGGAAGTAGCCCTTTGCCGTAACAATACGCGGCGTCTGCTATTAGCCGGGCGGAGTTCGGTATATCGATGCGAAGTCACGAGCATCGTAGTCACGATATTGGGTTAACAAACGTTTTGCAGAGCTACTGGCGGCCGTGCCTATATCATATCCTACTTGTATGATTTACTTCCGCACTTACGTGAAAAATGTGCTAAGTGCTATATGAAGATCATGTGCCATAATTGTGATAAATGTCATGCTATAACATGAACATGCATTTTTAGTAACTTACTAAGTCTTTCGACTTACCCTATTTGTTTGCTTTGTTTTCCTTAGATCCGAGCCGAGGAGACGGTCCACGATAGACTCGCTATATCACGTTTGGTTGTTTGTGAGCTCAAGGTTGCTCCTTTGGGACTTTTGATAGTTAGTCTTTTATTTTGGCAAGGACGTTGGGAAGCAAGTCAAATAGACTTGACTTGGGGTTTTTGTTGTTGTTGTAAACTTATGATTTGACACTCGTAATCTTTTGTATGCCGACTTACATGTCGAGCTTGTTTATATGTTAATGGTTCACTACAGTTTCTTCAGCTAAAGCTCTTTTAAATATTATTATTGTTGTTGTCTCCGGCATGTTGTGGCCGTTGAGGTTTTTATAAGCATGTGTTTAAATTGTAGGAGTAGTTGTTGGGTTCCGGCTGTAACGTCGCCGATGACTTGTTTAATTTAAAGTTATTTTCCGGCCAAGTGTAGCCGAGTTGTTAATCGTATGCGATGTTGCGCCACATGAATTTTTATAATCCTACTTTCGCATGCTTGTATCTTGCCTATTTGGACGGCATGACTCGGGATCTCGCATTGGGGTCCGAGTCGGGCTGTCACATTAGAAGTTGCATTGATATTATTCATGGAATCCTAGCTACTATTGCACTTTTATGCATTTTCCTAGGTGATTCCTTGTGTGGGTTCCCGGGAAATTGCTCCCGCGCCCCGCGCGCCCTTGGATAGGGGTGCGCGTCCGTGCGGATGCGGTGACATCCACTGCTCCCGTTCCAGCCTCCCTTTTTTAGGGGAGGACGAAATCAAAAGTGCGGGAGGAGTGCTGTCGGAATAGCGCGTTGGAATGCGCCTCGGTTGCCTTTAGTGGATTTTGATCCAATATGGGAGCTTTGGATTTTCTATGTCAAGTTATCCCTTTTTTAGGGGATACCAGGATATAGGAAAACATCACCTTTCCATTCCCATCCTCCCTTGTTTAGGGAGAGCATTGAAAGTGCAAAGAAAGATGTTGCGGCGCCCCACTATGGATTTTATGAAAATAGCCTTATGGCCTATTTCGGATCACTATGAGTGCTTTGGGTTTTCTACGTCAAGTTATCCCTTGTTTAGGGGATACCAGGACATAGGAATACATCACCTTTCCATTCCCATTCTCCCTTTTTTAGGGGAAAACGTGAAAGTGCAAAGAAAGATGTTGTGAGGCCCCACTGGATCCAAAATATTTTTAGAGTCGCCATCTTTATTTTAAGGCAAAAATAAAGCAAAACCAGAAAAAGAAAACCAAAGATGAAGAAAACGGGTTCGGAGGCTAAGTTACGAGTTGGGAAGGTGCTAGGCACCCAACTCGCCCTTTCGGTCTCAAAACGGTTTTTGGCTAAAGTATGCTTTTTGTTATATTTATTAAACAGATAAATAAAGCATTAACTACCTACAAATACATCCGTTACACCTATATTATTTACGGACTTGCAACAGTCTCTTTTGCAAACAATTACAAATATACTTGGAAATATTTTGCCATTATAACGACTACATTTAGTATTATTTCCTAACAAAATCCGGGCAGCATAACTGCTTATATATTGATATTGAACCGGACTGGAAATAATACATTTACAAATAAAGACTTTACTGAATAAATAAAGTAAATAATTACAAACCTATCTAAAAACATTTTGCCATAATAACGGCTACATTTAGTACTATTTCCTAATTAAATCCGGGCAGCACAACTGCTTATATGGCTACATTGGGCCGGACTGGAAATAATACTATTACAAACAAATGTAAGACTTTAAAAATAAAAACTTACAGACAGCGTAGGGGTGTGCTCGCTCTGTCCCTCGGGGAGAGAGAGTCTTTTTTTTTTGTTTTTTGTTTGAAGTTGTGTGTTGTGTGTTGTGTGAATTTGGGCAGCGTGACTGCTCTGAAAGTTACTTTTCGGCCTCGGGATCGGGGCAGGGTAACTGTTTGTTTTTGGTTGTTTGTTTGACTGGAAGTTGGCTGAAATCGGGTAGAATAACGGCTTATTTCTAACGATTTGGCCTTTTAAATCGAGGCAGAGCAACTGCTCTTTCCACGATTTTTGGACCGGGGAAATAAGGTGGATACCTAGCTGAGGGGCTAAGGTACACTTCTATCGGTTGGATTTGTGTTTGGAGGAAGTTTGGCAAAGTTTCGAGGCTTTAGAGGTGATCTCTCACTATCTCACACCGCTCTCTAATTCTCCAGCGTAACGTTAACGCGGAGAAGCTTTCTGGATGAATTTGTGAAATGAGGAGCCGGCTATTTATAGAAGGGACATCGCGGGCATTAGAAATCTTCTCAAGCGCATCAACCGGTTGCACCGCGCGCTGAAAATCTTGTGAATTACGGCAAATTGTTGAATGAACAGTGGCTGGGAAAGAGAATTGGGCGCCACCCCCATTAGATTTGGGCGCCATGCCCAAATTAATGGGTAGCCACGCCCAAAACTCAATCTTGGTCCTTTTTTAGAACTCAGGTCCCTGAAATTTGTCCTTTTGCGCATCCTGCTTTGTCCTTTTGCATTTTTGACTCTGTAACTTGACATTTGTTAATGTTTTAACAGGTCTTGATATTTTATGTCATGTCACATACCGGGTGCGAAATTGGGGTGTCTCTGAGCCCCTCAACGATGGAGTCTACGGGTAACCCGCAGCTTACTGAGTAGACATCGTTGATAAGAATAGACTCTCCAATTTCGTTTCATTTCAAAACGAGGGAGAAATATGCAGCAGGTAGCAGTTATAATGCAGCAATTTATCAAACCTCCATATCCTAGACATTTTTAGTCAGTTATAGCAGGTTATCGCAGTTTTTAAGCAGATATGCAAATTGAATGCTCTGATGGTCGGACCTACTAATGTAGGCTGCCTACGTATCCCTTAATAAAAGGAATCAGACCAAACGTAGTTCGGCCTAAGCCGAAACAAACAACCAATTGAAGAAAAGATTTTCATGTTTTTCGAAAAGCCGTATTCTTCCGGTCTGAAACCGTTGTCAAATACGGTATGAAGATTTTTGTGTATTTCGAAAACCATATTTCAACCGGTCAATACCCGACGCTGAAATATGTTAAGAGATCAGTCTCAAAATTGTGTTGGTCAATACCTTGCTTCCAAACACAATAAGAGGACCTTGATTTTCGCGTACTCGACCGATCAATACCCGACATCGAATACGACAAAGAACGTTCTTCAAATTTTTCAAAAACTGCATCCAACTGATCAAAAATCTGCTGGAAACGATAAAGAATTTTCTTTTCTTCTTCCTTCTCTTTTTTTTTTTTGAATATTCCTCTTTTTTTTCTTTTTTTTTTCGAAACAAAAGCTTTTTGAAAAAGATTTTTTTTCTTTTATTACCGAAAGCAGAATAAGAAAATCTTACCTTTCTTACCTATTCAGGCTTGTGACTGCTGACTTGTTGGCTCAGCGGATTTGGCTTTTCCTATCGTTCTGACTTTTCCCTGCTGGGGATTCCTTTCTTTCTCTTCTTTTTTTTTCTTTCATTTTTTTTTCTCTTTTTTTTTTTTGTTTTTCTTTGATTGATTTTTCTTCATGACTTTATTTTTTTCCTCTTTTTTTTTCTTTTCTTTGATTTGATGATTTTTTTTTATTTCAAAAGGAAAAGGGACTTACCTTTGCCGCTGAATTTTCTGACTTTTCTGCTTGTCTGGCGGCTGACTTGCTGGAGATATGAGCTTTCCTTGCTTTTTGGGTGAAAGGCCATCGAATGTGGTTAACAAAATTGCTTTTGTTAACTTTCTGTTAAGTCTTAGGGACCACTTTGCAGCTTTGAAATTTTGAGGACTTAACTTAAGTCGATCGTTTGGAGGGAAAAGTGAAAAGTTTCACTTTTCCTCCCTTTCTTCTTCACTTACGGGAGAAAGGAAATTTCATTTCCTTTTCTCTGCTTCTGCTTTAGTTCCTTCCATAGCCAACGAGGTAAGTTTTCTATTTTTTTTTTCATTTTCTCAATTTTCTTCCGCCAATTTTTTTGTTTTTCTGCGCAGATGGCTTCTTCCTCTAGATCTAGGAAAGGAAAAGCACCAATGGACCCGGAATCTGGCGAGGAAAAGAAAGAACTTCCTCCTTTGGTTCGGAACCATGTCGGCTATTATTATTCGAAACATGACTGGGGCAATCTGGTGCGAGATTGGTACAAACATATCTCGAATCTTCCTGATCCCAATGTAAGTATAACTTTCTTCCACCCATTTGGTTAATTTTTCGGATCTGCTCATTTTATGTGTTTTGGACTTTTGGAGTATATATATGCTGCTTATGATATTTATGCATGTGATTTATGGACTAAAATTATGCAATTTTAGTAATAATGCATGAAATTTGGACAATTTATTTTTGCGATGCCCAAATTGAACTAGTAGTTACTATTTGACCCTACTATGCATGATTTATAATGTTAATGCAATTAAGGCTATATGATGCATGTTTTAGCTCTAAAAATATTTTTACATGGCATATATTCACAATATGGAATTTTCGGAATGAAATGCAAATTTTTCCGGACACATTTTTCGGATACATTTTCGGATATATACAAGACAAAACAGATATATTTTATGCACCAGAATTTATTTTTTATGCATGATGATGCTGTAGGGATATAAGAAATGCCAAGTAGATATTATTTTTCCATGGCAGATGGCATTTTTATTTTCTTTTTCGCACATTCCTAATACAACTTATTGACTAATAATGCAAATTATGGATGCATGGACTACTTTATTTAATGCAAATGCGATGTTGAATATATATGAGATGCTTTTTTGATGTGAATGCATGTTTATGAATGTGAAAAGAAAAATGTGACATGTATATTTATGTGCAAAGTATATATATACATTTTTTTAACATGTTGACATGTATATTTATGTAAAGTATATTTGTATATTATTATTATGATACTTAAAATGATAACATGTATTTCTATGTACAAAGACAAATTTTTAATGTACAAAAATATACATATTTATTTTTTTTTTTTTTTTTTTTGAAAAATTTAATGTATTAGATATGTAAGGAGAAAGGGTTTGTGAGAGACTTACCTTTATTTTCCTCCCTTTTCTTTTCTTTTTTTTTTTTTCGAGGAGCAATGTTTTGGACAAGGCGAGCCACTTGTGCGAGTATCGATATATTACCATTCGATGCCTTTGCGGCCCGTAGAGTGGGGAGGCTTGGGAGATTTCATGCGGGCCTTTACTCCCTCCCGGTTATAGACCATCTCTTGACGTCTTTGCGGAATTTACGGTGGGATACCACCCACACTTTCCACCTCGGTGGGGAGAGATCACTATGACTCCTGCGACTTTCTTTGCTATTGGTATTTCCACCGGCATTGGGAGACTACTGATTATACCCCGTCATGATGAGGTGGAGGATCTCTTGGGGTTTGTGCCTGAGTACAAAGCAGTGATGAGGTGACCATTCCTAGTGTGAAGAAGTGGCTTCGGAGAATGCCGAGGCGGGTTGATCCGAGGATAGCGTTCTTTGTGACTCGTCTTGCCGGACATTTTTATTCTTTTTCTTGGGACTTCTCTTTTTGCTAATGCATCCACTACCACGAGGGTCTCTTTGGGCCTTGAAACTGGACCATGTGATTGACTATGGTGAGGCGGGTTTGGTGAGCTTTATTCTGCATGGATAGGTGAGTCGGAATGACTCAAAGGTTATGGTGGTTTTGCCCACTGGGAGGTATATATTTTTTCTTTTTTCTTTTGTCGGCATATATATATATATATTTTTTTTTTTTTTTCTTGACTTTTACCTCTCTTTTTTTTCGGTGTGGGCTTACTACGTCGTGTTTGACTTTGTTGATGTTCTTGGACCACCTTACTTGGTCAAATTTGTGAATGCGAATCGGAAGAAAGGACACCGAGGCCATTATATTGAGTCACTTGGGGCTGCGGGGCCAGTGGCGAACTTCGACCTCGAGGTTCGGTGACTTTGTTCCCTTGGCGGAATCTGGTAGGGCCGATCGAGGTTACCACGCTATTGAGTCGTTGCGGATTTTGATGGTATCGATCATGTGCGATTCCTTGTACATGGGTGGCGGGTCAACCGTCGGCATGTTCCGTTTTCGATAGCCCGGTGGCACCTCCTCCTGCATGTGATGATTTATACCAAACCGGCTACTTGGCCAAATATCGGATGCACGCGGTGACTTTCGGTCATAGCCTATGAAGACTTTTTGAGGACGATGCTCCATCCCCCTCCTCCTCCTCCTGTGATTGGGAGGCGTGCATCTGTTGATGGTGCTTGGGCTGAGTCTTCTCATTCTGTTCTGGATGCACGGCTCGAGTTTTCCATGCCCGATGATGCCTTTTCATCCTTCCCATACCGGCGAGATGGTAGGCTTGTAAGAGAGGTTCTTCGGATGTGGAGATTCTGAGAATACCGCGTCCACGATCGCCGCGGTATATTCATCACTTTCCCTTTTTTTTTGATGCTCACTCTTTTTTTTTGGTGATGCTCTCTATTTTTTTTTTGATGCTCTTCTCTTTTTTTTTTCAAGGTCAAAGTGTCCACATACAAGAGACTCTTGCGGGGCTTCGTCGGCATCAGCAAACTCTATCAGCGTCTGATGGATGACTTTTCTTGTCGAACAATGAGGCTATGCGGCGGAACCGGCGTCGCGATGATGATGATGATGCGATGCGGACGTAGGATCGAGTCGCGCTCGGCGGGGAAGAATCGAACTGGCACGGAGTCGTCGGGGAGGTGGCTTTAGCGAGGCGAGCATCATTTGGCTACTAGCTTCTTTCACGCACATGTCGGCTTTCTTTTTTTTTTCTTTTTATTTGTAATTAGTAATTAGTATACGTACAAACATGAATGATGAAATGCAATATAATTTTAAGATGACATGATAAAATAAAATGCACACTCAAAATACATGCGAGAAAATAAAGCTATATAAGGGTAATGGTAATGGCATGCATTTTAGAAATGAATTTGAAAAGAATACACCTTCGGTTTTAAGGGGGCTTTTACGGCGTCTGCGGGTAGAGGAAGAGGCGGCCGCCTCCTCTGTGCGAGGAGCATAATTGTGGCCATACTTTCTTATAGGCTTTGCTTTTGATAGATTGCTAGGCCTTCGTGATCGACGAAATATCAATTGGTGATTTGGACGAAACGAGAATATCGAGGCGATAAAGGAGCAAATTGGGCGTGGCTTATAAGGCAATTTTGGGCGCCATGCCCAAATTTCATGAGGTGGCGCCCAAATTGGCATTCTGGGAGATTTTCTTGGCCCTTTGTTTGCCCTTGTTCGTCTGTTTGTCGATTTTTTATTTTACGCTATAAAAGGAGACCAGCGAGCTGAATTCTTCACATCGCTTTCCTTCATTACGCCTCGTTCTTTCATAGCTTCTCCTTCTCGGTTGCTCTTTCTTTGAGAGAAAGTTTCTTGTTTACGCTCTAATGGCTGCCCGTACCATACACCTCGGAATTAGAAATCTATGAAAATGCCCTCGACCTATGGATTCTTGCCCTCAGAGCCGACGGCGTGGCGGTTCGATCACATTTTGGCTTGGTGCCTTCTTTCTGGAGAAATATCGTGATCAAGCGGGACATGTTGAGAGGAGCGTCCGGGGTCTCGTCAAGATCATCTTTTAATAATTTTGGGATGAATGAAATGTGCCCGGCCTTTGAAGAATTTTGTGCAATCTTTGGGAGTTCTTTGCCACTCGTAATATTGCGTGCCTTCGCCTCGGAGGCGTCCTTACATGGCCAATTAGGGAGCTATTCCGCACTACTAGATGCCACCCGGGTTTTATAACGGGGTGAATTTTGACTTGACCGTTCTTCCACGATCATTCACGAGTTCATAGGGAGGGTGGCGTGGATTATTATTGGCGGCTCTTTTCTTGTTTGGTGGGGAGATATCGTGGTGGTGGGCCATCGAGGGATTTATTGGCGTGCGAGTGGTGGATCTTGCCTGCGCGAGGCGAATATCGTTCGATAATCTTAGCGAGACTCTGGTCTTGATGCCTTTTCGGTGGCGGCGAACTTTTCCCTTGGCGGTCCCATTCGATCCATATGTGGTTGGAGGAGCATTTTCGGTGCGTGATGGCTCTGCATCTTTTGGACCGTATATGACCAGGGCTTTATGGTTTCGAGGCCGCTTTCCCCAAGTTAACTATTCGACTATGGTCGAGGACTTCTTTCGGAGGGCTCCATGGACATATCTGGGTGATTGATTAACCACTGGGAGATCCGGCGCTTCATTTTGCACTCTGCCGGCTATGCCCAAGTCGTCATGTTGGGCATCAGAAGAACTTCTTTTTATAGTCTTGAGGAATCTTTGCGTCGGTTTGATTTGGGCAGTTATTCAGACACGACTTCGCCCGTATTTTTGGAGATGGCAAATAGCGGGACTCGACTTTTGACTTCGGAGGATGTGGCGTGGCGGACTTTAATAGGCTTCGGGTGGCCTATTTGTTCTCGATTATATATTTTTGTCCCCTTGAATACTTGGCATGGATAATGGTGATTGAGGATCTTCTCGCGAGATTCGGCGAAATTTGTTTGGCCGCCATGTAGCTACGGGCATTGATGCTCGCCTTATGGAGATAGGCGAAGAGATCGAGAGCTCAGGTTTGGTCATTCCTCAGGTTCTGCAGGAAGATTTCAGGCGAGTACATAATCTTGGTGCTCCGGTGGCTCCCCGGATGAGCGAGGTCAGTGGTGGGAAGCGGCGGAGGCTCCCCCGAGGTGAATGGGGCGGCTTGAGATATGTTGATTCGAGGATCCTCGACATGATAATGCGAGGTTGGCAGCAAAATCCTTGGGAACAAGAAGAGGCTGTCCCTTCCCCTCAAAATGGATGGGGGCACTGATATAAGGCGATAATGGCAATCAACGGCATAATCCAGGAAGGGCGTTCCTCCCCCTCGGCTGGATGGGGTGTGCGGTGTCGAGATAACGGGCTGGACCTAGCAACACAACGGTCCATGAGAATGGAGATGGGTGATGACGAAGGAGACACTTGGCGGTTCGAGAATAGGGGTTCTTACGTGCCTCGCGAGAAGAGGAATATGGGCCCGGCTTGGTGGACGCCGCAGGCATGGATAGACCGCTAGGAGGCTGAGCTGCAAAAGGAAGGAATGTTTGGGGGAAACAAGTGGGGGTGTAGGCAGGAATATGTATGTGCAATGCAGTTAATGTATAATATAGACGTCTTAAATAAATATTCCTAAGTTGCACCTTAGGACCTTGTAATATATTTTAAGTATTTTAATGTGAGCTTCGTCGTTGAGCTTTGTTTGTATGCCAAAGGCGGAGATAGTATCTTGAGGATTCAAAAGAGTGTCTTTCCCTCTCCTTTTCTCTGATTTTTTTATGCTCTAACTTTTGCCTAGGCCGCCCTTTCGGGTTTTCAACCTAGCGAGCCCTTATTTCTCCTTTTTATCTTTTTTTTTCGCTCTAACTTTTGCCTAGGCCGCCCTTTCGGGTTTTCAACCTAGCGAGCTGGAGAGGAAACACTTTTGTCGGATAGATTGGCTCAAGCATAGTACCTTTTGAGCTTGTCAAGGTTGAAGGGCTGAACAAGGTCCTCTCCTTCCTGGTTTGTAAGGAGCACGGCACCTCCTGACCGGATCTCTTTGACAATGTACGGTCCCATCCACGGAGATTTCCATTTTCCCCTAGTATCAACATAACTAGGGGGTTTTCTCAGCACGGATCTCAGGCACGGATGTCGCGACCTTTGACTTTTTGTTGAATGCGGGCTATGCGTCTTTGATAGGCTCGAGTGTGCTCGAGGGCTAGTAACGCCGTTTCATCGATCGGGGCTAATTCTTCAAATCGCCCTTTGACCCGATCGACCTCGACTTACGCTATGTCGGATTCCATCATTACTCTTAATGATGGTATTTCAACTTCAATAGGCGGCCTCCATGCCGTATGCTAGAGAGTAGGGGTAGCCCGGTGGGTGTCTGCGAGGTGCGATAGCCCAGAGGGCTAGCGTAGCTTTCGGCCGATCTCTTCTGTGTCGACCATTTTTCGATGATGTTTTCGAGGGTTTTGTTGGGCTTCAACGGCACCATTGCTTGTGGCCGGTAGGGGAAGATTTGTGTCTTTGAATTTTGAACTCGTCGAGAAGGCGATTCACGTCCCCTTCAAAATGAGAGCCGTTGTCGGAGATGATTTGAAAGGCACCCCATAGCGGTATATGATATTGGCTCGGATAAATTCGGACACCTTTCGGCATTTAGGATTCTTGTAGGAAGAGGCTTCCACCCACTTTGTGAAGTAGTCGGCGGCTACTCATGGCCATTGGATCCCCGGGTGAATTTGGCCTATGACATCGATACCCCATGTTGAGAAGGGCCGGGGCGTGGAGTTGTATAGGATGTGCGGGGGCACGTCTTTGCAAAAGCGTTGGCACTTGTCGCGATGTCGCACCCACCGAATGCGATCGGTTTCAAGCGAGCTCAATAGTACCCTTGCGGATAACTTTCTTGGATAGCATGTGGCCGTTCATGTGGGGTCCACAGGTACCACCGTGGAGTTGGTCCATAATTTGTTCGGCTTTGGCACAGTCGGCGCATAAGAGATTTAGCCTTGGTAGTGCCTTTTATATAAGCTGCCACCGGCGAATACAATTGCGATGCCCGTCTTCGCGGGGAGATTCTCCCTCTTTTGTCTAGGCCGGGGGATAGATTCCTTTTGAAGCGATTTTGGATGTCAACATACCAAGGCTCGTGATGCGCCTCGGGGCATTAATTTTGAAGCGGTATCGGCGTGACTTTCTTCCCGACCACTGAGGGTTGGACTTGTATTTACGGGAATTTGGACTAGTGATGCTAGAGTGGCCAATGCATCGGCAAATTGATTTACGTCCGCGGCAAGTAGTGGAATGAGATAGAATCAAACCGAGCGGCAAGTCTTTGTTAATTTGGCATGATAAAGTTGCAGGGGATCTTGGGTTTTCCACTTCCCTTCGACTTGGTTTATGATCAAGGCGAGTCTCCAAAGACTTCGAGATTTTTGGCCTTCCTTTGGAGAGCCTCTTCCGGGCCGGCAATACAAGCTTCGTATTCGGTGGTGTTGTTGGAAGCACTCAAACTCAATCTTAGGGCCGGTGGAGTGTGAGAATCTGTAGGGTCGATGAGTAGGATTCCTATGCCAAAGCCTCTTTTGTTTGCGGCTCGTCAAAGAACATCTACCGGTGTCGTGGTCGGTGATTTCCAAGACACCTTCGGAAAGCTGGGCTCGATAGCATCTTCGGTTTTTAGAGGTAGATCGGCTAAGTGATCTGCGATTGCCTTTGATAGATTTGGCGTGACATATGTTATGTCAAACTCGTTGAGAAGGAAAGCCCACTTAGCGGTCGGTTTGGAAAGTGATGGTTTGCCGAAGATATACTTTATAGGGTCCATCACGGAGATGAGCTTGATGGATCGTCCTGTAGATATGTTTTGAGCCTTTGGGTTGTCGGACTAGGCCGGCACAACTTTTCTCCGAATAATTCGGCTCGCTTCCTTGCGACTTCCTCTTGATGAAGTATATGGCGTTTTCGATGTAGGAGTCTTTCTTTTCTTGGGCAAGCATGGCTCCCACTGACGTGTCTGTGACGGTTAAGTATATGAGGAGAGGTTTATGTGTATGGGCCGGGGCTAGCACAGGGGGATTGGTAAGGTAGGCTTTTATTTTTTCGAAGGCTAGGCGGCATTTCTCGTCCCAGACTTGGTCAGTATTTTTCTTTAGGAGCTTGAAGAGGGGCCCACATGTGGTGGTGAGCTGTCTGATGAAGCGGCTGATATACTGTAGTCGGCCTAGGAAGCCTTTGACTTCTGTGGGAGTTTTTGGCTGTGGCATCTCTATGATAGCTTTGATCTTTGCCGGCTCGATCTCGATGCCTTGCTCGGTCACTAAGAATCCGGGACCTTGCCTTTGGTGACCCCAAATGTGCATTTGGTGGGGTTGAGTTTCATCGATGCTTTCTGAGTCTTTCGAAGAACTTTCGAAGATCTCGATATGAGCACCGTTGGCGTCGCTTGGAATGTACGATCATGTCGTCGACGTAGACCTCGATCTCCTTGTGGATCATGTCGTGGAAGAGAGTGGTGGCGGCCCTTTGATAAGTAGCCCCATTTCTTGAGCCCAAATGGCATGACGTATAGCGATAGGTACCCCAAGGTGGTGAATGAAGTCTTTCTCTTGGTCTTCGCTGCCATTTTAATTTGATTGTAGCCAGAGCATGCGGTCGACGAAGGATCGATCTTGTGGCGACAACGGCATCTACCACAATATCAATGTTGGGTAGCGGGAAATCATCTTTGCGGCGTGCTTTGTTGAGGTCGCGGAAGTCGGCCAGTCGAACCTTCCCGTTGGGCTTAGGAGCGATCACTATGTTGGACGGCCGGATCGGGTATTCAACCACCGAATGAAGTTGACATGGAGGCGCTTCATAATTTCTTCTTTGACTTGCGGTGACCATTACGGTTTGATTCGGCGGAGCTTGCTTGATTGGCCGAGCATGCGGATAGATAGGGATCGGTGTTCGACTATGGCTGGATCTAGCCCCTGTCATATCTTCATAGGACCAGGCAAAGATATCTACGAACTCTTTGAGGAGGTCGATGAGTGCTACCCGTTCGAACCTTGCAGGTAGTTGCCGATTTTGATTTCTTTGACTTGATTGTTCGGCCCAGTTGATGATTGACAAGTCTTCATTTCTTCTTTGAGTGATGTTGTTCCTGTTGCTCAACTGACTTTACAAGCTCAAGCAAATATTTTTTATCTTTTGGGTCCATTTCATTAAATGACTCATTATTATGATTATTTAATGTATCTTTTAATGTAGGTGCAACTAAGGAATAAGCAAAGACATTCATATTATCATTAATAGCAAACTGCACGGGGCTTATTACATTATTGAGGACACAGGGTTTGAGATCCTCATTATTAGGGAGGCGGATCGGTAGATGACCAATCCGTAAAGCTAGGAGAAGGAAGGGGAATAGTATATCGAAGCGGTCTACGGATTCTGCGGGGAGTCAAGAGTGGGCGGTCGTAACATACCAATGCGAGAGGCTTAGCGGTGAAGCTCGAACTTATCGAGGGGAGCTTGCATATTCAGTACCTCCGTCTATCATACCCAAGAAGCTGTCTCCCAGGCCATCATCATCAAATAAGACCGGAGAATAGTCATCCTGATCTATAGACCAAGTGTTTTCAAAAGTGGCAGTTTTATATGCAATGATATAGGGCTCAAGAGGGTGACTGTTCCATTTTTGTGTGAGAAGGCGACATCTTCAAAGATTTCCCATCCAGGGCATCTTTTCCCATTTTGGTCTATCCAGGGCTCAGGGAACATGAGATAGGCTTCTGTTTCCCCTTTCCTTATAAAGTAACCATTTAAGGTTTTTCTGTATGGTTGGAGAGGGGGATGTGTGTAAGGAAGCTTTTCTTTTTCTGCCTTTCTTTTCTCACGTTTTTGTTTCATGGGCGGCTATCTCGGGAGTAGGTGTGTATCCTAGGCCAAAGGGAGGGATACATTCCTTAAGTTCATCCCCCCTGTTGGTTTCTACCAAGACCAGACCCGGGCATATAATTCATTTTTCGGAACATGTTTAAAGGGACCATGTTTCCTAGGGATGTGGTTTTCTTTCCAGTGATGTCAGTTTCTCGGCCGTATTCAAGGGCGTTGACCACAGCTTGGGGATAACCTCAAAACCACGAGGAAAGATACCCGTGTCCTCATGTTCTATCTCGAGGATTGGGATATCCTCGCTTTCCTTGTTTTCCACGATCTTGTCAGCCATAATAATTACTATGTGGTCATCGTGGATGAATTTGACACGTTGGTGCAGTGAAGAGGCTACCCCTTTACCCCATGGATCCAGGCGTCGATAATAGGCAGTGAAAGTGGCTGGTATGTCCAAAACTTGGAATTCGGCCAGGCATGGTTAGTGGCCCAATAGTCGGCATCAGTGACTACCCTAAGACACATCGACTGGTGTTGTCATATGCCTTTACTGTCTGTGAAGAAGGAGTGAGTTCTGATATTTTTGTTCCCAATTTGGCTAAGGTGTTGGCGGGACATACATTCAGAGAGGACCCGTTGTCTATCAGAACTCGAGGGACCCGCTTTTCCATTATTCCCACAGTGATATGAAGAGCATCAATGTGGTCTGTTCCTTCCTTGGGCAGATCTAGATCAGTAAACATTATGACATTCCCAAAATGAATGTTTCCGATCATCTGAGTAAGCTCATTCGGGGAGGTTTCAATGGGAACAACTGCCTGACTTAGAGATTTGGCCAGGGTATCACGGTGGGTTTTTGAAGCACAAAGTAAGCCCCAGATGGAAATGTTGGCTGAGTTTTCTTCATCTTGAGCTAGCGAGTATCTTCCACCTCCTTAGCCCGATGTCTGTTTCTTTGTCTTTGCACAGTGGTCACCTTTTTCGAGGTTTGGTTGGTAGGCTCGGCCGGATCTAGTAAGGTGGCTAACATCCCACCAGACCCAAGTGGCTTTTTCGATGTTGCAAGTATTTTGGCTACCCAGGATAGTGTCCCAAGAGAGCATATTGCAGCTAGGCTCTTTTATGGATGTAGATGGAGAGAAGGGAATGAGGATATATGGTAATGGGTGGCTAATTTTTTCGAACTTGGGCACAGTGATTTTTTCATCAACCTCAATCATGTTGATTTGAGGTAGAGGTTATTATTGTGTTTGGTCAGGGAGGAGGTTTTCAATCACCTTGTCATCTATCAAATCTGGATAGCATGTTTGAGTGTGTAGCATCTGTCGGTGAGGTGACCAACTGCAGGCGATGACTCACGATCTTGGGCATGGTTCCATGTGTTAGGCGTAGGGTTTGGTGGCATGGTTTTCAAAGGCTTCAACCTCACGAGCCATTAGCCTGTAATATCACGAGGCGAGGCTTCTGATCTATCAAAGTACCGGTTGACCTGTTCGACCTCACGAAGTTTGTTTGGGCCATTATTCCCTGGGCGAGTTGGCCAGACACATCGGCCCATAAGACCATGGAGTAACACTATAACTTTTGGTAGGAAAGTGGAAGATGCATCTCTACCATGTTGGACTGGTCTTGATGCTTGATGTCTTTCCTTTAGAGTATCGGAAAAGCTGGAAGGTGTATTGACTTTTAGTTGCCAGTCCGTATATCTTCATCAATACGAACTCCTATCTCCACTACTTCTTTAAAGGCTTTGTAAGGGAGATACGCATGTGTTCGTAGGATATGGGCTGGAGGTTTTTGATGAACATCAGGCATGACTTCAGTAGGATCGAGTGCAGTCAAAATGCAGGCCAACTTTCGTTTCCACATTTGCAAATTCGGCACATGTTTCCTTTGGGTGCGACTCGAGGTCTCTTTTGTTTTACGGGCTAGTGTTGTCTTTATACCTTTCAAGGAATTCTTCGGCTATCCGGTCCCGGTATTTAGAGTGCTGCTGTCACGACAACATCGACCATTGCTTGGCGACCCTACTAAGGTGAGATGAAAATTGGAAGCCACTTGCTAGCCCCCATTGCATACCGGTGGAGTAGGATTTTAGATGGGATATAGGGCATCGGTCCCATCAAACTTTTCTATGTCGGGCATTTTGAACTTTGAAGGCGATCTTCTTGAAGGTTGTAATGCCAAAGCCAGCGTAGAAAATTCCCTTTGTTGAAGTTTGAGCATCATGGTTTTCATGTTTTCCATGTCGGCCTCATTTTGGTGGTGGGGAGTTGGTTTTAGGTATATGCTTTGGCAGGATTAGGAAAAGCCGGGTTGATTT
>CM028384.1:85017067-85050300 GCA_013146195.2 Codonopsis lanceolata
TTATGTAATACGCTATATTTAGTTTCTATCATTCTAAAATTTTCTGCATAATTTTCTTTGCTCATTGCATTTTGATCGTATTGATCTCTATCACATGCAAACCGTATAATGGTGGAATTTTGAAGAGTTTATATCCAAAGTGTTTTTATCAAAACAAAAAAATGGATCGCTTATTCAATTACCAAGAATCCATTCACTTGGCTTTGTGTTCTGATTCATCTATTGTTATTTACAATTAATGTAACAAATATATTTACAACATTCAATTACCTTGATTTCAAATAATGATGAGTTTTTTTTCCCCAATTCTAATAAATTGAAAAGTGATTAAAATGTGAAATCTATCGCTTCAAGGCATATGTCTGTCTCCAATATAAATTGACAACTTCTAGAGTAAGCAATGCCCAGTACATTTCATTACTAACTATCCAAATTTAGTCGAAAATACAAACAAAATTGCTGTCATTTTTGGAAAGTATATTTTGGCATGAACATTTCCAAAAAAGGTGCACTTTTTATATAGGCTAGTCAAGTGCACGCACGTTGCAGCTCACGCATGTTGCACACATGTTGCACGTGTTGTTAATGATTTTTAGACTCAATTTTTATGGTAGGAAAATGTACAAAGCCTTACTATATGATATCGAATTACCATTCTTCTTTAATAGGTAGGTGTTCTCCATGTTAGTTAAATTTAACAAGATATATAGAGAGGATTCTCTCTCGACTTTTGTAATCACTAATTAGTTAGTTAAAGGGTATCCCTCTCTTCTGCCTTATTAAACCTAACTTATTTACTTTACCATCTCATGGCTTACCGCCCCCGCCTCCCATTCCTGCTCCAGCCTCCCTCTCCCACCCATCCTCCTCGCTTCCTGCCCCGAGATCAATAACTTAGTCCATCTAGTATTTTTATACAAAAAATATTGTATCCTTAGCGCATTAGCTTATCTTCAATACGGTTGTTACAACCTATAATATTTATGCCAACAAACGAATTTTTATCGTAGTGGGCTATTATTACTTTTATTATTTCACTTTTAAATGTGTTTAGTCATGTAGCGTAATCTTATTTCAAGGATCACAGAGCCCCATAGAATTGCTCGTATTTTTGCGCTATAAGCATCGCCCAGCTTGCTTGTGGCCTCCTACAATTTTTACGTGTCTATAACGCCGCAAATGATCCCTATAAACCACACTTTAAGTAAGTTGAACGGCACATTAGCTCTATTGGTGTACGCTTTTTCCACGACCTAGTGGACAACGAGACGTATATGATGAGATTTCATCCTCAAGACTTGCCCCAACCACGCTGCGCAGTATCCAACAAGACGAGTTAGACTATATTAAAAAGATAATTACAAGAGAATATCTTGGCCGAGAGGAGCACCTATAGCCTCTTGATATAACTTCGAATCCCATGAAATGTACAAAATAAGTGTCAAGTTTGTGTATATTTCTAAATATATTTTCATATCGATTATTTAACATGTAATTTGTAATTGTGTGTTTGTGTGACCATGTGTGTCCTTTGGGCCTTGACCATTGTGTAATTTTGTAGAATGCATGCACCTTTTTTTCTTTTTCTAGGTGATATATTGTAAATTACTAGCTAATTGCAAAATGTGTAATATACGCTTAATTTATGTAATACGCTATATTTAGTTTCTATCATTCTAAAATTTTCTCGCATAATTTTCTTAGCTCATTGCATTTTGATCGGATTGATCTCTATCACATGCAAAACCGCATAATGGTGGAATTTTGAAGAGTTTATATCCATAGTGTTTTTATCAAAATAAAAAAATGGATCGCTTATTCAATTACTCAAGAACGATTCACTTGGCTTTGTGTTCGGATTCATCTATTGTTATTTACAATTAATGTAACAAATATATTTACAACATTCAATTACCTTGATTTCAAATAATGATGAGTTTTTTTCCCCAATTCTAATAAATTGAAAAGTGATTAAAATGTGAAATCTATCGCTTCAAGGCATATGTCGGTCTCCAATATAAATTGACAACTTCTAGAGTAAGCAATGCCCAAGATTTCATTACTAACTATCCAAATTTAGTCGAAAAATACAAACAAAATTGCTGTCATTTTTGGAAAGTATATTTTGGCATGAACATTTCCAAAAAAGGTGCACTTCTTTTATATAGGCTAGTCAAGTGCACGCACGTTGCACGATGTTGCACACATGTTGCACGTGTTGTTAATGATTTTTAGACTCAATTTTTATGGTAGGAAAATGTACAAAGCCTTACTATATGATATCGAATTACCATTCTTCTTTAATAGGTAGGTGTTCTCCATGTTAGTTAAATTTAACAAAGATATATAGAGAGGGATTCTCTCTCGACTTTTGTAATCACTAATTAGTTAGTTAAAGGGTATCCTCTCTCTTTCTGCCTTATTAAACCTAACTTATTTACTTTACCGTCTGTCATGGCTTACTGCCCCCGCCTCCCATTCCTCGCCTCCAGCCTCTCCCACCCATCCTCCCGCTCCCGCCTCCCGAGATCAATAACTTAGTCCATCTAGTATTTTTATACAAAAAATATTGTATCCTTAGCGCATTAGCTATCTTCAATACGGTTGTTACAACCTATAATATTTATGCCAACAAACGAATTTTTATCGTAGTGGGCTATTATTACTTTTATTATTTCACTTTTAAATGTGTTTAGTCATGTAGCGTAATCTTATTTCAAGGATCACTGGAGCCCCATAGAATTGCTCGTATTTCTTTTGCGCTATAAGCATCGCCCGCTTGCTTGTGGCCTCCTACAATTTTTACGTGTCTATAACGCCGCAAATGATCCCTATAAACCACACTTTAAGTAAGTTGAACGAAGCAAATCACATTAGCTCTATTGGTGTACGCTTTTTCCACGACCTAGTGGACAACGAGACGTATATGATGAGATTTCATCCTCAAGACTTGCCCCAACCAATGCGCAGTATCCAACAAGACGAGTTAGACTATATTAAAAAGATAATTACAAGAGAATATCTTGGCCGAGAGGAGCACCTATAGCCTCTCAGTATATAACTTCAATCCCATGAAATGTACAAAAATAAGTGTCAAATTTGTCTATATTTCTAAATATATTTTCATATCGATTATTTAACATGTAATTTGTAATTGTGTGTTTGTGTGACCATGTGTGTCCTTTGGGCCTTGACCATTGCTGTAATTTTGTAGAATGCATGCACCTTTTTTTCTTTTTCTAGGTGGTATATTGTAAATTACTAGCTAATTGCAAAATGTGTAATATACGGTTAATTTATGTAATACGCTATATTTAGTTTCTATCATTCTAAAATTTTCTGATAATTTTCTTAGCTCATTGCATTTTGATCGATTGATCTCTATCACATGCAAACCGCATAATGGTGGAATTTTGAAGAGTTTATATCCATAGTGTTTTTATCAAAATAAAAAAAATGGATCAGTTATTCAATTACTCAATAACGATTCACTTGGCTTTGTGTTCTGGATTCATCTATTGTTATTTACAATTAATGTAACAAATATATTTACAACATTCAATTACCTTGATTTCAAATAATGATGAGTTTTTTTACCCCAATTCTAATAAATTGAAAAGTGATTAAAATGTGAAATCTATCGTTTCAAGGCATATGTCGGTCTCCAATATAAATTGACAACTTCTAGAGTAAGCAATGCCCAGCATTTCATTACTAACTATCCAAATTTAGTCGAAAAATACAAACAAAATTGCTGTCATTTTTGGAAAGTATATTTTGGCATGAACATTTCCAAAAAAGGTGCACTTCTTTTATATAGGCTAGTCAAGTGCACGCATGTTGCACACATGTTGCACGTGTTGTTAATGATTTTTTAGACTCAATTTTTATGGTAGGAAAATGTACAAAGCCTTACTATATGATATCGAATTACCATTCTTCTTTAATAGGTAGGTGTTCTCCATGTTAGTTAAATTTAACAAAGATATATAGAGAGGATTCTCTCTGACTTTTGTAATCACTAATTAGTTAGTTAAAGGGTATCCTCTCTCTTTCTCGCCTTATTAAACCTAACTTATTTACTTTACCGTCTGTCATGGCTTACCGCCTCCCATTCCTCGCCCAGCCTCCCTCTCCCACCCATCCTCCTCCTCGCCTCCCGAGATCAATAACTTAGTCCATCTAGTATTTTTATACAAAAAATATTGTATCCTTAGCGCACTAGCTATCTTCAATACGGTTGTTACAACCTATAATATTTATGCCAACAAACGAATTTTTATCGTAGTCGGGGCTATTATTACTTTTATTATTTCACTTTTAAATGTGTTTAGTCATGTAGCAAATCTTATTTCAAGGATCACAGGAGCCCCATAGAATTGCTCGTATTTCCTTTGCGCTATAAGCATCGCCCAGCTTGCTTGTGGCCTCCTACAATTTTTACGTGTCTATAACGCCGCAAATGATCCCTATAAACCACACTTTAAGTAAGTTGAACGGTCACATTAGCTCTATTGGTGTACGCTTTTTTCCACGACCTAGTGGACAACGAGACGTATATGATGAGATTTCATCCTCAAGACTTGCCCCAACCAAATGATCCAACAAGACGAGTTAGACTATATTAAAAAGATAATTACATTAGAATATCTTGGCCGAGAGGAGCACCTATAGCCTATAACTTCGAATCCCATGAAATGTACTTGTGTTTGTATTATAACATAATTTAACATGTCAAATTGAAGTTGAATACCTGCAACAAACACTTTGTTAGAGATTGTCTTATAGATTTGAGTAAGCTTAAGTTGAAACAATACCAATTGAGTTATTCAAGTCATACCATGTTCAAATGCCCAAGTTAGTTTTATTGACGATATGTTGATTCGAGCACACTTTGTTATGTTAGACCCTAGAATACCATCATGTTAAACCATTGAAAAACGATAAGGTGGAACCGAGGGTCGGACCGCCCAAATAGGAAGGAAACAAGTAGGCAATAAACATGCAAGGACTTAATTTAAGAAACGACGTGACGCAACATTAGAGACGTAGCACGCCTCACCAAAAGGCCGGTATTTTTAAAACTTTTCAAACCTGATAAACAAGCTTAAACAATAAACCAAGTCATCGGCGACACTACATGCCGAACCCAAGCTAACAGCTTATGGACAAGAATTAAATAAGAGCTAATAGCATGCTCACGGAAGACTTAAACGTAGTGGAATAATTAACAAGGTAACCAAAGCTCGGCTTACACAATGCCGACAAAAGGGTTACAAGTACTACAAGTGATATAACTACTAGTAGCTAACAAGAGTTACAAATCAAGTTCTATACAAATACCCAAGCATAGTCTAATTGACTTGCTTAAACCCGTCGTCCTTACAAAATATAAAACAAGAGGAAGAGGACATCTAAACCACCTCTTCAAATAACGAATCAACGGACCAAAAAGGGCACAAAGCACGAACACAATGAAGTCTCAACGAGCAGACCTCGCCTTGCTAGGATCTAAAGCAAGAAAGGGGAAAGGGTAAGTCATAAAGACTTGTAAGCTATCAATCATGCATGTCATGGCAATATGCAACATACAAGGCAAGATATCGTCACATAAGCATAGAGGTCATATATCCAAGATGCACATTGTTTCACATAGGTGCGCATAATTAAATCACATAGGATAAGGATATATGGAGAGCCGGCCGCTACGTAGTTCCCCGCATACAAGCGTTATCGAATGTGCGGGTATCGAATGTGTAAGTACATCGATCTTCCGAGGAGATGCCCGGATAGTCACCAATGATGCTCTTAAATGATTACAAAGAAGGGCTACTTCCCACCGTGGCCACAAGTGAGGCGTGTGTGAACAAAGACGGATGCCACCGACTCATGCAAATGCCAAGTAATGTATTACTTAACAAAATTTCAAGTAGAGAACGAGGTCGACAAGAGCGATCTCGCTCATGACAAGTAAATTATTCTCATCAATAACAAGTAGGATTGAGTTCGACAAGAGCGAACTCACATGTCAATTAGGCATTCTATAATATGACATTCAAGATCAAGCAAGGTAATCAATTCAAGTTCAAAGTCTAGAATTATTATTCTTAGGGAAACGTGTTTAGAACGTCAGGGATTGATCGGTGAGCCGGTATTGTTCAATAGCTCGCTAAACTTGACTCCGTTGAGTCGTCTCTAACAATTCATCCAATAGAGTTAGGACGCTAAATGCATCATAAACCCTTTTCTAAGTTCTCGATATGATCGGCTAGGTCATTAATCCATTTAACAACCATAGTCAAGAATTATCAATAATTCGAATTCAAGGGACCTTAGAATCATTATTTCAAAGGTTATTAAAATGCAATGGTCCAAGAACATTAATTATTCATAGGAGGGCATAGAACACAATTAATTCTAAGCCTAGGACCCAATTCAATAAGATGATCAATACATGGCATATGAAACCCTAGAAATCATAATCTCCAAGAGTTATCAAAATCTATTAATCCAAGAACATTAGTTGTTCCTAAGGAAGCATAGAACATAATTTAATTCTAGGCATAGGTCTCAATCAACAAGATGAACATATTATTCAAAATCTCAAAAGATCAAAACATCCACAATCATGGCTTGGACATGGTAGGAGCATGGAAATCAATAGAAGAGGGGAACATGGCAAGTCTAACATACAACCTAAGGGGGAATCAATAGCTTACCTTCACCAAGGAAAAGGATGGTTTGAGCATAAACTATCCGGATGGAAACGTGCTCCTCGACGATAGCTTCACTCCGGTGGTCTCGGCTTGGCAATCGGAGGTCGGGAGCTCAATCTATGGAAGCAACACACACTAATCTCACCTTTTCTACACACACAAGGCTTGGTAGGAGAGAGAGAAATGATCTGAATGAAGGTTTAAGTTTGATCAACAAGAGGAGGCTTTTATACCTTGCATGATATGGGTGGAAATCCACATGTCAAGAGGAGGAGGGTGGACAAATCCACTTGTCAAGAGGAGAGATTGAGGTTAATACTAATCTAACTTGATTAGGGTCTAATAGGTAGGATTAGGGCCAATTAGGAAGGGGTTTAAAGTGGCTACCAAAAGTCGGATATAAAAGGGGAAAAATTCCCGTAGTTGAATTGAGCCGAGGCGGGCGCCCAACCTGCGGCCGCCTCAACTACCCGGGCCGTCTCCATTTTTCAATTGCTCTCAAGATTGGGGCGGGCGCCTCACTGAGCCATGCGCCCGGGCTTCGAGCTCCAAAACTTGACCTAAACAAGTCCTAAATGGTCCCAAACTTATGGGCAACCATTCTAGTGTCTAACATAACTCAAAACAAGTCAGAAACACACCCGAACAACACCCGGAACAAGGTAGGACAAGGCTCGAATCATGCGACGATTGGTTGACGAATCAAACCCGAATCAAACGTCAATAAAACTAGGATAACTTGGGCATGGAAAAGGCTTGTTTAAACATGGTTATGACTTGAATACAAGTCCAAGAACTCAACGAACATTTCGCACGTCGAAATACAAGCAATACGGGAGACGAGGGAAATCGCTAAGGCCAAAACAAAGCAAGAAGGTTTCTAAACTTCCAATCAAGCTTACAATGATCAAGGTGAATGTTCTAAGTCATCTATGGAAGACAATAGAACCCTAACAAGTCTTGGTTGAGTGCAAATCATGCTAAGGCAACACTCAAGGCATAACGGCAAGGTATGCTAAGCATAGAAGGTATTCAAGCGACAAGGAACGTAATAATTATAATACGAGCCAGACATGGACAAATAGAAGTATCTAACATGTTAAGGCATAATACAAACATGTTAATAAGGTATAAAACAAATAATGCAAGTAATGGGTTTGGGTTCTCACATCCTCCCCCACTTAAAGGAATTTAGTCCCTAAATTCTTACCGGAGTCATCGAATAGGAAAGGGTATTTCTCTCATATCAAGCTCGGCGGCTCCCACGTGGCTTCCTCAATATCATGATTCTTCCACAAGACCTTCACTAAGGAATCTTCTTTGTTCTCAACACTTGCTCTTTTATCAAGAATCCTCACCGGCTTCTCATCATAAGAAAGGTCAGGCTCAAAAGTAATCTCATCATAAGTCAGGACATGTGACTCATCCTTCAAGTACTTGCGTAGCATCGAGACATGAAAGACGTCATGAACATCCGATATAGAAGGTGGCAATGCTAACCGATACGCCAAAGCTCCAATCCTTTCTAGGATCTCGAATGGTCCAATGAATCTAGGTGAAAGTTTACCTTTCTTCCCAAATCGCTTAGTACCGCCGGGCGATACTTTCAAGAACACATAGTCACCAACCCGAAATTCTAAGTCACGCCTCCTGTTATCCGCGTAGCTCTTCTGTCTACTCGGGTAGTAAGCAATCTATCTCTAATAAGCTTTCACGCCTCACCGACGTTGTACCATTTCCGAACCCCAAAGCTTAGCTTCACCAACCTCATCCCAGCAAATCGGTGAACGACACTTGCGCCCATATAAAGCCTCATATGGCGCCATCTCAATACTGGACTGGTAACTATTATTATATGCAAATTCGGCTAACGGTAAATGAGAATCCCAACTACCTTTGAAATCCATGGCACAAGCACGCAACAAATCCTCCAATACCGAATCAATCTCTCCGATCGACCATCGATCAAGGGTGAAAAGCAGTACTAAAGTTTAACTGCACTCCAAAGCCTCCCGCAAGGAATGCCAAAATCTAGAAGTGAACCCGGGTCTCTATCGAAACAATGCTAATCGAATGCCGTGCAATCTCACGATATCCTCGATATACAACGCCGCCAACCGACTCAAACTATAAGTCATCGCAATGTGATAAAATGTGAAGATTTGGTCAACCTATCCACAACAACCCAAACTGCATCGAAACCTCGGCGAGTACGTGGCAATCCTGTCACAAAATCCATGGTGATATGCTCCCACTTCCACTCCGGTATCTCAAGTGGTCAAGTAAACCGGTGTCTCTCGTGTTCACTTAACTCCGCCGACACGCAAGCATCTAGATACATAGTCCGCTATTTCTCTCTTCATCCCACTCCACCAAAATGCTCTCTTCAAGTCCCTATACATTTTGGTACTCCCGGATGTATAGTATACTTGGCCTTGTGAGCCTCATCAAGAACCATACGCTTAACCCCATCGGTAGAAGGAACACAAACTCTACCCGAAAAGTCAAAATCCCATCTGTTCATAGCAAACTCCTGTCTTACCATCACCCAATCCATCAATAATCTTCCCAACTCGAATCGAAACTTGAGCCTTCTTAATCAACTCAAACAACGCAGCGTAGCACGCACGCTAGCAAAGATAACCCTATGCTCACTCGCAACCGACTCCATTCTCTGACGCCCTCAAGCATCTTCCACTCCTTCATCATCAAACAAGACATATACGCCTTTCCTACTCAAGGCATCCGCAACAACATTAGCTTTCCCTGATGATATGAAATAGTGCGCCATGATCCTTAAGTTTCTCCATCCATCGCCTCGCCGCATATTCAACTCTTTTTGTGAAAAGAGATACTTCAAACTCTTATGATCGGTGAATATCTCAAACTTAGCCCTCAGAAAGATAATGCTTCCACTTGTGAAGCGCAAAGATAATAGCCGCCAACTCAAGGTCATGTGTCGGGTAATTCTCGCTCATAAGGTGATAGCTTCCTCGAAGCATAGGCAATAACTCTCCCATTCTGCATAAGTACGCAACCCAAGCCTTCTAACGAGGCGTCGCTATAAATCACAAAGTTCTCCGAACCACTAGGCAATGCCAAAATAGGAGCCGTAGTCAACCTCCTTTTCAACTCCTGAAAACTAGCCTCGCACTTATCACTCCATATAAAAGTAGACTTCTTCTGAGTCAAATTAGTCATCTGAGTAGCGATCTTCGAAAACCCTCAATGAACCTACGGTAATAACCCGCCAAGCCCAAGAAACTACGGACCTCGGTCACCGCATTCAGGCGCTTCCACTTAGTAATCGCCTCAACCTTGGATGGATCCACCGCGATACCATCACTAGACACCACGTGCCCTAGAAAAGAAACTTGCTCTAGCCGTAAAGCACACTTACTAAATTTCGCATGAAGCTGCTTCTTTCGCAAGATAGAAAGAACTTCTCTCAAATGATTCGCATGTTCCTCTCGTGACTTGGAGTACACAAGAATGTCATCAATAAATACCACCACAAAGCAATCGAGATACTCATGGAAAACCCTATTCATCAAGTCCATAAAAACTGCAGGTGCGTTGGTCAATCCAAACGGCATCACAACAAACTCATAATGACCATAACGCTGCATTTTAAGGCGCTCTTCGACATCCTCCGCTCTAACCCTCAACCGGTGATAGCCACTCCTCAAGTCAAACTTGGAATAGACAATCGAACCCCGGTTGATCAAAGAGATCATCAATGTGTGGCAAGGATACCTATTTTTGATAGTAGCCCGGTTCAACTGCCGATAGTCTATACAAAGCCGTAAACTACCATCCTTCTTCCTCACAAACAACACCGTGCACCCCAAGGAGATACACTCGGCTTAATGAACTCCCTATCTAGAAGTTCCTGCAGCTGATCCTTCAACTCTCGCAACTCCGCCGGAGCCATACGGTAAGGTGCCCTAGAAATAGGCGAAGTCCCCGGCAATAGTTCAATACGTAACTCTAGTTCTCTGGCCGGGAGGCAAAGCATACTCTAAGAAAAGACATCGTGGAACTCATTAACTACCGGAATATCCTCTAGCTTAGCGTAAGACATGCTAGTATCAAGTACACAAGCTAAATACCCCGCACACCCGCGATAAGAGTTGTCTAGCCCGCAGCGTAAATAATATGAACCCCATTCATAGCATGATCACCCGAAACACAAACTCCGAATACCGGCATGGCAAAGTTACTTTCTTACGACGGCAATCAATAACTAAAGCATGATGTACACATAGCCAATCCATACCAAGAATCACATCAAAGTCTCTAATAGGCAATACTACCAAATCAAGATGCAAGACTCGATCATGAACAAGCACATCACGCCTCTATAGACCTCGACGCCAACAAGCAATCACCCAACGGTGTAGACACCTCAAGCACATAAGGTAATCAAGGTGCAATACACATAAATGTTCTAGGAAATGCGATGCAACATAAGAATGAGTAGAACCCTGATCTATAAGAACTCGAGCATGATGACCGAAGACCGAAAGAGTACCTCCGATCACGTAGTAGACTCGGAACACCTCGCCGATCAAGCGAAGACACGAGCTCGCGCTTTAGACGCCCATCGCTATCCCTCTTGGACCTGCATCGCTGAATCGACCTCGAGGATCGAGCCGCTTCTAGACTTAGGACGCTTTGAGCCGATGATTAGGATCTCCACAACTAAGACACGTGCCAAGTCTGGTCCGACACTTCTCGCTAGAGTGCCCAATCTTATTACAATAAGAACAAACCAATGGTCCTCCGCCTTGAGTCCGCCGCCTCGAGGAGTAGGAGCACTACTACCGCGACTCTCGACGGCGCCTATCCCGACCACTGATCGATGCCTATTCTCGACCACCACCGCGACGGTTGCCCCGTAGCTGCATCGATTTCCGTAAGATCGACCTCTACCGGCCGCTCGCGAAGATCGCCGCCGAGAAGATCGCACAGAGGCTTCGCCTGCTTCCTCAATGTCTCGCCGATCTCATACGCACGATCTACCGCACTGCACCGCTAACCGTAGGGATAACAATCAAGCTTCAGATTCGGCCTTCAACCCCTTCACGAACCTCCGGGTCCTCGTGTTCTCATCTTGCACCAGATGTGCACAATAACGGGACAACTCAGTGAATTTAGAAGAATACTGAGCTATAGACATGGAACCCTGCTCCAATTCCTGGAATTCTTTCTCCCTTCGCTGTCTAACCACTGTAGGCACATAAGTAGCCCTAAACTCTGCCTCAAATGTAGGCCACACCTGCGCCACCCGATTCAACTCCCAACTAGCAAGTAGAACCTCCCACCAATGATTGGCGGCTCCTCTAAGCTTATACGCAGCTAAGATCACTTTCTCCTCATCCGTGCAATCCAGTGTTGCAAAGATTTTCTTCACATCCTCAAGCCATAGCTCGGCCATACTAGCATCCGCCTCTCCCTCAAAAGATGGAGGCTTCATTTTCAAGAATCTCTAACACAAAGATTATTCCGTGCCCTAGCACCCGGTGGTATAACTGCACGCGGTGGCGACACTCTCGCCTCCTGTTCTGGGGGTGGTGGTGGAGGAGGTACATTCTGACCCTGGCCAAGCTGGGCCATCTCGGTCATAAACTCTGTCATACGACGGTACAAATCTGCCATCTGAGCATTCATGCCCACTGGATTCGGTGGTGGAGGTGGCAACTCCACTTCAGGTTCCTCAGGAACTCTCCTGGGTCTGCCTCTACCTCGGCCTACACGGTCTGCTCTAGGATTCACCATCAAGCACCTATAAGAATTCACTCGACGTTAGAACATCACACCAAGAAACAACCCACCTAGGCCATGGAACCTATCCTGGCCGATAGCTAACCTATAAACAAGCTCTGATACCAACTGTGGCGACCCGGCCCGGGCCCGAGGTGGAACCGAGGGTCGGACCGCCCAAATAGGAAGGAAACAAGTAGACAATAAACATGCAAGGACTTAATTTAAGAAAACGACGTGACGCAACATTAGAGACGTAGCACGCCGGCACCAAACGGCCGGTATTTTTAAAACTTTTCAACCCGATAAACGCTTAAACAATATAACCAAGTCATCGGCGACACTACATGCCTGAACCCAAGCTAACAGCTTCATGGACAAGAATTAAATAAGAGCTAATAGCATGCTCAATGAAGACTAATACGTAGTGGAATAATAACAAGTTAACCAAAGCTCGGCTTACACAATGCCACAAAAGGGTTACAAGTACTACAAGTGATTAAACTACTAGTAGCTAACAAGAGTTACAAATCAAGTTCTATACACAAATACCCAAGCATAGTCTAGTTGACTTGCTTTAACCCGTCAGTCCTTACAAAAATATAAACAAGAGGAAGAGGACATCTAAACCACCTCTTCAAATAACGACGGCGGACCAAAAGAGGCACAAAGCACGAACACAATGAAGTCTCAACGAAAGGTGACCTGCCTTGCTAGGATCTAAAGCAAGAAGGGGAAAGGGTAAGTCATAAAGACTTGTAAGCTATCAATCATGCATGTCATGGCAATATGCAACATACAAGGCAAGATATCGCCACATAAGCATAGAGGTCATATATCCAAGATGCACATTGTTTCATATAAGTGCGTATAATTAAATCACATAAGATAAGGATATATGGAGAGCCGGGCCGCTACGTAGTTCCCGCATACAAGCGTTATCCTGAATGTGCGGGTATCGAATGTGTGTAAGTACATCGATCTTCCGAGGAGATGCCCGGATAGTCACCAATGATGCTCTTAAATGATTACAAAGGGGGTTACTTCCCACCGTGGCCACAAAGTGAGGCGTGTGTGAACAAAGACGGATGCCACTGACTCATGCAAATGCCAAGTAATGTATACTTAACAAAATTTCAGTAGAGAACGAGGTCGACAAGAGCGATCTCGCTCATGACAAGTAAATTATTCTCATCAATAACCAGTAGGATTGAGTTCGACAAGAGCGAACTCACATGTCAATTAGGCATTCTATGATATGACATTCAAGATCAAGCAAGGTAATCAATTCCAAGTTCAAGAGTCTAGAATTATTATTCTTAGGGAAACGTGTTTAGAACGTCAGTAGGGATTGATCGGTGAGCCGGTATTGTTCAATAGCTCGCTAAACTTGACTCCGCTGAGTCGCTCTAACAATTCATCCAATAGAGTTAGGACGCTAAATGCATCATAAACCCTTTTCTAAGTTCTCGTATATGATCGGCTAGGTCATTAATCCATTTAACAACCATAGTCAAGAATTATCAATAATTCGAATTCAAGGGACCTTAGAATCATTATTTCAAAGGTTATTAAAATGCAAGGGTCCAAGAACATTAATTATTCATAGGGGACATAGAACACAATTAATTCTAAGCCTAGGACCCAATTCAATAGGATGATCAATACATGGCATATGAAACCCTAGAAATCATAATCTCCAAGAGTTATCAAAATCTATTAATCCAAGAACATTAGTTGTTCCTAAGGAAGCATAGAACATAATTAATTCTAGGCATAGGTCTCAATCAACAAGATGAACATTTTATTCAAAATCTCAAAAGATCAAAACATCCATAATCATGGCTTGAACATGGTAGGAGTATGGAAATCAATAGAAGAGGGGAACATGGCAAGTCTAACATACAACCTAAGGGGGAATCAATAGCTTACCTTCACCAAGGAAAAGGATGGTTTGAGCATAAACTATCCGGATGGAAACGTGCTCCTCGACCGATAGCTTCACTTCGGTGGTCTCGGCTTGGCAATCGGAGGTCGGGAGCTCAATCCATGGAGGCAACACACACTAATCTCACCTTTCTCTACACACACAAAGCTTGGTAGGAGAGAGAGAGAATGATCTGAATTGTGAAGGTTTAAGTTTGATTAAACAAAGGGAGGCTTTTATACCTTGCATGATATGGGTGGAAATCCACTTGTCAAGAGGAGGAGGGTGGACAAATCCACATGTCAAGAGGAGAGAGATTGAGGTTAATACTAATCTAACTTGATTAGGGTCTAATAGGTAGGATTAGGGCCAATTAGGAAGGAGTTTAAAGTACCAAAAGTCGGATATAGCAGAACAGGGGGAAAAATTCCCGTAGCTGAATTGAGCCGAGGCGGGCGCCAACCTTGCGCGCCGCCTCACCACGGGCTGTCTCACTTTTTCAATTGCTCTCAAGATTGGGGCGGGCGCCTCACTGAGCCATGCGGCCGGGGCTCCAAAACTTGACTTAAACAAGTCCTAAATGGTCCCAAACTTATGGGCAACCATTCTAGTGTCTAACATAACTCAAAACAAGTCAGAAACACACCCGAACAACACCCGGAACAAGGTAGGACAAGGCTCGAATCATGCGACGATTGGTTGACGAATCAAACCCGAATCAAACGTCAATAAAACTAGGATAACTTGGGCATGGAAAAGGCTTGTTTAAACATGGTTATAACTTGAATACAAGTCCAAGAACTCAACGAACATTTCGCACGTCGAAATACAAGCAATACGGGAAACGAGGGAAATCGTTAAGGCCAAACAAAGCAAGAAGGTTTCTAAACTTCCAATCAAGCTTACAATGATCAAGGTGAATGTTCTAAGTCATCTATGGAAGACAATAGAACCCTAACAAGTCTTGGTTGAGTGCAAATCATGCTAAGTCAACACTCAAGGCATAACGGCAAGGTATGCTAAGCATAGAAGGCATTCAAGCGACACGGAACGCAATAATTATAATACGAGCCAGACAAGGACAAATAGAAGTATCTAACACGTTAAGGCATAATACAAACGTGTTAATAAGGTATAAAACAATTAATGCAAGTAATGGGTTTGGGTTCTCACATTTATGGTTCTTAAAAATTTAGTGGTTGAAAACTTATGTGGTTGAAATTTGGATTGTTGGTTGTTTCTAAACATTTACATTGTTCCATGTTTCAGTTTGTAACTCTGGTTTGTAACTAAACATGTTGGATTGGTTGGTTGATATGTCATTATGTTTAGGGGGTGATTATCTGGATTATTCTCTCTAACCTTTGTAGGAAATCATATGCTTTTGATGTTGGTACACTTGATTTATATTTGACCAGAAATGTTTAACAAAGCGGGTGATTGTAAGGGTAAAATAGGCAAGGCCTATTTTTACTTGTTTTCACCTTTCTTGGTCAAAATATGATTTTTGTTTAGTTTGTATTAACTTAGGAATTAGTATTTTTATTAGATTTAGTTTTGGTATTTTTGGTATCATAATCTTTATTAGATTTCGGGTGCAACATATTTGGTAACTAAATCTTGGAAAAAATTTTAGTCAAACCAAGTTTCTTGACTTCTTTCATATTTGGTAACAAAATCTTACATGTTTGGTAAGTTGTTGATTTTTCCTTAAATAACTAATCCTTTTCCTTGTAGTAGATGGTCTCTTTTGTGTGATATGTAGGTTATCGCATCTATATATTCAGGAGCTGGGATTCGGGTTTGTAGCAGAGCTTTAGAGAGAGAATAAATGCAATACATCTGTGAGCAGAAGCAAGAATATACTGAAGCTGTTTTCCAGACCTGAGGGACACTCGTTCACTGAAGGCTGTCAATGTTACAACATTGGCAGTAACATCGACTCGGAAAACCGCTTTTGTGCTTCCTGTTTAGTTTAAAATAAGCTGATTTTGTTTCTTCCCACGTTTTGTTTAACTGGTTTATGTTGGGTTTTTGTTCTCCAAGATTCATTGTCTTGTGAGAAGTTTTTGTTAGTGATTTCACAAGTATTTTTCGTGTAAAACAATTATTCTTTTTAGTGAAATTTATGTGGCCTTGAGGCTAGGTCTACAAGTATTAACTTGTAGATTGTTTTTGGTAAAAACTTGAGTTCAGTTTTTCTGTTTTGTGTTGTGTTAAAATCATTCTTATGCTGCTACTATTATTTCCTGTTTCATTGTGATTCCCATTGTAGCTACAATCACAGCTACATTGGAAATCACTTTGACCTCTCTTGAGAATCCAAGCTATAGTGTTTTTTTCAGATACAAGTGTAAAAAAGAGGACACAAGGCTGTGAAGTTCAAGAGACGTAGCTGAGCATATACTATACACAGATTGATAACAGAGAGAAAACATCGTAGAAACGGTGGATGTTCTGTTCTGAATGTATTGTTGAATGAAGCTACATCGAAGCTTTCATTCATTCTGTCCAGCATTGTTTTCTGCTTACACCTCATACTATTTCGTTAAAAGCTTTTGAGCATACATCAGTCTAAGTAGTCAGAGGTGTTAGGATTATTCAAAGTCATATCTACTTCATATAGAGTTTTTGCATAAATTCCATTTCGTTAGTCCTTCCTTGTAATGATTTTAAACCGATTTTACTAGTAGAATATTTTTAGCAATGAGGCTCGATCAATATGTTGATTTTAGATATTGATCAAAAGGTATCTCTTGAGTTTAGTTTTTGTTCCTTCTTGTTTTGTTTATTTAAATTCCGCAACATTGATATCTCAATAAAGTCTTCAATGAACTATTCATTGTAAGCTTCATTGACCAGATCATATATAAAAACTATTTATTTTTTTCTATTTTTATTTTATTTCATTATTCTTTTATCCTTGCTTTAATCTTGTTTCTTTCAGAAGAGATTTGCAAACCAAGTCCCTCAATGTTTTAAAAATAAACCTGCAGCTAAATCCTCATAGCACGCAGTTTGCAAATTGGCCCTTCCAAAATCAATCATGGCTTAACGGAGATTGACATTCCTCAACAGAGTTGCAACCGGAGACCCACCGTCTGACACGACATAGCATCATCCCCTATAGCACTTCATCATGCGAGTATTAACATAGTATCTGTTTTTTTATTTTAATGTTTTACATGGACATCATGATTTTCACAAAACCTCTGATTTTTTATCGTTTCCCACAAAAGGTGTAAACCCAGTGTCTTGGAAACGATCCACAAATAATCTTGTTTTTGCAAAAAACAAAAAAAAAAACTGATTTTGGTCATTCCCACGAAGGGTACAAATCCCAGGACTTGGGAATTATCTGCACACTTATCTTACATAGCTTTCTTTATATCATATTTTTACACTCTGCCTTTACATTTCTGTTTTACATCATGTCTTTACTTTCCTCGTTTACATTCTGTTTTGAATTTATGTCTTCACTACTTTATTTACATCCTAGTTTTTACATTCAACATCACTTTTTTATTCTTGGGGAAGCACATGTTAAAAGTCCATCGCTTTTCCCATTCAGGGGGGAAGCACATTTTGATATCTCACTAATTTTACATGTTTTAGGATTAAGCACAATTTAAAAAATCTCACTTCTTTTTCATATTCTCGATAAAGCAGGGTTTGAAACATCTCTCGGCTTTTTTCTATTCTGGATAAAGCATGTTTTGAATATCTCACTACTTTTTTCCTATTCTAGGATTAAGCACATTTTAAAAATCTCACTACTTTTTCCTATCCGGATAAAGCACATTTTGAAAAAATCCATTGCTTTTCATATCCTGGATAAAGAACATTTTTGAAAATCCATTGCTTTTTTCTATCCTGGATGAAACTCATTTTTAAAAAATCCATTACTTTTCCTGTCCTAGAGAAAGCACATTTTGAAAATATCACATCGCTTTCCCTATTTTGGGGGAAGCGCATTTTGAAAAATCTCATCGCTCTTCCTATTTCTAGGTTAAGCACATTTTTTTGAAAATCGCATCACTTTTCCTATTCTTCGTTAAGCGCACTTTTGGAAATTCACATCGCTTTTCATATTTCTAGGTTAAACGCATTTTTGAAAATTGCATCGCTTTCCCTATTCTGGGGGAAGCGCATTTTGAAAAATATCATCGTTTTTCCTATTTATAGGTTAAGCGCATTTTTGAAAACCGCATCACTTTTCCTATTCTGGGTTAAAGAGTACTTTTGAAAAATCGCATCGCTTTCCCTATTCTGGTGGAAGCACATTTTGGAAAAAATCGCATCGCTTTCCCTATTCTGGGGGAAGCGCATTTTTGAAAATCGCATCACTTTCCCTATTCAGGGGAAGCACATTTTAAAAATCTCACCGCTTTTCCTATTCTATGCAGTGTTCTAAAACTCCCCGCCTAGCTCTGCCTAGGTGCTAGGCGCCTCTCCACCGTCGCGACTTTCTTAGTCGCCACCTAATTGGTTAAGTCGGCACCTACGCCAAACCCCGCTGACCTTAATTTATTTTTGTAACTTTGATTTTGTGGCGTGCGGTGACCGGAGAAGGAATGGGAGCGAACTGGAGAAGGAAGGAGGAAGTGGTAATGCTGAGGAAGCGAGGGAGGTAGAAAGAAAAGGGGCTTGATTTTGTGGATATTCGGTGGGCTGAGATAAGGGATAGATTAAACGGTTAGATCTAGGAGGAAAGAGAGGATGAAAAAAGGAGGAGAGTCAGTCTGTCAAAGAGAGCGAGAGAAGAAAAAAAAAGAAAGAAAATGGGTTGTCGGTCTGCCAGATAGAGAGAAGAAAGAAGAAGAAAAAATAGATGAAGAAGAAGGGGGCTGTCTTCGGACTCCGAATTTAGAATGAGGAAGGTCTAGGGAGGATAGGTTAGACTGTGGGTTGTAGAGGCAGTAGGTAGGTGAAGTAATATATTTTTTTTTAATTTTAAAGTTGGCTGGTTTATTACTTTGAGGTTGTTGGGAATTGATATTAGAGGTAGATTTGTATATTTCTGTTCATTTTACAAATATAGACAAGTGTTTGATAAAATGACAAACATAAAGAATAAAAATAAAAATTGTAGTCAATGTGTTTGTTCTTTGATGCAAATTATCAACAAAAAAAATGGTAATTATGCCTTAATTCTAGGCCCCGATTACGCCCCGACTAGTTCCCTAGGTGCTAGTGTGCTGCCTAACGGTCACCTAACGATTTTTAGAACCTTGATTCTGGGAGAAGCACATTTTAAAAATCTCATCATTTTTCCTATGCTAGGAGAAGCACATTTTGAAAAACAACATCGCTTTTCCTATTCTAGCTTAAGCACTTTTAAAAAAACATCGCTTTTCCTATTCTGGGAGAAGCACATTTTGAAAAATAGCATCACTTTTTCCAATTCTGTGGGAAGCGCATTTTGAAAAAACAGCATCACTTTTCCTATTCTGAAAGAAACACATTTTGAAAAACAGCATCACTTTTCCTATTTTAAAATAATTGTCTTGTTGTAAATTTTTCTTTTTAATAAAATACTTTTACCACTTATCTTTATTTATTATTTTTACTTTAATTATGATCACATTTTGAATATTGAAAGTATTTGTTCAAATTGTCTATCTCAAATTGTACAATGGACAAAATATTATTTTCAACCTTTATTTGAGATTTGCGGGATCCCATGGAAGGGGGTCAATAGGGGTATTAAGTATTAACACTAGTAGAATAATGGGAAAATTGCAGGTCGGTACACGTTTTCATACATTTCTTCCCTCCATTCCAGTGTTCTATTTTTTCAACTGCTAAAGTCTATTTTCGAAATATTATTCATGAAATGCCTAGGACCTCTTTTTTTTTTTTTTTCCACAACTTCAATCAACGCTTTGAATTCAAAAATCACGATTGTGTGCAACGAAACGGGGATCGAGGTCGGATGAGGAGGAAGAAGACTATTATACACTACACAAATAAAATTCTCATAAATATAAATCGAGCTTTTTATGGTGTTTTTGCACACTATTTATAATTATGATTTTTAAAAATACTCACTACGTTCTAAAATAAGTGTCCACTATATTATTTTGGGACATCCCAAAACAATCATTCATTTTCATTTTGACAACGTTTTAAAAAAATTAATAATCAATTTTGTCATTCTTATTTATGATATTGAAAAATATATCAACTATTTGATTTTAACATCACTAATGATAAATTTGAGGTTATTAAAGGAAAATATAGTTAAAGTCGATCGCTTTTTTAAAAAAAAATCATTGTATATTGAATAGGGGCATTAATATTAGGACGAAAAGAATATAACTTTTTGTGTATTCATGAATTATTTTCCGTAACATTTTTCGTATATTTGTCAAACAATCAAAAATATTTTTTGGAATATTTTCAAAACATTACAAAACGCCTGAAATAAGAATCTTTCATTTCCATAAACTATTTTTCGGAAATCGTTTTTTGTAAAGCAAACGGAGCCGTCGTAGGGGAAAAGTTGACATTCAATCCAAAATTTTGAATTTAAATTCTTTCTTTCCCCTATAGAATTGATTTTATGGAATTGAGACATCTAGAATTATAATTTTATTCCAATTCAAAAAAGTAAATTGTTCCCAACGACGGAATTGAAATTCTATACTCCAAATCAAATTCCAAGTCATGGCAATTAATGGTGTCGCCAACCATGCTCTTAATTTCTTCACTCTTTTTTTTAGTTTTTAAATCAAGTCTCTGTTTATTGCTCTGTGTTGTGTGTGTGCATACACATATAGATATAAGTATATATATTAGTATATACTAGGCTATTACCCTTGCGTTGCACGGTTAGTTTAGTATTGTTTCTGAAACGTAATTTTGTAGATAGAATCTGTAAGTTATTTTACTGAACCAACAACATCAAGATGTTCACATAATTAATAAATTTAAAAAATCATGAGATCACACCGAATCATCAAATCGAAAATTTATACGAATCATAAAATCGAACAAATAATCATAGGGAGGGGAGGGAAGTACCATGAAGACAGACTCGTCAAGGAGGTGTTTAATGGGGGGAAAGTATTTCGCAGTAGTTGTTTGTAATTTTTGTGGAATATGTTTAATCAAATTATATAAAATCTATTTTAAATTGACCGAGTTTTGATAAAATAATAAAAATTAAAAAAACTTCTACCAACCGAAACTTGTCTAAATCAAATGTGATTAAATATATCCGGTACAAACTGATTTTGACAACAAAAAATTGTAAAAAACAAATTACCACGAGAATTGAAGAGTTTTAATCAATTGAAACACGTCTAAATCAAATGTGAAAAATAAATTATCTGTAAAAAATTTTACCATAAAAATTTGGAGTCATAATCAAGTGAAACGCTTTAAAATCAAATGTGATAGAACCTATCTGGTATTAACCAATTTTAAAAGTAAAAAATGGTTAAAAACACAAAATGTAATTTAAAGATTAAAACCTAAGAGAATTGATAAAATATACCCGTAAAAATATATCATGTATTAATCGATTTTGGCAGCAAAAATTGGTTTTAAAAAAAACTTTTATCATGTATAAAGAAGGAACCAGTTTTTAAATCTCTCCGGTTTTAATTTTTGGCAAGAAAAAAATATAGTATCGTATGCATGGTTTTTATAGTTTTTTGTGTGCAAAATTTGTTTATAATGAGTTGATTTTCTAAGCTTGTAATAAATAATTAATTTTTAAAATTAGAATAATTTGAAAGAAACGAAAAATAAGGTAAATATTCAAAATTGATCATATGAATATGTAATTGAAATATTAAAATCTATTAAAATTGATAAAATCTATCTGCAAAAAAAAAACACACTTTTACCATGAAAATTTGGAATTCTAATCAAGTGAAACGCGTCTAAATTAATGATTAATAAATATAGATTAATAATTAAAAAAACTTTTACCATATATAAAGGAGGTACCGATTTTAATATCTATTCGGTTTTCGGCACAAAAAAAGAATTTTTTTTATAACTTCACAAGAATGTGTCACGTCAAAGTACAAAAATCCTTTAAAATTTTAAGTATTCAACTGAAATTCGTCATGTGGCAACAACTGTTTCTGTTTTAATAATAATTAATAGATTAATGATAGATTACTAATTAATGATTAATAAATATAGATTAATAAAAAAACATATAAGTATATCGTGGATAATTTGTATAAATTAAACAGTAAGAAAATGAAAAGAGATGGAAATTGAAGAGTTTCAGTCAAATTAAACTAGTATAAATTGTATAGGATAAAATTTAGCTTAATTAAGAGATATTTGAAAAAAAATAAAAACAAAATCCTAAATGTGACGACCCGACCCCGACCCCGAGGAGGAATCACGAGTCAAGTCGTCCAAATAAGGACTACAATTCATGAAAGGACTCAATTATCAAAACTGGCGTGACGCAACATTGGACACGTAGTACAACCCGACACTAAAAAGTCGGAATAATTTAAAACTTTAGAACCTAATATAATAGTTAATAGCAAGTAAACCAAGTTATCGGCGAATTTACAACCGGAACCCAACACTAACAAGTCATGCCAATATATATACACATCCACAGCTAAACACGCCGGAGAAACTACAAAAGTAAATAAGAACTAATGGGATGCTCAGCCGAAGTCTTAACAAGTGAACCAATACATGCAAGCAAGGCTCGGCCAACAAGTGCCGGCAAACAAGTAGAAACATAAGTAGTACTATTAGTCTTAGCCTACAGCAAGTACAAGTTACTATAATTACACAATCTCAAGCGAAGTCTAAATGACTAGCTTAAACCCAAGCGTCCTTGCCAAATGAGAAACCAAAAGAGCCAACGCTACCACCTCTAGGCGAGCGATCACGTACAAGAGCAGACGAGTAACCTCAATGAGACGGTCCTGGATGGTTAATATCTAAAACAGTAAAAGGGAGGGGGTAAGTCATAAAGACTTTGTAAACCACCAATATGCATGACAGGATATAATGTAACGCATACATAACACGTATCAAGCAAGATCATACTAGCACGTATTTCTCATCTCGCGATGCACGTTATTTTCACATAAATGCTTTAAATAAATCACAAAGGATAAGGATATGTTATGGAACTGGTGCCGCTTCGTAGACCTGAAATGGACAAGGTTATCTTGAATGTATTTGTCGGATGCACGTGTATGATACATCTACCATGATAGTATTGTTCCAAGTGCCCATTGGTTACGACGAGGTACTCTTCTCCACTGTGATCAGTAGTGAAGGGTGCGTGCACGATTATGGTGTGGCGACCCATCACTACCATGAATCTTGAAATTCATGACGGTGATGCATCGTTAACCATCTAGACAATTCACGTATGCCTACTGGACTAATGGTATGCCAAGTAGATATTTAGTTGTCACACAAAAACAAGTAAGGAGCGAGTTCGACAAGAGCGAACTCGTCCGAGTCAAGTAGATGTTTGCTCACATAATAAATCAAGTAAGGGAGCGAGATCGACAAGAGCGACTCGTCCAATCAAGTAGGCATGTTATTCTACAATATACAAGTCAAGCATGAGATCAATCACGTTAAGAATTCTCAAGAGCTAATTTACAATTCAATTGAACTCTAAACGCCGTAGGGATTAATTGTAGAGTCGATATTGTTCAATGACTCTCTAAGTGCAACTCCGTTGAGTTATCGCTAAAATATTTCCAAGTAAAGGATGAATGCTATAAGCATTTCAATACTTTTTTCTATGTTATTGATTCTAATAGAACCAAATTACAAAGTCATACATGACTTTAGCCTATCAATACATCAATTCCACAATTTTGTGAAACCTTTACATGATTAATTCTTGAACCTTAACAATTGCAATAGATTCTCATCAAAGTAGAGATTGAATGCAATATGCATAGCAATACTCTTTTCTATGCTCTACCTTTCACTATTACCAAAATACAAAGACATTCATGACTTTATCCTATCGATAGTTCAATTCCAAATTGTGAAACCCTAGCTTGAACAATTCTTTAAAGTTGACAATTGCAATTAATTCGTTCACGAGAGTTGTTCCTAAGTACATTTAGAACAACATTCATACTTTACACAAACCCAAATTATTTAGTATATAGGGCAGCCCCTAATTTTCTAGATTTCATCTTTAATATGATTAATTCTTTAAAGTTCCGAAATGCAATGAATTCCTTTACAAGAGTTGTTCCTAAGCACATTTAGAACAACATTTATGCTTTACACAAGTCTAAATTATTAACTTAACATGACATCCCCAAAATTTCCAGATTATAAACTTGTTAAATTTCAGGTTCTTAACATGGTGCATGTCTTCTTGAACATGTATCTAGAAACTATCATGAAGGGAGCATGCTTGATATTGAGCATACAAAAACAGGGGATTGGGTGCTTACATTTTTCGAAATCCAATGGTTGGATGACAAAATAAATCAAGGACTAAGAAACTAGGGAACAAGGGCTTTGATTTGGTGGTCTCCAATCGAAAATCCGATGGCCGGATCTCCGGCAATGATGCAAGCAAGGTGGAGGATTTCAAACTCACTCTTTCTCTTTCTAGGAACCAGCAAATATCAATGGAGAAAGACAATGGCTTATTCTTGAGTTTGGGAAGATGAAGTCACCAAAAAGGGTCAATCCTAGGTGAGAGTTATTTAGGTTTCTATTGGTCAATTCATGTTGGCCCTTGATAAAAATACATCCAAAGGTTGAAATTAAACGTAAAGAGGTCACAATACATGAGGGGGTTCGAATTGGGTTCAAATGGGTTTGATGGTTCAAGCCAAAAATTCAAGTTCAGCAAATCCCGAAATCTGGAAAACATAATTTTCATTTGCAAAGTTACTGGACAGTCAATCTTGTAAAATCGACCATAAATAGGTCACAACTCCAAATGAGGTGATTTTTTATTTTTCTGAAACTAGACTCATTAGAATATATTTTAGATTTTTAAATTACTCCATTTGGACATAAATTCATCAAGATATGGTTACTACAAGTTCAAGTACAGAAGCTGAATTCTTGAAAACAGAATTATGGTACAGCCGTAAGTCAAGACCTAATTGAGGTAATTAGACACCTTGAAAAATTACCAAATTTTACAGGGAGTATCCTAACATATGCAGGTAAAACATACTAAAGTTTTAGAAAATTTTCTTTAGTAGATTGGTACCAGAATTTTCACGAAGTTTTCCCAAAAACATGACTGATTTGTGAAGAAATAAATTGGTCATCTTATTACCAAATGCAACAAGTCTATGAACAATGATTGTGAAAGCATGAGAAATACTAGTACACTTGGTCTAGAACTCAAATGAACTTCTCGCAAGTTGAAAACACAAACAATACAAGCAACGAAGGCAATCCCGAGAAACCCTAAGACTCAAACGAAGCAACAATAATTCTAAACTCTGAACCATGCATACTATGATCAAGATTAATGTTATAAGTCATATATGAAGGGTACTAAGACTCCAATTGGACTTAGTTAAGTACAAACATGCTAAGATGAATACGCAAAGCATCAACGACAAAGCATGCAACGTATAGAATACATTCAAACGACTATGATTGTAACCAACCTATTGCAAGCATGATACGAACAATATGAACTCTCTAACATGTTAAGGCATACGCTAAGCATGTTATAATGATGTTATACAAGTAATAGGTTTGGGTTCTCACATCCTCCCCCACTTAAAGGAATTTAGTCCCTAAATTCATACCAGTCATCTCGAATAAATATGGGTATTTCTCCCTCATCTCAAGCTCGGTCTCCCACGTAGCTTCCTTGATGTCATGATTCTTCCACAAGACTTTCACTAACGGTATCCTCTTAGTTCTCAAGATTTGCTCTTTAGTATCAAGAATCCTCACCGGCTTCTCAACATAGGCAAGATCGATTTCAAAGGTAATTTCTTCATAGGCAACAACATGTGATTCATCCTTCATATATTTGCGAAGCATAGAAATGTGAAACACATCGTGAATACCCGAAATAGAAGGTGGCAATGCAATCCGGTAATCCAAAGAACCAACCCTTTCAAGAATCTCAAATGGACCATTATATCTTAGTGAAAGTTTCCCTTTCTTACCAAATCTCTTAGTACCACGGCGCGGCGATATCTTCAAGAACACATAATCACCAACTTGAAACTCAAGATCGCGTCTCCGGTTATCTGCATAGCTTTTCTGTCTACTCTGAGCCGTACGCAATCTATCTCTAATCAGCTTCACACTCTCGACCGATTGTTGTACCATTTCGGAACCCCACAACTTAGCTTCACCAACTTCGTCCCAGCAAATCGGTGAACGACACTTACGCCCATAGAAAGCCTCATAAGGAGCCATCTCGATGCTAGATTGGTAACTGTTATTATACGCAAACTCTGCCAATGGTATATGCGAATCCCAACTGCCCTTGAAATCCATGGCACAAGCACGAAGCATGTCCTCCAATATCTGTATCAATCTCTCCGACTGCCCATCTGACTGAGGATGAAAAGCATTACTAAAATTAAGTTTCATACCCAAGGCCTCCTGTGAGGTTCCCGGGGTGCGACCCGCGCCCCGCGCGCCCTTGGATAGGGGTGCGCGTACGTGCGGATGCGGGACATCCACTGCTCTCGTTCCACCTTCCCTTGTTTAGGGGAAGACGAAATCAAAAGTGCGAGAGGAGTGCTGTCTATGTTAGCACGTTGGAATGTGCCTCGGTTGCCTTTAGTGGATTTTGTATCCAATATGGGAACTTATGGTTTCCCGCATCAAGTTATCCCCTTTTTAGGGGATACCAGGATATGTGAATGCATTACCCTTTCATTCCCATTTTCCCTTTTTTAGGGAAAAACGGAAAAGTGCAAAAAAGGATATTGCGACGCCCCCACTATGGATTTTATTAAAATAGCCTTATGGCCCGTTTCAGATTATTATGGGAGCTTTGGGTTTCCCGCATCAAGTTATCCCTTTTTTTAGAGGATACCAGGATATGAGAATACATCACTCTTCCATTCACATTCTCCCTTTTTTAGGGGAAAATGGAAAAGTGCAACGAAGGAGTGTTGCGAGGCCCCACTGAATCTGAAAGTTTTAGAGTCGCCATATTTTTTTTTAGGCAAATAAAGCAAAACCAAAGAAAATAAAAATGAACCAGAGAAAAAGAAAACGGGTTCGGAGGCTAAGTTACGAGTTGGGAAGGTGCTAGGCACCCAACTCGCCCTTTCGGTCTCAAAAGTGGTTTTTGGCTGAAGTATGCTTATTGTTATATTTATTTAGCAAATAAATAAAGTATTAAAAGACATGAAATTAAAACAAATACATCCATGGCTACATTATTTACGGACTCGCAGCCAATTCCTTACAATAATTACATACATATTTAACGGCTCTTTTACATAATATTTCCTATTCTAATCCGGGCAGCACAACGGCTTATATTGGCTACATTGTGCCGGATTTAAATAACAACTTTAAAATAATAAATAGACAAAAAAGTAAATAAATAAAATAAACAACGCCCTTAAAGGCTTTACCTTTTAGAGCGGTAGTGCGCTCGCTCTGTCCTTCAAGGAGAGTGAGTCTTTTTTTTTTTGTTGTGTGCTTGTTGTTTTGATTTGGGCGAGTGGCTTATTTCGAAACTTTTGGCTTGTCAACTCGGGCGAGTGACATCTTATTTTGGTAGGTTTTGGCCTTTTTGGTTGGGCGGAATAACGGCTTGGTTTTTTGGTTTTTCAGCTCGTTACTCGGGCAGAGTAACGACTTACTTTGGGATTTTTGGGCCGGGGAAGTGAGGTGGATACCTAACAACTAGGCTAGGGATCACTTATAACCTATGGGTATTTATTTTGGCAGAGTTTGGACGGGGTTTGGAGACTTTAGGGGCTTCCACTCACCTATCTCACACCTCTCGTACTATTATTTTGACAGAATAACGGAGAGAGTTTCGTTGCGATTTTTATCGCGAACACTAAGCCACTGAAATGAGGAGCCAGGGTCTCCTATTTATAGTCGAGGAGCAGGGACTCGGTGGGGAATTCTTGATTTCTTCAGCCGCCGGTTCGGCCGGTTATGCAGTGGGCTTCAAAACTTGTACCTTTTGTTCACTGAGACAAGCTACAGTGAAATCTCATGGTGCGGCCAATTGGCCCTCTGGTGCGGCACCAACAGTAGCATTAGGCGGCACCAAGGCCCTTGGTGCGGCACCCATGCCACTATTCAAATTTGTTTTTCACACTTTCACCCCTCGCAGTTCACTGTTTCGCGCATCCTGCTTTGCCTTTCGCATTTTTAACTCCTATAACTTGACATTTGTTAAGTTTTGACAGTTCTTGATATCTTATGTCAGAGTCACATACCAGGCATACGAAATTGGGGTGTCTACAGAGCCCCTCAACGATGGAGTCTACGGGTAACGCAAGGCTTACTGAGTAGATGAACATCGTTGATAAACAATAGACTCTCCAATTTCGTTCAATTAAAAACGGGAGAATGCAATTGGTAGCAGTTATAATGCACAGTTTATCATGCTATCCAAACTCCATAACCTAGACATTTTTAGTCGGTTATAAAAGGTTATCGTAGTTTTTAAGCATATATGAATTTAAAGTGCTCTGATGGTCGGACCTACTAATGTAGGCTGCCTACGTATTCCCTATTAAAGGAAATCAGACCAAATGTAGTTCAGGAAAAAACCTAAACTACAACCAAATGAGGATGTCATGTTCTTCGGGTCAAGACCCGATCGAGAACACAACAGGAAAAAGATTTTTGTGTTTTTCGAAAAAGCTGTATTCAACAGTCGAGAACGGCCGCCGAATACGGTATGAAGATTTGAATGTTTTTCTGGAACTACATTTCAACTGGTCAATACCTTGTCATTGAAACATGTTAAGAAGAATTTTCAAAGTTGTGTCTGGCTGGTCGATGCCTTGTTTCCAAACATAACCAGAAAACTTTCAAATTTCTAGAAAAATGCACTCGACCGATACAAATCCGTCGTCGAGCACGGCAAAGAAAACTTTCTTCAAGTATTTTCGAAAATTGTGAAGTGGAAAACATTCTTTTTCCTTTCCCTTTTTTCTCGCTCTCTCTCTTTTTTTTTTTTTTTTAATATTCCTCTTTTTTTTTTTTTTGAAATCAAAACTCATTTTGAAAAAAGAGTTTTTCTTTTATTTGAAAAAAAAAGCAAAACTTTCTTTTATATATATATATATTTTTTTTTTTAAAAAAGAAACCTTCCTTAAAAGGAAATTATTCTAAAGTCATGGTAAGAATCTGCGACTTACTTTTTGTGCCGTGGGCTAGTGGATTCTACTGTTCTTGGCATTCTCGCTCTTCTTTTGGGGAATTTTTTTTTTTTTTTTTTGCCACTTGAAAAAAATTTATATATTGTCTTTGTGGCTAACCCGCTGGGGATATTATTGTCCTTCGTCCTCTGGTGGATGGTTGTGAATTTTGGTTAACAAGATTAACTTCGTTATGCTCAGGGACCATTTTGGAAACTTTGAAATTTGAGGACTAAAGTGTTGCAGCTTCAAACTTTGGAGGGGGGAAAGGGAAAATTTTCCTTTTCCTCCCTTTATCAATGACGGGAGTGAGGGAGAGAAGCTCACTGCTTCTCCTTCTTTCCTTTCTTCTTTCTTTTCTTCCGCCATAGCTACTGCCTTCCATTTCTTTTTTAATGTTCTTTATTTTCGCTCCTTTTCTCGATTTTCTTCCGCCAATTTTAGTGTTTTGCTTAGCAGATGGCATCTTCTTCACGATCCAGGAAGGGGAAGACACCCATGCACCCAGAATCTGACGAGAGGAGGAGAGAGCCTCCTCGCTTGGTCCGGAATAAACTCAACTATCGGTACTCTAACAATGACTGGGGCAACATCTTGCGAGATCGGAACGTTCACGTGTCCAATCTTCCTCCCACCACTATAAGATTCTTTCTTTTCAAGATTTTCCTGGCTATATTTCAGATCTGCTAAATTTCTGCACTGTTTGGAACTTTTGGAGAACCCCTGACTTTATTAGTAATGCATATGTATGTCCTATTTATGCCTAAATGATGTAATTAAGTGATGATGCGTGAAATTTATATAATTTATTTTTGCAATGCATGATTTGAACTAGTGGTAACTATTTCACCCTACTATGCATGATTTATATTCTAAATGCAAATGAGGCTATATGATGCATGTTTTACACTAAAACATATTTTTGCATGCAATAGAATCACGAGACGGACTTTTCGGAATACAATTTAAATTTTTCCGAAACGCATTTTCGGGCATATTTTCGGCTAAAAACAGGACAAAACAGATATTTTTCATGCCCTTAGATTCATTTTTCAAGCGTACAACTGCTGCAGGGACATAGTAAATGCCACAAAAATATTTATTTTGATGATTGGTGGCACTCTATCTTCTTTTTAGCGTACCCCTATGGCAGCTTATTGGACAAATGAAATGCACATAATGGATGAATGAATTATTCTATTTGATGCAGATGCAATGCAGAACAATTATAAGATGATGCATGAATACTTTCACATTTTATTATACACATGGTAAATGCAGTCTAATATGCATTTTAAAGATGCAAAATTAATTATTTATATGCAAAATAAATCACACATAAAAATTTGTTTGTTTTATTTTATTTTTCAAATATATTATTATTATTATTATTATTATTATTATTATTATTATTATTATTATTATTATTATTATTATTATTATTATTATTATTATTATTATTTATGTAAAAGAATACAATATGTATGTACAACATGTAGATTCCCATGTTTTTTGTTTTTTTTATTTTGCGTGTAAAAGAATGATGTTTAATGAATGTTTATTCACATGTAAATTTATGTACATGTATGAAAATGGTATGTGTTAACTCAAAGAATTATTTATTTTTCTTCTACTATGAACAAGGTTTTTTTTATGCTAAAATTTTTATTTTTTATTTTTAAAAAATTTATGAAGTATAAGGCATGCAATATGTTCATCATTTATTTATTTTTATTTATTTTAAATACTGTACAGAGAAGAAAATAAGGATAGAGGACTTACCTTTTCTCCTCTTCTTCTTCTTTTTTTTTTTTACATTCGCAGGGAATTTCAGAGGGCACGGGCATCATGTGCCAATGTTGCTGAGATCTACGCCATGTTGCCCGAGGCGGCGAAGTTATTGGTGGAGAGTGCAGTTTCGGTTTTGTCTTCATGCATTCCTTCACCCACTTCACTATACGCCCATCTTTGATGTGCTTTCGGGGACTCTCGGTGGGACACCACCCATACTTTCCACTTCAGCTGGGGAAAGGCGACCATGACCCCGTGCGACTTTGCCGCGATCACAGGCATTCCTACCAGCATAGGGGAGACCCTGGCCCCTGATTTCATTCTCCGTCGGCGTAGGGAGGAGGTGGTGGACCTCCTGGGTTTCGAGCCCGAGTTTAAATTGACGGATGAGATTTTTATTCGCAGCGTATGGAGATGGCTTCTTATTAAAGCCGGGCGGGTGCCGGCTGATGATGACGCTGCCGTAACTCGAGTGGCAAGAGCGTTTTTGTTTTACTTTCTTGGCACATCGCTTTTTGCCAACTCCTCTGTCACCCTGAGAGTTTCTGTCCTGGCTTGTCTGGCGGACTTTGATCAGATCCCTTTCTATGACTGGGGACAGGTAGTCTTGGCCGAACTATATGCTTCCATGGATAGGGCCAGCCGGAATGACTCGCCGACTCTGAATGGGTTTGCCCCAGCGTGGGAGGTACATGTCTTTTCCTGCTTTTCTCTCTCCTTTTTTTTTATTATGTATCATTTTTTTTCAGCAAAAATATATTTTATTATTATTTTTTTCGACAACATATACATTCTTTTTTTTTTTTTGCAGGTCTGGGCCTTCTCATTTTTCACATTTTCGCCGGGTCATCTCATTCGGCGAGTTTACCAGCCTCCATACCTGTCTTAGTATGTTGATAGTAACATGGTGGATCCGGCCGAGGACGATGGTTGCAATGAGAGGGAAAGAGTGCTGGAGCGGATTATTAGCTCGAGTCCTGGTACGGTGCACTTCCTTCCTTGGGAGGGCCTGGAGGGTCATTATTCTGTTACTTTGATGTTCAGCCGCTACCGGATATTGATGGTTTCTATCATGGTGGACTCATTGTATATGGGCGAGCGGGTGAACCGTCAGCATCAGTCTTTTCAAGTAGCTCCAGTGGTGCCTCCTCGGCCTCCTTCCTGGGTGATAGAGCCCGATCGACTGCCCAATAGGTATCATTATCTGGGGAAATACCTCATGCCCGCAACAGACTATCCAGTGATGGCGTATGAGGATTTCCTGAGATTAGAGCTGTATCCCCCTCTTCCTGCTCTTGTTGCGCCCAGGCGGCATTCTGATGCTTCTGCCAGGCTAGGTTCGTCTACTTCATTTCTCGACGAGAACCTGATGTTTACAGAACCTGATGATGCCTTCTCTACTTTCCAGTATGAGTGGGGTGGTGACTTGGTAGAGCAGGTTCTTCCCGATGTCGAGATTCCGGAGGAGCATCTTGTCCCGGAGCAGGCTCGTTCGGTAGACACATCCACCTTTATTGTCTCTCTTCTATTTTTTTTATATTATTTTTTTTTCTTCATACATTTTTTTTAGACTAACATATTTTTTTATTTTTTCAGGTGAACGTGTCCACTTATAAGAAACCCGCTGGGTTTTTCAAAGATCAAGAAGTCAGACGTAAATTGGTCGATGAATTTTCAGGGGAGGAAGACAAATGCCCGTGATGATTTATGATGATGATGATG
>CM028384.1:85050400-85164726 GCA_013146195.2 Codonopsis lanceolata
TTAGTCATTATACTTGGCATTTGGTGATAATTAGGTCACTGAAAGTCATTTCCGTTAGTTAGGTTGGATGAAAATGTTCAAAAAGACAAAAAATCCCTTATTAATTTATAAAAATTAAAGGGTTAACTTCAAATGAGGGGTTTTTTGTAATATCATCAAAACAAAGGGGCTATGTGAAATTTTTACTGTCAAACGGACACTTTGTCGATCTCTTCTTATCCGGCAACGTTCTCTGTCCTGTTGGCGTTTGTTTAGGAATTTGGTAGTGGCAATTAGGGGATCAGAATGGCGGAGGAGAGATCAACAGGGGTGGTTGTGTGTTTTGATGACTGCAAGGGTTTAGGAGTGTTTATATATGCTGCTTGAGCATTTCGGCTTCATTAAGCCCGATGAAGGGGTTCTGCCATCTTGTTTCAGGTTAGTTTCTTTTTCATGTGTAGGTAACACCTGGGCTCTATAATTTGCCCACAAAAACAAAGCTATGGCAACTAATTTCCTCCTCTTTCTCCACCATTTCCAAAACCCATTCCAAACTTCTTCATGTGGAGGTAACACCTGGGCACTATATGGAATCTGATTTAGTTTTGTTCCATCTTGATAGTGGGAAGTGCGTGCAAGCTATTTGATGAAATTTCTGAAAGGGGTGTGGATTTATGGGCCACGATGATTGATGGGTGCGGTATGAATGAGGATCTTGTGAATTTGAGTTTTGTTAGAGGAAATGCGTGCTGAAGAATGAGGATGGCTTTAATATGTTATTTGAAATTGTTTTACAACATTTGTATCTTCTTTTCTATATTGGTTGCAGTTATTGGAGAATGGAATTGTCGAAGGGATTGAAGAGTTGCTCCCAGAGGAAGTTGCTGATTTGGAGGAAATTAGGCAACTTCAAGGATTGACAGTGATTTCTGAGGATACCAAGGATTCAGACATGGAAAATTCAGATATTGATGTAAACGATGGTCCGGGTACAGGGTACTGGTAAATCATCGAGTTTATCTTCATTTGATATGGATATCGAGGATTTTAGTAGAAGTAAAGTTAGAATTTTTGAACCGAAGTTCAGAATGACTTTAGCTGAGCTTCTAGATGAGAGTAAGGTTGTACCTGTTACAGTATTTTGTAATTTAGAGATTGAGATTACAGGTAATTAGCATGATTCTAGAGTGGTTGAGTCAGGTGATTTATTTCTGTGTTGTGTTGGGAAGAAAACTGATGGGCATATGTACTTAAATGAGGCTGACAAGAGAGGGGCATTAGCGGTGGCTGCTAGTAAAGAAATGGATATCGAGGACACATTAGCTTGTAAGGCTTTGGTTATTGTTGAAGATACAAATGCGGTGCTAGCGACATTGGCAGCTTCGATTTACAGGTACCCTTCAAAGTAATGTCTGTCAATGGGACTACTGGAACAAATGGGAAGACGACAACCTTGTATTTGATAAAAGGGATGTACGAAGCAATGGGAGTTAGAACAGGGATGCTCAGCACTGTGGCTTATTATGTTCATAGGGATAACAAGCTGGAGTTGCGGAGTGCAGATCCAGATGCCGTCTTGGTTCAGAAGGTGATGGCAAAGATGGTTCATAACGGGACAGAAGCTCTGGTCTTGGAAGCTTCTTCTTATGGGCTTGCTCAAGGGAGATGTGATGAGGTTGATTTTGATATTGCAGTTTTCACAAATCTAACGAGGGACCATTTGGATATTCATTTACTATTTTTGGGTATTCTATAAGGGTATTTTTGGGTTTTTAATAAATTCTTAAGCATTCCATCCAAAAAATAGGATGGAGTGATGAACATGAAAAGGAATACCAAGTATAGTCACTGAATGGAGAAAAATTTTAGTACAATGAGCTTAACGAAAAAAGTGTGAAAGTAGGGTGGCCAAATTGCGATTTAAACCTATTTTACAATGATACAATTTGTTTTTACATATTCACAGATTCATGGACCCACTGTAATTTGTTCTTTCTGTTTTATTATGGACATTGCTCACCGTGATATTCTATTGGTTTGATAATATTTATGTTTGCTTTGAAATAACTCCATTTTATGTGACTTTGCACTTTTCTTACTTGAGATACTAAAGGTTCGAGCATTCGCATTGTCTTGCCTGAATTTTGGAGGTTACAAACTTCATCCTTATCCACTTAAAGACATATCGAAACACTTGCTTATGGAGGTACGATTATGGACCCAGTTGATTGATTATGGACTATATAACCACCCCACCTGTTTTTAATGCCAAACTTGGCACATGATCATCTGTCCTTAGGAATCAGATGTGCAAACATTTTGCAATGATTGTGGCCTCAAGACCTGCACTAGTGAAGCTGGAATCAAGCTCTTACCCACAAAGCAGACAGATTTCTGCATTTCGAAAGGAGGGTTTCAGAACTACTATCCCTTGAATTCGGAGCGACTAGCGAGGTAACTTCCAAAAATGGGCTCTCTTCCTTACTCAGGTCTTTCTTCAGGTTAAATAGATATGACATGTGATCATGGGATTGATTCTATTGGGCTTTGAACCGCATGTTTTTATTAGGAAAATAATACCTGGACTACCATGAGAACAACATGATTTACTGGTTTGCCATTTTGGGAGGCCCACCTAAGATCTTGCATAGACTTGACAGGTTTATTGGTATAATGAACGTAGAGGCAAATCTTAATGACTCTGATGTGGGATAAATGGAATACAGCAAGCTTCCGAAAGTTTTAGATTTGTTCTTATAGACAACGCACAAATTCTTTATGGATTCTCAGAAAGGAACGATGCTTCTTTTCTGGTTTATGTGTCCTATTAAGTATTTTGTGTATGTACGTATCAATTAATAACCGACGCCTATATTTATATATACTTCACTTATTTTATAGAGTTTTTGTATAGTTTCAAAATCTTTTAATGCCATATACGCTAGTGTACAAAGGATGCATTACTTGTTTTGACGCCTTATTTATACTCCCTCCGTTCCACCCAAAGAGTTCATGTTTGAAAAGTATAATAATTAAGGGATACATAATTAGCATTAGAGTTGCTCATAATTACAAAAATGTTTGATCATAATTAATATGTTAATATCATGTGGAGAGTAATGTTGAAATGTTATGGAGATTGTACACATAATTTTTAAAAGTGAACTCTTAATGTGAAACGCCCCAAAATAGTATGGTGGACTCTTTGCACGAGCAGAGGAGTATATACTTGTCAAAAAAATTAATAACTGACAAATATCAGCCACTGTGGCAATCCTACCAAGCACCCAACCTGCATAACTGTGTGATCCACCTCACTAGTTAATCTACATCTAAAGTAACGAGTATCCGGTGCTAGATCTGTTCAATCCCCGGCTTGATTTATGTTAAGCTTGATATACATTGTTGAGCCCCTCTATAACATTGTAAGAGTTTAAATGAGTTGGTAACTTAACATGCAATCAGAGCAAAGTCTTGGGTACACGTCATCTCGCTTGCATTTGTAATATAGAGAGTGCACATGTTAGTTGCTAGTGAGGCATGTTTTTTATCTCCTCACTTGTGAACGGGTACATTGTCGAGCCCCTCTCTCACATTTTTAAGCTTTTAATGAGTTGGTAACTAACAATTTTTCTCTTAGTTTTGATGAATGGGTTAAAAATATACTCCCCTCCATTGTCCAAAAAATTAGACCCACTTCTAACTAAAGATATATTTAAGTGCAATTCAAAGGAGGCACAAACAAGTAAAGCTACAATTTATTCAAAGAAGGTGCAAAAATAGTCCCATTACACGATCAAAGTAAACTTTTGAGTAAATTTCTCTACAGAAGGTCTATGGTAATAGAGGTGACAGAGTTATTTCGAAGGGGCAAAAAGCAGATAATTTTCAGTTAATCTTATTATTTGGCTTTGATGAACAATAGGTCTCCTTTTCCTTGGAAAGTGGTGTGGAAATCAAAGGCCCCAAGTAGAGTGGTAATTTTTTTTTTATTTGGGAGGCATCTATCAAGGCTGTGTCCTTACAGGAGTCAATCTGCGGATTCGGAAAAAGATCTATGCTAACCGTTAACATGTGTAAGGGAGATAGGGAGAGTGTTAACCATCTTTTATTGCCCTGTCAAGTGGTGAGGTTATGGAATTTTCTGCTTAATCTGTTTCACATTCGTGGGTGATGCCAAGCTGAGCTTTTTTCGGTTGGTCCTTGTATAAGCGTAAAAAGAGGAATAGTATTTGGGATGCTTTGGGGGTTTGTTGGGTTATTTGGAGAGAGAAAGGAATTGTAGGGTTTTTGAGAACGCGGAGAGGAACTTTGATAGGTTAGAGGAGCATATTATTCAGACTTTGTTTGTTTGTTTTTTTGTGTGTGTGCACAGAGTCGGCTTCGCCTACAGCTAATAATTCTTATGTCGAGTTCATGGATAGTTTTTCAGTTAACTAGTAGAACTCGTGGATAGTATACTTCTTGTGTACAAAGGATGTGCCACCTCATTTGGCACTTATGCTTATATATTACTTCTTACTTATCAATACACTTAATAAGATTGAAAATGAACGCTTAGCGGATTGCGCAAATACTTATCAGCAACAGCTTTGCATCTTGTCAGTATAAAATGCTCAAAGAGAAAAAAAAAACCGGAGTAAAGTCGGGCAACTTTCTGGTTAGGAAACTGAAGATGAACTCAATCTTTTTTATTGAGTTACAGTGATATTTTGCACCAAGCTGACATTTTTGGACAATTGCGGGTCACTCGTATCCCTTTGTGATTGAAGACAATGTATGGAGACCATTTTGCGACTTTTGGGGACCTTTGACAATAAGTTTCACCACGGCAGTAGGGAATGGGTTTCTTATTGTTTGACATTAAGGTTATTGGTGGATGACCAATTCGGCAATACGAGGTTATCCTTTGGATGAATTTATTCCTTTATATCAGAAATCAAATCCTAATGCAGCTTTTGATCTAGTTAGGTATTCGTAAACCGGTGTTCTTTAACAATCTCCTGAGCTTTAGAGCATTCATGCCAAGTTTGGGCGATGATTTGAAAAATCCAAGATGGATTAAATCATTGCTCTTTGGTTTAGTACATCTGTTGTACCATAAGATTTCCAATTATAGACCATAAGCATTCTGTATTGTCTGTTTGATGGCCTAAGTACAGGGATTTTGCTTGCACGTGTGGCTTTGGAATATATATGCGTGTCCATGGTCTTAGAGAGATGGCTTCGCATCCGAATGGTCGTGATGTGTCGAACTCATATGTATCCGTGTCCATTATGTCATTGGGAATATTTTTTATCCCTTTATAAGACACAACCTTTCCTGTACTGTGTTCTTGAAAAACTTATTGTTCGGTTTTGTCATGTAACGCAATGATGGGAAGATTCAGGACCCTTCAGGAACTGCAGTCCAGTTTTTCGAAACTCTATCTGATGTTGGAACTTAACTTTTGGCTTGCCATCACCAAAAGTTTCATCAATAGGTTTTCCATGAAAGGGATGATTAATTGATTGGGTCCAAATAGCACTTGGATCTTTCAAGTAATTTCACAACTTGACTTGGGTTCTCTAAAGCTAAGCGTTGTTTAAAGGGTACCAGACTTGTACAGAAGTGTTCGTTGGAATTAAACTCTATAAGTGAGACAAATTTCTTACAAGGTTAACTTAGTATCTGTCCTCTGTGGATCACCTTCATGTCATAGGATCAGAAACCTTTTTCATATTTGTCATGGTGAAATTCGGTGGTCAAAGGTCCCTAAAGTTTGCAAAATGCTCTTCATACGTTGCCTTCAATCTCATAGGGATAGGAAGTAACTGCAACTACACTATCAGCTTTGTGCAACATATCACCGTAGCTCAATAATAAAATGAACTGTGTCGATTCTAAGATGCCAAACTTATAAGTTGTCTGACTTCAAAATACAAGGTTTTTTTTTCTTCTGAATATATCTTCTATTTGAGCCTCCTATGTAAAGAAGGATGAAAGCTCTTGTCAACCAAGACTTCACTTTCATAATCAACCCTAATAAGAGTATGAGCAGAAAGCCCCAGAACACCTGCATGCTATAGTCACACGGTTTTCATTTTGGGAATCAAATTCAAGGAACCCTAAATTAATGTCTCCAATAACCTAAGTTGCTTTCTCTTCAGAAGGATGAGTTTCAACCTTTCGTAAAGAACACTTATATCTTGGGTTTATGCTAAACTCCTTATCACGCTCTTCATATTCACGAACAAAGGCTTTCTAGGGCATCCGTTATCTGAAATTCTTAGAGAAGTTAAAAAGTGTTTTCTGGATTCTTTTGTTCAAATTCAAGTGTCACCCATGATACTAGTTGAGGGGGCCTCTGTCAGAGGCAATTTTGTTAATTGTCAAAATAAATACTTGACGTTAGACTAAGGTGACAAGTGATACTTGAGCAAGTCAAAGAAATCAAAAGGTGCGTTTTTCTTAATCATAAACCTACATTAAATTTTTTTTAAGGAAAATGCCAAAACCTAAACCCCCAAAACATAAATGTGCCATTTTGGTGGGAAACAGTGGGGAAAAATGCCCACTAGTCTTGGCTATATTGGAATAGTTGGGATTAACTTTGAGGAAAAAATCTGCTTGAAAAGGAAGAGGGAGAGGTCAATGAAAGAAGATAGAGAAAAACATCTCCAAAAGATAAGAGGTTTTAACAAAATAGTGAAGAGTTTGAAGAAAAGGAGTACGAGTATTACCCAGAACGTAATGATTCTTAGGTAACCGGTGAGAAAAACACATGCCTTTCGATTACCACTCTCTCTCTCTCTCTGCCCATCCATTTGCTCCCTCCCCAACCATTCATCTATTTGTTTTTTTCACACTTCTCTGGATTCTCGTCATGATTGTAGAAATCAACTCTCAGAAGACTCGCAAGGTAAATAAGAAATAGACACTGCTGGAAAACATAACTTTTGGAAAACAATAAATATATGGGTGAGCAACAAAGATTTTATCTCTAGATTTATTCTCTACCAACAATCTCCCATGTGAAAAGAAAAAAAAACTATTTTAAGAAAGAAATAGATAAAAAGGATGAGAAGAAAGAGGAAGAAGGTTGCTTTGACAAGTGATGCACTGTGAACTTATCAAACTCCTCATCATTCATAACATTTGGCTGAGAAGTCGAAGCCGGCTCAACTATATTCCGTGTTTGAGCAAAGCACAACCGCAGGTGGTACTGCTGCTCCTGCTAAAACCTGAGGCTTAGGACACCAATTCTTGAAGTTACCCTGTTCTTTACAATTATAGAATAGTCGGGGTCTAGACATCCTTTGACCTACATCTTTGTGACCACTGCATTGTGAAATTAAGGCTGAGGTTTCAAATATCTCTTTTATGACGAAGAACTGCCACTCGCAGATGCGTTGGTAACTCTCTTTAGAGCATCAGATATCCAACTAAACATCAGTTACTCCTCGAATTGAGGTCTCTCCTCCACATAATCCGAGATAGGGATAGCTGCATTTAAATCTTTGTTCATAGGGTTGAAGTCATAATAATAACCATAATACTATGTCGTTTCTGATTAGTGGCACGGATTAGACAATTAGTGGGGCTAACCACACTCCACAATCTACTCTCTACACCCCATCACAAATAATTGCAAAAATGCCATTGTGTAAAATGACGAGTGTGTGGCAACTCGTGGAGCGTGTGGCAACTCGTGGAGCGTGTGGCAACTCCACAAGCTCCATAGGACACAGCGACACACGCCCCATTGTGTGTGGCAACTCTCAACTGCACTCCGACCGGTCCGCACACTCCATTTGGTTCATTGTTTGATGTTTGATGAAGGTTTGATGTTTGATGGTGGGTAATTGGGAATTAGGGTTTCGGAAGGGAAGGGAAGGGAAGATGAAGATGGTGAGAGAGAGGTGGCGGCCATGGAGCTTCGATTTTGTTTCAGACTCACCGGCTTTAATGGTTTCCCAGAGGCGGCGGCAATGGAGCTTCTAAAAACGAAATAATTGAAGAGGTTGGAGAGGGAAGGAAGAGAAAGGGGAGAGAGTGAGGGGGTGTTCTTGGTGTCGGGAAAGAGAAAGGGGGAGGATGCTGTCAGTATGGGAGGGAGGGAGAGAGAAAGGGGGAGAAAAAAACAGAGCAGTAGGGAAGGGAGGTAAGGGAAGATGGTAAAAGGGTAGAAAAGGTAGTTTGGGTGAGGTGTTGAGAGTAAGGTGAGAAATTTGATTAAATAGGTGGGGTGTTGATAGAATTGGGGTGTAGAGAGTATATTTTGGGGTGCGGTTAGCCCCACTCTTATACAATTTGTTCTTAGCTGAAAACAACTTTGCAAGATGACTTCTTAACTGTGACACAATGCTGCATAGACAGTATAACCTTCCTACTACAATTCACAATCTTGGAAAACATTTTATCCTCATCTTTCCACATCTTGGCCACCGTCGCATCAGTAAGACGTGTTTTAAGAAGACACCCTTTATTTCAACATCTCTATTCACATTTATCGGGTACCTCCACCCTGCAAAATTTGACCCATTCGTCTCCAATATAATGTGAATAAATCCAGCTTGCGTAACACAACAATCACATTATGTCCCACTTCTGCAATTGTAACTCAAAACATGGTACCTACTAATTTGGCCAACCTGAAAATCAGCACTTACAATTGTCTGAACAGTTACGTATATACCTTCTGAATTAACCAAAGTGTCTATCCCTCTAACTTGACCAACATGTCAATTAGAGTACCAAACTTCCAAAAACTAGCAAAACATACACCCAGATTAACCGAACTGTTAATCTGACTCTAACATAACTAAGTTATTTCTCCCTTTGTTCCACCCAAAGAGTCCATGTTTGAACGTCTAATTATTAAGGGATGTATAAGTATCATTTGATCATAATTACAAAAATGTTTGAGTATAGTCAATAGGCTTATACCACACATGGAGGGTGAAGTTGAAAGGTTAAGGAGATGGTAGACTTAATTTTTGAAAGTGCGCTCTTTAATTGAAACATCCCAAAATTGAATAGTGGTCTCTTTGCCTGGAACGGAGCGAGTAAATCAACTCTTTAGATTGACAGATGCCAATCTGAGCACCAACTTGATCAGCATAAACCCAAATCAAGCCTACCAGTCTAACAACAGCACAATAAGCTGTTGGGGTTCTGATCTAGAAATGAGGTTTTTCCATAGTTTGGTATTTCTTAATGTGACCGAGTGCTGATCAAATCTGTGGAAGTTGTGATGAGAATATGCGTGAGAGTTTAATGGCTGGCACAAAATCCATTTTTAAGACCTCAAATGATACCAGAGAGATATTTGGTCATTATGGAATTTTTAATTTTCTCTGCGATTAGCGTCTTCCCAACAAAAGCTTATACTTGGTTTTTCTTGTTTCAGAGCATGTGTTGATCTGTTGGGGTGAGGTTTCCATTTTTAAGATGGGCAGGCTGTGGAAGTAAGAAGACCTTGAACATTCTGCTGACTATGTAACGTTCAGTTCAGTAAAACATGAACATATCCCTCGATAACAGGTATGTGATGGGATTACTCTCATGGTATTCGGAAGCTAAAGCCTAGAGGCAAGGGGCCATCAACTTAATAACCAGGTTGATTGATGCCACTGAGGGACATCAACTCAAAAGTGCCTTCGAAAGCTACAGGATTCACCAGCGACACCTGAAGAGAGGTTCACAGAGTTGGGATTTTTATGCTTGTGTACTAGCTTGTTATGCAAACACATGCCCAATTAATTAATTGTGAGACACGGATGTAAAGTTATGTAGACTTTACTTGGGTAGATTACAGTAGTATATTATTGTTATGTATTTGGGAGCCTGCTAGTATAGTCGAGCTATTGTATCTTTAGAAGTTATTTCCGTTGTCATTTCGAGCAAGTTTGGCTCGTTTATTCTAGTGCTGAGTTATTGTTGCTTCTATCTCCGACAGCTTTAGTCGTGAGATCTTGGTTGGTGGTTTAGCATTTGAAATAATATTGTTGTAGTTGCATTGTCCCTCCGGCATGTTACAGCCGTTGAGGGGTTGTTTATCAAGTTGGGATTTTGTTGGTTTGCCGGCCTTTGGTTGCCGATGGTTTGTTGCGCGTGTTTAATGTTGCAAGGCCGAATTTTGGGCTGAGAGATTTACTATCTCTTTGGTTGTTTTTATTTTGGAGCTTGTTAGCTCGCGTCCCATTTTGTTTTTGCTTCCACAGGTTTAAATTTTTATTATTCCGTATCGCCGTTATGGCTTTATCTTCCTGTTTCTAGCTTGATGGTTCATCTTTTGACTCGCACCATTATGCTTAGCAGGTGCTTGTCTGTCTCTTAGCTTGTCCTGACGGCACGATCTTGGGATTTTGTCTTGGGATCCTGTCGGGTCGTTCACGCTTGACCGCCAGCTTGACTGTCTCCTCGCAGCGTCGTCTCCACGTGCCTGGCCGGCGATTGACGTCCACGCGCCGCCTTCCGGTGGTCCGATAATCTCACGGCAGGTGGTGTTGGACTCGTATCATCGAGGGATTTTCAGTGTACTTTTTATATCGAAAAGAGTGCCACAAAAGGCACGTACATCGAGACCGAGAGTGAGCTTCATTTTTGACTCGATTTTTAACCCAAAAAATCGATTCGCGAAGGGCCAACTTCGTGAGGCCATAAAACGTTCACTTTAAGTCCAAATTAAGTATATAATATGTTGTTGGAAATCCCTCGCGGAGTACTACAAATACAATCCATAAAATCACGATTTTAGAGAACTTAAACAGGTCATAACAGCACGCAAAGTTTCGGAAAAATCGATTTTCAATAAGACTTGGGTTTGCGATATTTTGAAAAATACCTAACGGAATTCAACGAGAATTTAGTATGTTGTTCGCTTCGTCGTAGGGAACTCAGACACATAAATTTTTCCCGAAAATAAAAAATTTTTACACATAAAATAATAAAACCCATATGTTTCGTTATCGGGTAAAACTTTTAAACAAACCCAAAACAAAAGCATGCGATTCATGACATAACGATACGAGCAATCAAGCATATAGGCTCTGATACCAATGAAGGATATATCTAATCATATATCATACAAGTTCATTATCAAAAACAATAATCACGAATTACCTTGTGCGAACTTGAACCTTGTGCGAAGCGGAAGAATTTCGCTTGAGCTACAATCTTTGTATGTCACGATCTACGAACCTGCGATTCTCTCTCGTCGGATTGATATCACGAAGCACGGATATCAATACTGGTTCACACCGCAAATCTAAGCCTCTTGATGGTTAGGGTAGAGGGAGTATTTTTGTGAGATAAATTTTAGGGAGAGAGAGGGGCGGCACTTCTTGGAGGACGTGTTCCTCAATTAGTTGATTAGGGTTTTATTCCTTTAGTTGCCATATTTATATTATTACGAAGAAAACCTATTTCTTGTAGGTTAAGTCATTCCTAAACCCATTCGGACTAGGAAACCAATTAACCATTAATAATAATATAAATATATTCCATGTGGGCGGGATTAAATAATCGGGTCACAAGCTCAATTACTAACAATATGCCTTATATACTCCGTAAGTTTTATCCGAAAAGTACATATTTGTAAAGTCTAATACTCCCTCCGACCTTAAATTATCGTCATAGTTGACTCGACGCACAGATTAAGAAAAAATAATTGACTTGAATATTTATATTTATTTAATGTGTAGTTTCATTTAAAGCCCATGTGTGTGACTCATAATTAAAGTAGGGTGAAAAAGTAAGGATAAATTGGTAAAAGTAATGTTCTAAAAAAATAAGTTTCAAAGCGGACAGTTATTTAGGGACAAACGAAAAAGGAAAGGAGGACAATAATTTAGGGATGAAGGGAGTATATAATTAAGGAATACTTCTCTCATCCCGGATAAATATTCCTAGTTGACAAAGTACATGAATTAAGAAATGTAATAAATGATCGAGCCGTAAAATGTGTCATGGCAATAGTATTGATTATATATTTTTTTCTATCTCATTAATTATGTACTTATAAAACAATCTTTCTCTTTCTCATTAACCATTTAAATTCTCTAGTTAATAGTATTAAATGAATGGGTATATGGAGAAAAATGTAAAAAATTGTAAACCAAAAGTCGTTAAAGTAGAAATATTTATATGTAACGGAGGGAATATATAACTAACATTAAAGTTGATCATAATTACAATAATGTTTAAATATATTCATCATATAAATATCAAACGTGAAAGGTAAAGTTAAAATGCTATGAAGATTGTAAACATAGTTGTTTGAAAGTCAACTCTTTAAGTAAAACGTGTTAAAATAGAATAGTGGACGTGTTTTGCTTGGAATAGAGGGAGTATAATTTATTTGACAAATATTTATGTAGGACGGTCTTACGGATCCTAAATCCTTAAAACGGAGCCTCATTTAAGAATTCGCGGGTTAATAACTAAATATGTTAATAAAAGTCATAATAATAAGTTAGCCGAGATTGTTAAATTCAATACCTTAAGGTTTGGCACAAGGAGTTCTTCGGTTCGACTTCCCCTTAGCCACATTATTAAGTTTTAATGTTCATTAATGAGAAGTTCCTCTATTTGCTTCGGTGCCCCTGTACTTTCAATGTTTGCTGTCGAAATTCATATGTTTCCCATGCATTGCAGTTTAATCCTTTGTCAGCTCCGTTAGCATCAATTGCCTTGAGATATTTGACGAACCCTAACGGACTTTGAAAAAATGCTAATTGACACATTTAAAGTCGAACGTGATACATTAAAAAGACAAAAGTGACACATTTTAATGTTAAAAGTGACACTAAAAAGTCACTTAAAAACTAACGGTGACTGTCAAAAGTGACACATTTAATACTAAAACGCGACACTTTCAATGATAAAAAGTGACATTTTTAAGATCAATAACGACGATTTTTAGTTATAAGACAAAATTACACTTGTAGGGTCAAAAGTATCATATTTAATGCTAAAAAATGATATTTTTAATATTATAAAGTAACACTTTAATGCCAAACGTAATAATTTTCATGTATAAAAAAAGATATACTTTTCAAAATTAAAGTAACACATTTAAGACTAAAAGTAACACATTTAAACAAGGTAACACTTTTTTAGAGAAAAAAAATTGTAATTTTTATTAAAAATACAAAGTGACACTTCTAAGGTCAAACGTGAGACATTTTATACTACAAAGTGATACTGTTAATAGCAAAAAGTGACATTCTACATATATATACATGAGGGGTGGCGTTGTAATTTTCAAAAACTAAGGGGTTACGTTGAGATTTCAATTTTACCCCATTTAATCTGAATAGATTAATTTTACGGATAAGGATCCGTAAGATCGTCTTACAAGAGACCACCTCGATGGGACCAAATACTTGTGTAAGACGGTTTTACAGATATGTTTTGATGGATTGAGTTGTGATAAAGTAAAGTTTCATCTTACGAATTAAGATATATGATACGGTCTTACAAGAAACCTATTCATTTGATAGCTAGTGTTTTGGCATTTAATTAAAACCGTTAAAATAGTGTCTGAAATTTTTAATGAAAAAATGATGACTCAATTAAGTTTTGAGATCCTGGTTGTTAGAGGAAAATCATGTGGGTCGAATACCATACAAAAGTCATAAATCTCAGCAGGTGATGCATTCCTTTATATATGGACATGAAGGACTAACCATGGTGGACATAACCTTATAAGAAGATACGCCTTTGTGAAGAAAAAGAGTAGAGCTGAGAGAGTGAGACACGAACAGAGTGGCAGATGACGGACACAATCGGAGGTCGATGGTCTCGAAGGTAACTATTAGTAACTATTTTCGAACATAGACTTTTTAGGTAAAACGAAAAAAAGTATGTGACTTTATTTTCATCTTATCCTTCGTACCAAAGAATGACAATCCCTCTTTGTACTGGTACCCTAGTTTATGATCCAAGAATGCTCTTTAGGGTCAATAAATATCATTATATTGTAGGTCACTCGACATGTTAAACTTTTTTAAGACCGTAACTTTACTTGCTTGTATCTTTTATCTTATTGTAATAAAATTACTACTCTTTGTTCTAAAATTATTGCCATGTTTGATGCGGCATATAGATTAAAAAAAAATAATTGATTTGATTATTAATATTGGTTTGATGTGTAGTTTATTTTAAATCTCATGCGTATGTGATTCATAATTAGAGTATGATGAAAAAATAATGGTAAAATGGTAAAAATTTTGTTCTAAAAAAGAAAGTTTCAAATAAGACAATTGTATTGTGACGGACAAAAAAAGAAAAGAATGACAATAATTTTGAGACAGAAGGATTGAAACTATTTATTTGGAACCAGTGTTCTAAAACTCCCCGTCTAGCTCCACCTAGTCGCTAGGCCCCTCTCTACCGCCGCGGCTTTCTTAGTCGTCGCCTAATCGACCAAGTAGGCACCTATGCCAAACCCCGCAGACCTTAATTTATTTTTGTAGCTTTGATTTTGTGGCATGCGGTGACCGGAGAATGAAGGGAGAGCGAACTGTAGAAGGAATGAGGGAGTGGTAATGGTTAGGCAGAGAGGAAGGTGGAAGAAAATGAGTTTGATTTTGTGGATATTCGGTGGGATAAGATAGAAGATAGATTAAAGAGTTAGATCCAGTAGGAAAGAGATTGGAGGATGAAAAAATGAGGAGAGTCGGTCTGCCGGAGATAGAGAGAAGAAAAAAAAGAAAGGAAGAAAAAATGGTTGTCGGTCTGCCAGATAGATAGAATAAAGAAGAAGAAAAAAAGATGAAGAAGAAGGGGGCTGTCTCGAGACTCAAAATTTAGAATGAGAAGGGATTATGGAGGATATGTTAGACTGTGGGTTGTAGGGGCAGTAGGTAGGTAGAGTAATATATATATTTTTTGTTTTTAGTTATAAACTTGACTGGTTTATTGTTTTGGGGTTGTTGAGAATTGAGATTAATGGTAGGTTTGTATATTTGTGTTCATTTTACAAATATAGACAAGTGTTTGATAAAATGACAAGTATAAAAAAATAAAAAAATCTGTAGTCAATATGTTTGATCTTTGGTGTAAATTATCAAAAAAAGAAGAAGGTAATTATAACTTAATTGTAGGTCCCGTCTAGGCCTTGATTACGCCCCGACTAGTCTCTTAGGCGCTAGACACTAATGTGTCATCTAACGACCATCTAATGATTTTTAGAACCTTGTCTGGAACAAATGAAAGTGGAAAGAAGAACCATTTTTCCGGGGACAAAGGGAGTAATTATACTTCATGATCAAAAGTTTACACTAATAGAGTAAGAACAATAGCTCCACCAAATCAAATATACCTCAATAAAAATCATTAAATTAATTCATTTGATTCTTTTGATTTAAAATCAAAAAATCATTCCTACAGTGGCACAAACTCCGACATTTTTACATACTTCATCATCTTTATCTTAAAAATTAGTTTGATGTCCAAATGAAGTAAAACCAAGTCTTTATTTGTAGATAAAAATATGAACTCTTTTTTTTATAAAAAGATAATTTTTTTTTGAATTGCAAAAATACCAAAAAGGGGATAAAAAAAAGTGATAGATAATTTTGGTTTGATTTGTATCATAAATTGATGCAAATCAAAACAAATCAATTAATACAAATCAAACCAAATCAATTTTGATATGATTTACATTTCTTTGATTCATTCGTTGGAAGTGATGGTATGGGGATGATTTGCTATGATTAATCCATTGTTTGTGCTCTTAGGAAGCCAATGGCAGTCAAAAATCTATATTCTAGTAATAGAAATATATTAGTGAACAATTTATATTTGTAGCATAGGTGACAATAAATAATTTTGCCCGTGGACAATTTAATACATTAGATTTAGATATGAATGAGTGTGGTGTGTGTTGTGTTCTTGCTTTGGATTAAAAAGATGCAATAATGTTCAGGTTAGAAATAATTGTGGGTCGATACCTTTTAGAGATATTATAACCTCTTTAGTTTATTTTCCTTTTATTCAATTGAGAAAGTGCTTTTTCATAAAAAATAAATAATCCAAAAAGGCCCGTGGCCTTTAAGTACTTCGTTCTCTTCACTCTGTCATACACTATCTCTCTTTCTTCTTCTGCCTCATGCTATTTCTTTCTCTTCTCTCTATCACACTCTCTTTCTCTTCTTCCTCTAGCTTCGTCTCTATTTATCTTTTCTCCATTACCGACATCTTTTCATCTTATTCGACTATTTTTTCCATAATTTTTGATCCCTGATGAATCACAGGACCCACCACATATCAAATCAAAACTCGCGACGACATCTACAAAACTCAATGGGTTAACCCAGGGAAGTCTTCATTTTAAGGCCAAAAAAATGATATTTAAGCACTGTTTTGGACTTTGAAAGTTTTTCGATGCCTAATTTTTACACAGATTTAAGGGCAGTATTCAATTTTTTTCGTTCTGACGTCAATTTTGCTCATTTTGATGCCCAACTATATTAATATTTGGTGGTAATGTTCAATTTTGTCTATTTTGATGCTCAATTTTGTAGATATTTGGTGGTAGTGTTTAATTTATTCATTTCGACGCCAATTTAGTCCATTACGATGCCCAACTATGCTGATATTTGGTGGCAGTGTTCAATTTTTTTCATTTCGATGCTCAAGCTTTTAATATTTGGTGGCAGTGTTTAATTTATTCATTATGATGTAAATTTTGTCAATTACGATGCGCAACTATATTGATATTTGGTGGTAATATCAATTTGTTTATTTCGATACCCAAGTTTTCAATGGAAGGTGCACTGTCGAAGCAGAATTGAATAATAAATAGCAGAAAACTTTAAATAATAAAGTAGTAAATATAAAAAGAGGTTTAGCTTTTAATCTACAAGTAATACTTATAGATCTCGCCCTATGACAAAAACACTTTCTCTAAGAAAAGATTGTATGTCTCACAACTCAACAAAAAATAATGAAATATACCAAAATACCAAAACCCACTAACAAGATTATGAAGTCTGTAGAGGAAATCCATAAAAACAACGATACAACAAACGTGAGATTAAAAAAATCAATTTTCTAAGAAGCTATAAAACAAACACAATGCTCATGCAATTCTCAATGCAGCAACATTCAAAGCAACAATGAATACTCTCAGCAAGCTCTCAATTTCTCTCTCTTTATCTATGCAATATTTTTCTCTAAGCATTGTCCTCAATATGCACGAACTCTCCTCCTTTTATACACAAACTAGAGTCCCGTGGAAATAAGGAAAAACAAAGCTCTCCAAGGAAATATATGATTAAAAAATAAAAGATTTAGTTACCATAAATGATTTTCTTGTTCTAAAAGAAAGGACTTACCAAAATTGTAGTCAAACTAAAACATTGATGTCGTGAGCTTTTGAAAGTATTAAATATGGTAAATACTTATTATTGCTTATTGACCAAGAAAGGACACAACAATAATTAAAACACCCGGTTTTAAAAAGGTTTTAATAAAGAAAATAAGATGTCCTATTTTACCTATATACGATGCTTTCATTCCGATGCCCAAATTAGACAGTGGTTTTTTTAAATTTCGACACTCAAATTTTGACGGATTTCAATTGTGTATTTCGATACCTAATGTTTTCATTCAGATGCCTAAATTTGGGCAGTGGTTTTGAGCGCGCTCTGTGTGCACGTTTGTTAATCATTAAAGATATCTTCATCATTTTTATTAACAAAAATATACTTTAATGATTAAAAACAAATATATAAAATTTTCACAATTATAATATCATCACAGAGAACCGACTGATTATGACCCTTACATAGACATCAATGTGTACAAATATATAAGACTTTGCCTCGCCTTTCTTTAAAAGATAACTAATTAATAGTTGGAGCAAAGAACATTGAAAGTTTGTCTAGAATCGCATTAATCCTCAAATGAAATTTTCTTGGCTGATGACTCATTCCACTTGCTCAGAATCCAATGAGTACATCTTCTTGGCTATTGTACTATAAGAACAATTTTGACATCAACATTGGACGGTTGGTGATTACACCCTTCCTCTCAAATAAATGTTTCTAATTTCTATTTTTGGATATCTCAACAAATATACTTAAAAACTTTTAGTGTATAAATTTTTTATCATTTTTTTAATATATCATTTCATTTAATACTATTATTATTACACATCAAACAGAGAGAATAAGTGTAATGAGTACATAATTAATAACATAAAAAGGCCCCTAAGAGGGTGGCCCAGTGGTAGACATGGAGCTTCACAGAGTGTGAGGTCTCAGGTTCGATCCCTACCCATGCCCCCCTTAGGAGGGGAAAAAAAAACATAAAAAGTGTGTACAATGAGTATTATTGTTATGGATGGAATAGAAACGGGACCCGTCCTGATATCCCTTATTCCGATCCCGTCCCGATAGAATTTAAGATTTTAATTTCCTTCTCGATCACGTTCCCGATAAGGATCGGGACCCGATGAATTGAGATCCTGGTAAATCGAGATCCCGACAGTTCGGAAGATAAAAATCCCGTAATCCCGACTATAATATTTATTAACAATATTTTCTGACACTAAAATATTTTTAAAATGTCTTCATCATGATTAATATTTTAGATTGCATATTTACAAATATACTTGAATATTTATTTAATGGTGAGTGTTGCTGAATCTGTCATTATGAATAAAATGTACCCTTCACTCGTAAGAGAGGAGCTACACTAAGTGCAGAAATGTGATAGACAAAAAAAACCCATAACATTTTGAAAATAAATTTAACAAACATTATTAAGTAATTATACCAAACACAGAATAGACAATATGTGAGTTTCATCTTTCAAGATTATTTATTGTCATATATAGAAAATTAGGGGTGACAATTCGTGGCCCCTAAGGGGGTGGCCCAGTGGTAGACATGGAGCTTCACAATGTGAGGTCTCAAGTTCGATCCCTTCCATGCCCCCCTTAGGAGGAAAAAAAAGAGTGACAATTCGTGTTATCGTGTTGTGTTCGTGTCTCACTATCGTATTTTCATGTTAGCTATCGTATTTGATCATAAATATGACAATAAATTAACAATTTCGTTTCTTTCGTATCGTGTTTCGTATCATGCTGGTCTCATCGTGTAATCTATAATACAATAGAGGTCAGTGTGGCACGCTTATAATTGACTTGAGATGAAAAATGGTCAGGATTTATTGTTTTACGGTAATCCAACGGCCCTTATTTCCCTCAGCTCTCAAATGTGCGAATGACGGTTTACTGTTTTACGGTTTTACAATTTTATAGTTTTATGTTATCGTAATTAACTTAATCAATATAATTTTTTTTGCGACACGCAATTAGGTATACAAATTAATCAATTTACTGTTTTACCAAGATTCTACGGCTATTGAATAAAAAAATATTTTGCAACACCAATTTCCAAATAATGTCTCTCAATTTTTTTAAAAGAATTTTCATTGTAGTTTTTAAAAAGTTGATGAATGTCAAATTTTTAAACGAAAAATTATGTGCGGGCATTCATTTCTAAATAATGTCTCTGTCACGTTTAATCTCACAATCTCAACCATTTTTATCATGTTTTTTCTCAATCTCTATTTTATTACTGCAAAAATTATTTAGATATTACGGTTTACAGTTATTATTTTACATTTAATATTTCACTTAATATTTTATGGTTTTATAGTTATTTGCGAAAATTAGTTACTCTTTTATTGAGATACTACGATTTTACAGTTAATATTTTATAGTTTTACAGTTTTATGATTGCGAAAATTTGTATTTGTATTTTTTTTCTTTTTAATTGTTATCGTAATTAACTTAATCAATTTAATTTTTTTCCGACCTATAATTTCGTATACAAATTTAAAAAAAATTAAAAAAAAAACGTAAGTTTTGTAATTTGAAATATTTATTTTTTTTCTTTTTAATTGTTATCGTAATTAACTTAAACAATTTAATTTTTATCCGGCCCACAATTTCGTATACTCCCTCCGTCCCTTAATAATCGTTCTGCTTGACTCGGCGCACAGTTTTAAGAAAAAACAATTGATTTGATTATTTATATTGGTTTAATGTGTAGTTTCTTTTAAAGCCCATGTGTATGTGATCCATAATTAAAATAGAGTGAAAAAGTAAGGGTAAAGTGGTAAAAATGATGTTCTAAAAAGGTAAGTTTCAAAGTGGACAATTATTTTGGGACGGACGAAAAAAGAAAGGAGGACGATAATTTAGGGACGGAGAGAGTACAAATTATTAATTAATCCATCCGTTCCGGGCAAAGAGACCCCGTTTGAAAGTTAATTTTTTATTAAAAAATAATATTTTTAGTAGTTCATTTATATAATATCTGCTTTATTTATTGATAAATTTTCAAACTAGCCCCGTGCCATCGACACGAACAAAAGTACTGATTTCTTTCTGATATCGTATCGTATCGTATTAGTTATTGTCATCCCTATTGAGAATGCAAGTCGTCTGGATATGTAAATAGTTGAGGACCATTTCCACGAAAGTTTATCCATCAATGGTGGTTCTCAACGGTCCAAAAGAAAGTTTAACTATCATTTTATCAATGGTGGGATTTTGTTGATCCTATATCACCAGCTTGTAATTTGATGCTATATTATTTCTAAATATAGCATAAATTTTACGATAAATCGTAAGAAAAAAAAAAAAATTGGGCGCAAACGGATCAAAATCCAAAATCACGAGACTGATCGAAGTATAATTCTACACAATGAAATGCCATGAACAATGATTACTGCCCCTACATGGAGAGGATTTCCATGAGTATACAAAGATACTGGGGGTGTAAATCGGAACCATGGAATCGAACCAAATCAAATCAAACCAGTTGGTTTGGTTCGGTTTTGGTCGAAAACAGTTCGGTTTTGGTTTCGAAATTAATTTGAAAAATCACCCGGTTCGGTTCGATTTACGGTTTTTGGTATCGAACCAAAGCAACATATATATTTTTATTGATTTATTATATAATATATATATATATATATATATATTATTTTTAATGTCTTGAAAGGCTTTAACAACAACGATGCCTCTGAAGAGGCTTGAACACCCGACCTCTCTACTGAGAGTTGTAAAGTCCAGGGTGTCTCTAGTGAGACTCGAACACCCAACATCTTCGTTAAGAGAAGTGAGCAGTACCAGTTGAGTTAGAGCTCGTTGGTTATTATATAATATATATTATATTATATTTATTAACTATTTTGAACATTTGAATCATGTTATATACATAATCTAGCCCTTGGATTTATTCATATATAGACATATACTAAACAAACCAAAATCTTAATTGTTGGAGAACTATTATTTCTTTTATTGTTTGTGTTTATTTTAGAATTTGTATTGTTTTATTTATGATAATTTGTTGTTAGTATGTTATTTCCCAATTTTGATGTTAATTCTAAATTAAAATCTTATTTTTATTGTTATTTTTAACGTTAGTTAATTTCATTAAAAATAATTTATATAAACCACAAAACCGAACCAAACCGAATGGTTCGGTTCCAAATCTTACTCGATTCGGTTAGGTTTGAGATTTTTGGAACCAATAGAGGACGATTCGGTTTGTGGTTTTGGCATAAACTAAACCAAACCGAACCACTTACACCCCTAAAAGATACATACCAATATAACATCATTTTTATTTACAATCTAGGATCCGAAAAAAAAAACAACACTTCATAATCATTTCATGTTCACTTGCCTTTTGCTAATTTTGTTGCCAAAAATAGTTGGCCTTGCAACTAGAATCCGAGCTTTATCTATATGATTTAGTTGTTCTAAATTTCTTTGCAATGGCAATTGAACATGAAATGATTATGAAGATAAAGCTCAGATTCTACCGGCAAAGGCAACTAGATTACAGTTCAATCTATATTATAATATAGCTTGGGAAACACACTCGCAATTGACTTGAGATAAAGAGCGGCTGAGATCAATTCATTTACCGATATCCTACGGTCCCAATTTCGTCTAGATTTCACATGTGCGAAGAGTAGTTATGCAACCCCTCTCCAACTCCCCCACTTCTCCCTGCCGATCTCCAACTTCCCCTTTCTTTCCCCTCCTTTCTCGCTTCACAACCATCTCTATCTTCCCTAACTCTCTCATGTCCATTTTCTTGATTCAACATCCGGCAGAACTCTTTCCCCCTTCCACGCACAATCACTGATTTTCAAGTCTAGAGCTTGCAATCTTAATCTCTCTGTTCCAATACTGACATCCTCCCCTACTCGCGCCGTGTCATAGGCACGAGCACAAAGACTAGTGCATCTATAAGCAAAGTTTGGGAAGATTTAGGCCTTCTTTAAATGCATTCATCAATTGCTTGCCCTCCGTCTCCATACTAGCCAATATAGAATATGCAACAATTTGAACCACGGTGTCAAACCCTACCCTCTTTTTCAGAATTTCATAAAAAAAACAACTCCAAGGTATCCAGATCTCAAACAGATGCAAATATATCAAATGATCGAAGATAAACTGAGCGTTAGGGACAGTCAACCAAAACGTTGACTAGTTCTCGACCTTTGAAAGTGCCTTGTTGGCAAATCTTGAGGACCACAAGGAAGAGTATTAAAGCAGAAAATCTAAAGCATGATATACATTGTTGGTGCTCTCTCTAACAATTTAAGCTTTTAGATGAGTTGGTTACTTGACAAAGAGGAACTGATTCAGCCCAGTGGTCTGCTTTAATAAGCTTTGCAACATCGGAGCCACCTGCATAAGATGTCTTTGTCTAGCTATTTCGCTCGATCCTATCACTCCCATTGCTCCAGTTCCTCTTCCAAGGAAGGCTCCCCAACTTCGTTGCTCAGATGTGCCTTCTTTTCAAGAATATCCATATGCATAATTCCTTTAATTACTTCAGCAGGAACAACGCTACATGGAGCCACATCACCGCGTATGCCTCATAGGTGACATTTAAGGCGGCTGAAGCCACTGGCATCTTTGTCACGGCACATGCATTGGACTCTCCTATTTTGATGATTCATGGTCATGAACATTGATAGAGACTCCGTTATCAGCTAGCCGTCGGCATGATAATTTAGCGAGATTCAAAAAGCCTGTGGAAAAATAAGGGGAAAAATGTTAAATGCTACGATTACATGAACAAGAATTACAAATGAAAGAATTGCAACAAACATGATAATGGGTTGGTTCAGTTCAATCATCACAAATCAAGATCAAGTAGATTTCATAACATCATATACATTCAGGTCAAGCGTGATGGAGTTTGATTTGAGAAGATTACTGGTGTTCAGGAGGGCATGGGCTACAATTGCATGAGTAGCTGACTGGTTAGTGCTCCAGAAACTCATTGATTGTAATGGCTTGAATATGATGAGTGATGAAATAGACATATAAAATTCATTGTCTTACAATAACAACTTAATTCATGCATTTCATAATCTATGGAAAAAGCAATTAAATCATCAACATGCATTTGCACTGGTAATACAAGGTTGTGATGTTAGTGTTCAACTTTAAGAGGCCTGGTAACAACTTTCTCTAATTATAACAAAATATTGATGAATGATGAGTAAGTCTTATGTAAGACCGTCTCACGGATCTTAATTCGTAAGACGGAGCTCCACTATCTCACAACTCAACTCACCAATACACGATAGGTCGAGTAGTCTTACAAAAAATATCCGTAAAACCATCTTACACAAGTTTTTACCAATATTGATATAATATGGTAAAGTTCGAAGTGAGTTAAGATGAAACCAGTGATCTTGTGTTAAAAAGTATAACTAAAGTAAATATTAATGTCAAAAAAGTTTCATAACATAGTTTTGTATAGTAATTTCTAAATGGCCAAAACTTAGGTAAGACAGTCTTACAGATATTTTTTGTAAGACGGATCTCTTAACCCGACCGATCGTGTATTGATGGATTGGACTATGAGAGAATAAAACTTCGTTATACGAAGAAAGATCTGTATGACGGTTTTACAGGAGACTTACACCTTCTAAATTAAAGCGAATCATATATAAATACGAAAAAAATGATTAGAATGATATACGATTCTTACCAAGCTTGAAATGCTTAGAATAATGATCACGTTATCTCAAATCATAATCAATTTCTATACGAATTTTACATAATCATCACATAATCTAGCTGAAGATCTAAATTAAAAGAAAATATATTCCAAAAAGTATATCAAAATTAAATAATGTTATATAGTGTTAGTAATAGTGTCCTTAAAGCAATTTTGAATTGTTTTTAGATTATTTATAAAAACGACATTTATTTATGAGCACTAGTGCTTATTTTATGCATTTTATTAAACATCAAAGAAAAATCTCTAGTTTATTTTTGTAACCATAATCTTAGTATATGAGTGTTATATACAAGAGGATTAAGATTGTGGATAATAAACTTAAAATTAAGTCTGTGATTATATTAATAAAAGTATGAGATCTTTAATTAAAACATCACTAATATGGCTTAAAACATTTTTGATGTGACCGTCTTATCCGGATCGTTGATGTAGAGACATCTAAGTGGGGGCATTTATATATGATTTGATCATATAGGACTTGGACCGATTTAATTTGTAATTTTCCTATAAACTTCGTTATAGAAATAGAAAATCAAATTAAATCTCTAGATGATCATATATAGATGGATCTTAATCCTGAGTGGTTATAAACTCCTATTTATTTCAGGGTGTTTCTTGATTTGCTCGACTAAGTTTGTCTTTCGATGACATTCCCATCACTTGCATTTTAGATTCACATTTGAATTAAATGGCTGGGAATATGAATTCACAGATACTGAATCCATTCCTTCTTACAAGAAGTAGAAAGACGGTTCTCTCATTTGTTAATTCTAGAACTAAGTGGTTTGAGATATCTAATTTATAATCTAATTATAAATTAACAATTCGCTAGTGAATTAATGGTAAATGAGGAAAAGATGTAATTGAAGAGGTTAACGAACATTACCTAGCTTCAATTACAAATTGTCTATGGAGGATTAATCTATATGTAATGATTAAATCGATGGACTGCTCCATTTCGTAGAGTAAGATATTCTATATTGCCAAAGACTTGTGTAGGACGGTCTTACGGATCCTAAATCTGTAAAACGGAGCCACATTTAGGAATTCGCAGGTTAATATATAAACATGATAATAAAAATTATAATCATAAGTTCGCCAACCTGTTAAGAGCGGTTGCTTGAAGATTTATTAACTGGAAGTCGGCATTTGAATCTCCTCTCCTACATAATTTAGTTTTAATTCTCATTAATGAGAAGTTCCACTATTTGTTCCGGTGCCCTTGCACTTTCATTGTTTGTCGCCGAAATTCTTATGTTTCTCACCCCTTGCAGTTTAATCCTTTGTCAGCTCCGTTAACCTTCCGTTAGCTTCAATTGCCTTAGGATACTTGACGGATCCTAATGGACTTTGACGAAATGCTAAATGACACATTTAAAACCAAACGTGACACATTAAAAAGATAAAAGTGACAAATTTTAAGGTTGAAAATGACAATATATTATAATTTTCATTAAAATACAAAATAATACTCTTATACTCTTAATACTAAAAAGTGACACTTTTAATACTAAAAAGTGACACATTTAATACTAAAAAGTGACACACTCTTAATACTAAAAAGTAACACTCTTAATACTAAAAAATAACACTATTAATACTAAAAAGTGACACTCTTAATATTAAAAAGTGACACTCTTAATACTAAAAAGTGAGACATTTAATACTAAAAGATGACACTCTTAATAATAAAAAGTGACACTCTTAATATTAAAAAATGACACTCTTAATACTAAAAAATGACACATTTAATACTAAAAAATGACACTCTTAATACTAAAAAGTGACACATTTAATACTAAAAAGTGTCACTCTTAATACTAAAAAGTTACACATTAAGAGTATTCCTTTGAATTTTAATGAGAATTATAATAAATTTCTCTTTATTGTGTCACTTTCAACCGTAAAATGTGTCACGTTTGACTTTAAATGTGTCATTTAGTATTTCGTTAAAGTCACTTTTTAATACGCGACATATTTAATACGCGACACATTAAAAAGATAAAAGTGACACATTTTAAGGTTGAAAGTGACAATGTATTATAATTTTCATTAAAATACAAAGTAATACTCTTATACTCTTAATACTAAAAAGTGATACTTTTAATACTAAAAAGTGACACATTTAATACTAAAAAGTGACACACTCTTAATACTAAAAAGTGACACTCTTAATACTAAAAAGTGACACTCTTAATACTAAAAAGTGACACTCTTAATACTAAAAAGTGAGACATTTAATACTAAAAAGTAACACTCTTAATACTAAAAAGTGACACTCTTAATATTAAAAAGTGACACACTCTTAATACTAAAAAATGACACATTTCATACCAAGGTTCTAAAAATCATTAGGCGGTCGCTAGGCGGCACACTAACGCCTAGCGCCTAGGGGACTAGTCGGGGCGTAATCAGGGCCTAGGCGGGGCCTAGAATTAAGGCACAATTACCATTTTTTTGATAATTTACATCAAACATCAAACACATTGACTACAAATTTAATATTTTTTATATTTGTCATTTTATCAAACACTTGTCTATATTTATAAAATGAATAAAAATATACAAACCTAACATTAATCTTAATTCTCAACAACCTCAAAGAAATAAACCAGCCAAGTTTAGAACTAAAAAAAAATTACTCCACTACTGCCCCTACAACCCTCAGTCTAACATATCCTCCATAATCCTTTTCTTTCTATCTCCCTCCCTGCCTCACCATTACCACTTCCCCTTCCTTCTACAGTTCGCCCCCACTTCATTCTTCGGTCACCGCATGTCACAAAATCAAAGTTACAAAAATAAATTAAGGTCGGCGAGGTTTGGCGTAGGCACCGACTTGGTCGATTAGGCGACGACTAAGAAAGTCGCTAGGCCTATAGGGGCTAGCGGGGCTTAGGCGGAGCTAGGTGGGGAGTTTTAGAACACCATTTAATACTAAAAAGTGACACTCTTAATACTAAAAAGTGACACATTTAATACTAAAAAAGTGTCACTCTTAATACTAAAAAGTTACACATTAAGAGTATTCCTTTGAATTTTAATGAGAATTATAATAAATTTCTCTTTATTGTGTCACTTTCAACCTTAAAATGTGTCACGTTTGGCTTTAATCGTGTCATTTAGTATTTCGTTAAAGTCCATTAAGATCCGTCAAGTATCTCAAGGAAATTGATGCTAACGGGGCTGACAAAGAATTAAACTGTAAGGCGTGTGAAACATAAGAATTTCGGCGACAAGCTTTGAAAGTGAGGGGGCACCGGAGCAAAATGACACATCACAATAAAACTGAAAAAAGTGCTGTGGGGTTTCGTAACCTCAGACCCGCACTCAATTTTCCAAGCCTTAAGAGTTATGCTACAAACCAACTAAGCAAATTCATTTTTATGATTATTTATAACATATTATTTATTTATTATGACCCGCAAATTTCTAAATGGGGCTCCGTCTTACGGATAAGGATCCGTAAGACCGTCCTATAGGAGACAACCTCTTTTATATTTATAAGAGTTCAATTCCGAATTTATAGTGGAGTAATATCGGAGTTAATAATTCGAATAAATTAATTAAAGAGTTTAATTATTTATTCGATTTATTTGAGTTTATAATTATAGGTCTATGGTCCCCGATTTGCCTTCCCTATTTAAACTGATTAGAAATAATATTTATGTTCCTAAAAGCTTATGGAAAAATTGATTTCCGGTTAATATATAAATATTCACTGATTCCGAGAATATCGGGTAACATACAATTTCGATTTTATTAAGAATTAAATAAGTAGGTGATATTCATGAAATTTATATATTTACTAATTGATAATTATATTGGATAATTATTCAGAAGTATGAAACTATTTGGATAGTTGGGATTGAGTTTAAGATGGACAAGGCTACCAAAACAAGAACCACATCTCACTTGGATAGAGCCACAAAACAGAACAAAGGGAAATAGTTTTCCATTAGGATTGGATACATCTTGGCAGACGGATAGAGTTGTTGAGCAATTGGTATTGCTCACAAAAATGTCTTTTGCTTTGAAAAGGACCTTCATATATATGATGATGGGTGATGGTGCTACTAAAAGGGCCGGTACAGGAGCTTCCGAAAGGAAGAAAAGGGGAAGGTGACCAACAGTGAGAATAATACAAAAAAAAGTTTTTTTTCCTGGTTCAATTTTGTTAGCAAGTTAAAATCCTCGTCCATATTAAATCAAGGAACATATTAGTATTATCGGAGTGCCCACACACTACTGTTAATCGGAAGGAGCGAATCGAAAGATCGTGGTGTCTACGAGTTTTCAAGATTCGAAAGTTACGATAAAAGTTAAAAGAAATCGTTGTAAGAGGTATTCTCCTTTTACCTTCCTTTAGTTAAATAAATTTAATACACATATTTATGATGTTCTTATATCGTTGTATTGATTTTTGAAATCCATCGCTTCTGTTTCCGTTTGATTTGATCGAAAAGACGGATTTTATTCGACCTGTATTTGATATGTGACCCGAATAATTTCCAACAAATGATATTAGAGCCATTTAGTTTTTGATATAAGAACTGAATTTTATGTTATTAAATTTATTTAGGAGTGGGTTTAAGATTTGATCTTGCATGTTTTGTTAAATTGATGCGTGAGATGTTTTTGAGTCGATGCCTTGAATTTGTTTTTGATAGGATCATTGTACATCCGAAATTTAAAGGGTATAGAGGATTGTAATTTTTTTAGCAGTGATTGTGCGCCCATTCATGTGGGTATAGGACTTTTGTAATTTATTTATGCCTTTTATATCCAAGAGCTAATTACAAAGTCAAAGATCAAGGAGATATAACTTGTTGTTTTTACATCTTTGGAGGAGCCAAGAGACTCGAGTATTTCGGCAGCGTTAGATTTAGGGTGTAATTTAAGGCATCGATCCAAATCGTCATGGTTATTTATTTATTTATTTAGCAAATAATTTATGTTATATATATGTGATATATATGCCATGCATAGTGATATCCCATTCATGAAACTCACTCCGTAGCATGTCATGCATCATAATATTTAAATCGTTTAATTGTTATGTTTGTTCTATGAGATAGATGTTAAATAATATAAAAGCGTTTTGTGTTATTTTGAAAATCTATATAAAAGTGTTTTATATGATTTTATAGTAGGGATAAAATTCTGTTTTAATTTTTTGAAAATCAGACTTTATTTTTTATGAAAATTATTGAGATGTGCATTTTTGGGAAACAAAAAGCAACACATAATTTTCTGTTGATCCCTATTCCCTTGATTATTTTGATAACTTGGGTTTCACTATAACTGATTAAAATTAATTTATTTTTTGATCTAATTGTTAGATTATGAAATTGGAGTATTTTAATCTTTAGACCAATATGATTAGACTTATTTTTATGGCATAAGATGTTTTTATAAACTTAAAAGTTTTGGAAACTTTTATTGTAAAATATTGAGTGGGAGAAGGATTTATGATAATAAATCCTACGGCCTCCACTATTGATCAAAGCACCGTGAGATTTAAGTGACGCCTTGCGACGGTCCGATTTCGTTCCCCTATGGGTGATTTTCACTTGAATCAATAATCAAGGCTTAATCTCTGAAAGGATAAGTTTTTTATTTTTGATTCTTAATCTTCCTACCCTATGGCGGCGATTTTGAATTAATTTTAAGAAACTAAAATAGTGGGTTATACTCATTTGGATACATTCAAATTGTTTGAATGTGTCTAGGCTAAATTAAAAGGTGATTAAAACTTAAATGAAGATATATGAGATATCTTGAGTATTTATTTTTTAATCTTGATTTAATTATTGTTTGAATTGACCTCCCTACGGTGGCTTTTAGAATGTGAGATTAAATTACCTTGGAATCGGTAGGATAGGCTTTATGTCATTAAGTCTAGATGGCAACAGATAAGGCTAGATGGGGGGGGGGTGAATAGCCTTTTAAAAACTTAGAGGGTTGATTTGTAAAACTTGTAAATTTGGTAGCGGAAAACTAGTTTTATCAGTCAGCTGAAAATTGGTCAGCTGGCTGACACTTTGAAAATGCTTAAGCTGAAGAAAGTTAGTCGACTAGGCGACACAATTTTTCAAAGGAAGTTGGCTTTTAAAGTTGATCACTTGAATATAGAGAGGAAAGGCGAAATACAAATTAAGCGAACAACTAAGCAAACAATTGTTGTTAGCGGGACACTTAAATAGTTGAAAAACTTCTTAAGTGTTGAGTCGGTTGCAAAATATGAGTTATTGACAATCGGTTGAAGTGGTTCATGGATAAGCTGCTACGTCCACTACCAAGTTGGTCAGACTTGGATTTTTGAAGTGCACTAATTTTATTAAAAATCTATTTGATCTCTAATGGATTAGTGTACAACAAAAGACCGGTGTTTGTGGAGAATGATTGAGAAACAATCAAACTTGTGTGACAAACTGACTGATTTATAAAGATATGAAGTAGAATCACTCAGTGTTTGCCTGAACAATAACTAGAAAGAATTAAGCAAAGAAGAGTATCTAGCTAATGTTTTTCTAAGAAGACTAAGTCACATAGAAATTTTTTGAAAGTATAATGGCTTTAGACTTCTGTAAAAATTGTATTATCTTCAAGAATGCTTCCAGTGGGTATTTATAGAAAATCTTCAAGAGTAACCCGTTAAGAACACATTTTGAATTTGAAAATGTGTTTGGCAGATGCAAGATCTCAAAAGATCCTGTGAAATATTATCTAGCAGAATATCTACCAAAAACACAAAGTAGGAAAGTGTCAGTACAAGTAGTTGATCAATCAAATAAGGAAAACAAACTGACACTAAAACGTTAAGGAAAGCTGAAGTGAATAACTGACAAAATAATTTCGGGCTGACCAAAGATAATTTAAATTCTTGGCTGACAATCAAGTGGAATGATTTTAAACAAATCTAATTTTATGCAAGATTCAACATGTCATCATGCATCATGCTTATGATTCCTATTACTTGTTATATGATGTTCGTTCATTTTATAATATGTCGTTTTATTTATTTTCAGCAATCATGTCTGGTCCAATGCTTGCACTATTGAATGAAAAATTAACTGGGGATAACTTTATTAAGTGGAAAAGTAACATTAGCATTGCACTTGTATGTGAGAACCTCAAATTTGTTTTGGTGGAGGAATGTCCTCCTGTTCCCGCTGCTAATGCCACTCGTAAGGGACGAGAGGCATATGACAAATGGATCACGGCTGACAACAAGGCTCGCGACTACTTGTTAGCCGGCATGAATGATGTGCTTAGATTGAAGCATGAGCACATAGAAACTGCTTATGAGATAATGGAGTCTGTGCAAGCTATGTTCGGCCAGCCTTCTGAGTAATCGAGGCATGAAGCTGTGAAAATGGCTATGAATGCTAAGTTGAAGAAGGGTCAGACAATAGGAGAACATGTTTTGAACATGATCAACTACTTCACTGAGGCTGAGATCCATGGTTCGACTATTGATGAGCGGACCCAATTGAGTATGATTCTCGTATCACTCTCACCGGCTTTCCTGCAGTTCAAGAGAAACTATGTCATGAATAAACTAGTTTATTCCATGAATCAGCTACTCAATGAATTGCAAACTTTTGAGGCCATTTCCATAGGAAAGGTCAAGGAAGGGGATGCAAATGTTGTCAAGGACAAGCTTGTTTTCTCGAAGAAGAGGAAGGCAAAGGGGAAAGGCGGTGAACCAAAACAAAAGAAAAGGAAGCATTCCAAGGGCAAAAAATAAAGTTCGTCAAAGAAACCTAAAGGAAAATGTTTCCATTGTGGGGTTGATGGACATTGGAAAAGGAACTGCCGTCAATACCTCACCGAACTAAAGGAAAAGAAGAAAGGTAAATTTGATTTACTTGTTCTTGAAACTTGTTTAGTAGTTTGAGATTCTACTACTTGGGTAGTCGATTCGGGCGCTAATAATCATGTTTGTTCTTCTTTACAGATGCTTAGTTCTTATGAAGAGCTTGCCGAGGGGTCCTTCACGATGCGAGTAGGCAATGGTGCAGTCGTTTCGGTAAGAGCAGTGGGAGTTGTTTTGCTTAATATTAGAGATAGGAGTTTAATTTTGAACGATGTTTGTTTTATTCCTAGTTTTCATAGAAATTTGATTTATGTTTCAAAACTGCATGAACAATTATTTTCATTTTCATTTAATAATAATGAGATTATTATTTCTAAAATGGGTGTGACATTTGTTATGCTAAGATGGAAAACAGACTCTATTTGATTAGGCCTCATGAACAGCCACTGCTTAATGCTGAAATGTTTAGAGTAGAACATCCCAAACCTAAAAAGCAAAAGGTATCTCACGAAGATGAAACATATCTTTGGCATCTAAGGTTAGGACATATTTCACTAGAAAGGATAAATAGGCTTGTAAAGGATGGTCCTTTAAGGGAGCTAAAAATTGGCACCCTTCTTGTTTGTGAATCCTGTCTAGAAGGAAAAATGACTAAGAGACCTTTCTTAGCAAAGGGAAATAGAGCCAAAGAACCCCTTGTGCTTGTACATACTGATGTATGTGGTCCTTTGAACATACAAGCAAGGGGTGGCTTTGAATATTTCATCACTTTTATTGATGATTATTCAAGGTATAAATATGTTTATCTAAAACATAAAAAATCTGAAACTTTTGGAAAGTTTAAGGAATTTCATGCAGAAGCTGAAAAGCAGTTAGAAAAAACTTTGAAGTGCCTTCGATCTGATCGAGGGGGCGAGTATGTTGATACTGAGTTCAAAGATTATTTGCTAGAGCATGACATTTTATGCCAACTCACAGCACCTGGCACACCTCAGCAAAACGGTGTTGCCGAAAGGAGAAACCACACTTTGCTTGATATGGTAAGGACTATGATGAGCTACGCTTCGCTGCCAAATATGTTCTGGGGATATGCATTGCAAACAGCGACTTACATTTTGAATGCAGTTCCATCTGTTGGTCCACAATAATGCTCAAAAAGGCTAGAGGGGGTGAATAGCCTATAATGCCAATTTAAAAACTTTTCTTTTGGTGATACATAAAGCATAGTTTAAGTGGCAATTGCAGTTTATTTAGTTGAGCATGTCTGCCGGTAGAAGCTATCGGTAGACTTGCTCTAAGCAGAAGTATCAACTCTGCCGGTAAACTGCTAATCAAATCAAAAGCCTATAAAAAGGTTTGAGCAGCGGAAGATAAAGAGGCTATGATTTGAAGAAGTCTTAAGTGGCTGTATACGAATATATGTTCAGAACAACAACACACTTATTACTTCTTTCAAATGCAGGTTTAGGAGATCAAGTAGAGAATGGATTTTTCTAAAGATAAATCATTTATAAAAAGCTCAGAGATATTTAAGGACTGGGAGATAAAGCATTAACAAGAACATATAAATTTATTCAAAGATAAATTACATATTACATCAGTCTAAATAATCTATGTACAATTTCTGGCTTTGTCTTCCTAAGTCTCAATCCTTACTTAATTATCCATTCAAGGATCTTTAAGTTGCAAAGGAAAATAGGAGACCTGAATGAGAAACTGTTATGAGAAGATGATTTTCAAGGTCGTTCAGATATAGAAATATATCTGAGCGATTGAGTGCAAAGCACTCATCCTCCCATGATGATTGATAATTGTACAATCAACAGCATTTGTATTGGGATACAAATATGAAGATATGAATGCAATATCTACAGATAGCTCTTCATTTTCCTCAGACATTGTCTAACATCGATCTTCAGATCTTGATCTCTGCCTATTGAGGTTTCTGATCAATCTCTTCTCTTTTCCAAGCTTTTCTTCCTAGCAATCCACTGGGAGTGTTTTGCTAAGACTTGGATGAGTTCACTACAATCTGTTGTGGAAATCAGAGATGTGTTGGTGAAGACGATCTCTTTGATGATTTCTTTTCTATGAAGTTCTTGAGTGGATTAAGTTACTCGTTGCTCAGTCTCTGAGGTTTTTCACACACACCTTGTTTCTTTGAGCAAGAGAGAGGGTTTATATAGGCGAGAATCAATATGATCGTTGAGAGATGAAGACTTGAAGATTTCTATTCGTTGAAGATGTAGTGGTTGAAGACTATCGAATAGAGATCTTTGTCCATAAGATCTTTGATTGTTTGGAGCAGAGATTTAGTCCTGTAGATCTTGGAACTCGTTGTCTGTCAGACTATATTGATAAGTCTCTGAAGAGTAGGTCGATGTCATTTGCCTTGTCGGTGGTCGTTCAATAAAGTAATTGCTTTTTGACTTTAACAGACTACTTGAGTGAGAGAAAGTCTTGTAGCTTTGAGTATGTCAGGCTTTTTAAGGCACATACATATTTGTCTTGATTTGAATAGCTTCTTGACATTTCTTTGTAGCACGTGCAAATTTTGAAGTCTGCCGTTGGAAAGCTTCGAGCCAGTGGAGACAAGTCTTCCGATACAGGAGAACTGATGTCTGCCGGTGCGAGCATTTTAACTTGAGGCATGTCTGCTGTTGAAGGCTTTTGATATAACTGCAAGTCTTCCGGTGCTAAGTGCATTCTGAAGTGCTGGTCTATCTTGATCATCATATAGGAAGGTAGGACTAGATTAGGTTGAACTTAATCTGAGACCTATGTGATATCAACACGAGTTGCCACGCTAATCGATACGCAGACCTTTTAGCCACTTGTGATGACTCACTTGTAATGGGGGCAAGCAAATCAACATTTGTAGAATATGCAAAGTGATAATTGAATTATCAAGAAGCATATTCCAACAATCAACACCATCTAAGTCAATCCAAAAGACACCACTAGAATTGTGGAATGGCAGTAAAGTAAGTTTACGCCATTTTCAGATTTGGGGTTGTCCAGCACATGTGCTGAAAGAAAAGACTGGAAAGTTGCATCCACGTTCAGAAGTGTGTCTGTTTGTTGGGTATCCTAAAGGAACTAGAGGAGGTTTGTTTTATGATCCGCAAGAAAAGAAAGTAATAGTGTCAACTAATGTTGTCTTTCTCGAGCATGATTATATGGACAACTTCCAACGTCGAAGTAAGATTGTACTCGAGGAGTTACTTTCTGATGAGATCAGATCACTATCAACAAGAGTTGTTGAAGAAACCTCTGAAAATACCACTATACCTAATCAGAATGTCGTGTCACCTCGACCCAGTGGGAAGGTGATTAGACCACCAATCCGTTACCGTCAAATCGAAGAGTCAAACATTGTCGTCTCCGATGGGATAGATGATGATCCATTGTCATTTAAACATGCAATAGAAGATTCTGATAAAGAGAAGTAGCTTGAGGCTATGAACCAAGAAATGGAGTCAATGTACTCCAACACTTTCTGGGTTCTTGTAGATCCACCTGAAGAAGTCAAGCCCATTGGGTGCAAATGGATCTACAAGAGAAATAAGGGTGTGGATGGGAAAGTGGAGACTTTCAAAGCAAGGCTAGTGGCTAAGGGTTTTACCCAAAAGGAGGGAGTCGACTACGAGGAGACTTTCTCGCCTGTAGCAATGCTCAAATCCATTCACATACTCTTTTCAATTGCAGCATGTCTTGATTATGAGATATGGCAAATGGATGTCAAGACGACCTTTGTGAATGGTCATCTAGACGTAGAAATCTACATGCGGCAACCAAACGGTTTCGTAGTTAAAGGCTAAGAGCAGAGAGTCTGCAAATTGCTTAGATCCATTTATGGATTAAAGAAAGCCTCTAGGTCATAGAACCATAGATTTGATGAGACGATCAAGTCCTTTGGGTTTGATCAAAGCTTTGATGAGCCTTATGTTTACAAGAAAATCAAGGATGGTAAAGTGGCATTTTTAGTGCTTTACGTAGATGGCATTCTACTAATTGGGAATGATGTAGATATGTTATCTGCGGTCAAAGGTTGGCTAGCCAAGCAATTCCAAATGAAGGATTTGGGAGAAGCGAATTATGTTCTTGGAATTCGAATTGTTCGAGATCATAAGAACACATTATTGGCATTGTCTCAAGCTTCTTATATTGATAAGATGTTGTTGCGTTATAGAATGCAAGATTCCAAGAAAGGTTACCTACCAACCCAACATGGAGTTGTCCTCTCTAAGGAGCAGTGTCCTAAGACACCGAAAGAAGAAGAGGACATGAGACACATACCCTATGCCTCTGCAGTAGGCAGCCTAATGTATGCTATGTTGTGTACTAGGCCTGACATTTGTTATGCGGTAGGGATAGTCAGCCGTTATCAATCTAATCCAGGGATTGATCATTGGATAACAGTCAAGAACATTCTCAAATTTCTTCAGAGAACGAGAGATTATACGCTAGTCTATTCGAGTGATGACCTTAAAATAGATGGTTACAATGATTTTTACTTTCAGGCAGACAACGATACTCGAAAGTTAAGATCTGGGTCAGTGTTTACTCTTGGTGGCGGTGCCATAATCTGGAGGAGCAATATGCAATCCAGCACCGCGGACTCCACTATGGAGGCTGAGTACATAGCAGCTTCAGAAGCTGCTAAGGAAGCGGTGTGGCTAAAGAAGTTTCTTTTCGATTTGGAAGTTTTTCCAAATATGGACAGGCCACTTACTTTGTTTTGTGACAATGGTGGAGCAGTGGCCAATTCTAATGAACCTCGTAGTCACAAGAGGTCAAAGCATATAGAACGGAAGTACCATTTGATTTACAAAGGGGCGACGTCTCAATTTTCAAGATTGTTTCTGCCGACAACCTTGCTGATCCGTTCACCAAAACTTTGTGTACCAAAGTGTTTGACAGACACATGCATAATATTGGACTGAGAGACCTGTCTCATTTGCTTTAGGGCAAGTGGGAGATTGTTAGTGATAGTTCCCTTAAAGTAATTTTGAATTGTTTTTGGATTATTTATAAAAGCGACATTTATTTATGAGCACTTGTGCTTATTGTATGCATTTTATTAAACATCATAGAAAAATCTCTAGTTTATTTTTGTAACCATAATATTAGTATATGAGTGTTATATACAAGAGGATTGTGATTGTGGATTGATCGATTGTTTTATTTATCTATTTCCTTGCAAGTGTACAAGACTATTATAGAATAGACTCGGAAGCAAGGGTCGAACCCACAGAGACAAGTGATCACGAACAGTGCGGTTATAGATAGCAAATTATTAACCTAAGGGGGTTTTTATGTTTAATTCTACTCTGGACTACTAGTTATAGATATTTAACTAATTAGACAGTAATAACAGATATGAAGATCTTATGGTGAGTGGAAATCTAGGATTCTGGGTTTCACTTATATCTCCTTTATGTTTAATTCATAATAATGTCATTCAATGTCTTGGGTTCGTTCACTAAAAATAGATATGGTCTATTGAACAATTGGTTCAGCCTCCATCCCATAAAATTCACCCATTCCATATCCTAAGCACAGAACGTAATCTAGGCTGTCACCTAGATTTATGATCTATCTGTCACCTAGATCATGTAAGAACCTGGTCCTAACTTATCACTCTCGTGCTTCGATAGGTCCAATTTATTGTGTTGGTGAGCCAGTGTACGACATATGCACTCGGTCATGCAGTTATCCGCACCTCTAAGCCTTTATTATTTGCGATTACATTCATTTGTTCAAAGCGAAATAATAGAGGGGTTGATAAACAACACAATCAACAAGCATTGAATAGACATATATATAAGAATCAAAACATAAATTCGATACAAGTTACCTCCCACCTCCTAGATTAGGGATGATTTAGTTCATCCTAGAAGATGAACAACACATGGAGATGATGGAAGACATGATTTGATCTTCAATACTTGAAATTACAAAACCTAATTATGTTATACAATCTAAAACTACCTAAAATCTATGTAAAGAGAGCTTCCAGCCGTCCTCTCTATGCTTAGGCTCGGCATCTGACTTCTATATATACTTGGGAGTTGTGATTGGATCGAATGACTGTGTGAAAACCCGAAATTTGAGCATTCTGCCTACCTTGCGGTCGCAAGGTCTTTGGATACCTCCGCAAGGTCTCCAGTGTGTGTGCTTCTTGGACTCTTCAATTGCTGACTTCGGGGGCTATACTGCCTACCTTGCGGTCGCAAGGTCTGAGGCACCTTGCGTCCGCAAGGTGTCCAGAATGTGCAACTTTCATTTTCTTCAATTTTTCTTTCTTTGTAATTTGCACTTAAAACCTTGGAGTTTCGCGTATTTTCACGAACAATCCTGAAACTTACAAAACTCACCAAAAACATATATTAGTACTCAAAAGACTCGTGAAATAGCCTAATTCAAGTCACAGAAGTATATAAAATCGACGTATAAAATACATCGATCAAATACCCCCAAACTTGAACTTTGCTCGTCCACGAGTAAACAAATAAACTTATAAATACAAAAACATCTAAATAACAAAAATTAAAATCTTTTTGTGAGGGTGACACTATTTACACTCCTCTATAAACCCACAAACTCAAGGAGACTCTTTCGAGTGACTCGACTATGCAGATAAATACAAAAACAGATAAATATAAAACTAAAATACAACTACAAATAAAACATAATTAAAACATAAAATCTTTTTGGTTTCATCCTCAAGTTATAAGTGTATGGCATGCCTGTAGTCTCAGTTTGGTGCTCACCATATATATGCAGGCTTAGTCAAAGAAAACCAACTAGTCTTTCCTTAAGACTGCTACTTCTTTTAATTTCTCCGTGTGTGTGTGATCACCAGTCTTAAAGAATATCTTGATTAAAACAGTTTTATTGAGCTAAACACCACATTTATATGAAAATCACAGTTTAATAGAAAATCATGCATTAAGAAGTATGAGATCTACCATCCAAACCCGGTCAATTACAGACAGAAAGGTCCCAAGGATTCAAAAGATTTATACATCCATCCCATGCACTTCTATGTATGACATACAATGCTCTCCTATCCCAATGACTTGTAATAGCTAAGATTATGCTAACACAGTGAGCTTTAAGGTGAATAATAGTAATTATGAAGTGTGTGATCAATTTTATGTTACTCACTTGACAATAAAAACAACATAAGCATTGACAAGAAGATCATTAAGACTTTTTAATTCCTGTATGCAAAATCTAAACAAAAATTCTAAACTAAAAATTATTAGCAACATATAAATACAACACTAAGATGTTTTTCTCCCCCAAACTTGCATTTTGACATATTTAATTAAAAATTAAATGTCCAAGAATAGAATTTAACAGAGAAAAACATATCTAAATAACTAATTAATAAATAACTTTCAAATTAGTGGGTTGCCTCCCACTTAGCGCCTTTGTTTAACGTCTTTGGCTCGACCAAACTGCAAGCCTAGTCTCTTGGTGGTTCATTGTCAGACAAACGGATTAATTCAATTGTTCGTTCAACTGACATTGGCTCAAAATACGGCTTGAGTCGGTGTCCATTCACTTTAAACACTTCATTATTTTTGGGGTTTTGTATATCAACAGCCCCATGAGGATAAATTCGTACTATTCTAAAAGGACCAGACCATTTGGACTTTAACTTACCTGGGAATAACCTTAACCTAGAGTTAAACAATAATACTTTCATACCTGGATGAAGCATTTTGTTGGCTAATCCCATGTCATGATATTTTTTGGTCTTTTCTTTATAAGTTTTCGCATTCTGGTACGAATTAAGTCTATGTTCTTCTAGCTCATTTAACTGGAACAATCTTTCTTCTCCAGCTAATGTCAAATCTAAATTCAATTCTTTAATTGCCCAATAGGCTTTATGCTCAATTTCCACTGGTAAATGGCAAGCTTTGCCATATACCATTTTATATGGACTCATTCCTATGGGTGTCTTAAAAGCAGTTCGGTATGCCCATAAAGCATCCTTGAGTTTAGATTCCCAATCTTTACGATTAGGCCTAACAGTTTTTTCTAACACTGCTTTTATCTGCCTATTGCTTACTTCTACTTGTCCAGATGTCTGTGGATGATAAGGTGTAGCTAACTTGTGAGTTACACCATGCTTTCTAAGAACACTATTTAACAACTTATTGGTAAAATGAGTTCCCTGGTCACTTATTATGGCCTTAGGGACTCCATATCTAGCAAATAAATCTTCAACAAATTTGACTACTGTTTTACCATCATTAGTTTTAGTTGCTACTGCTTCTATCCATTTAGAGACATAATCAACTGCTACCAAAATATATTCACAATTATTGGACACAGGAAAGGGACCCATAAAATCAATACCCCAAACATCAAAGATTTCAACTACTAAATTAACATGTAAGGGCATCTCGTTTCTCTTTCCTATACCACCTGTTCTTTGACATTTGTCGCATGTTCTGTAAAACAGTTCACAATCTCTAAAAACAGTAGGCCAATACAGACCTGATTGCAAAATTTTTCGAGCGGTTTTATTACCACTAAAATGACCACCACAAGAATATCCATGGCAAAATTCCATGATACCTTGTTGGTCTTTTTCTGGAATACATCTTCTTATTAAAGAATCAGAGCAAATCTTGTATAAATGAGGAGCTTCCCAAAAATAATTTTTCGTTTCCGCCAAAAATTTCTTCTTTTCATAATGATCAAAATCCGGATTAATTATATCAGACACATAGTAGTTGACAAAATCAAGCATACCAAGGGTCGAATCTTTAATGGCTAGGAGTTGTTCATCGGAAAATTATCATTAATGGGGACAGATCATCAAGAAATTGACGCTCCAAATAAGGGTGAAAATTCTAACCTAGACAAGTGGTCGGCCACAACATTCTCGGTTCCTCTTTTATCCTTGATAGTTATGTCAAATTCTTGTAACAATAACATCCATCTAATTAATCTTGGTTTAGCATCCTTCTTGCTTAAGAGATATTTTAATGCAGAATGATCAGAAAAGATTATCACCTTTGATCCTAGCAGATATGATCTAAATTTTTCTAAAGCATATACTACTGCTAAAAATTCCTTTTCAGTAGTGGTATAATTCAATTGAGCATCATTTAGAGTTCTACTAGCATAATGGATCACATGAGGCTTTCTATCTACCCTTTGTCCTAACACGGCTCCAATTGCAAAATCGATGCATCACACATGATTTCGAAAGGAAGTGACCAATCGTGGCCGGATAAAATTGGGGCAAGAGTCAACTTTTCTTTTAATAAATTAAAAGCTTCCAAACATTCTTTATCAAAAATAAACTCAGATCTTATGCTAACAAATTACATAGAGGTTTACGATTTTGGAAAATCTTTTATAAATCTCGATAAAACCAAGATGGACCAAGAAAACTTCGAACTCCTTTAACTCGAAGTGGGAGGGGTAGTTGTGAAATAACTTCAATTTTAGCTTTGTCAACTTCAATTCCTTTATTTGAAACAACATGCCCTAAGACAATTCCATGTTTTACCATGAAGTGACTTTTCTCCCAACTTAAAGTTAAATTAGTTTCAAAGATCTTTTCAGACGATGTAAGGTTTTCTAAACAAGGATCAAAAGAATTTCCCGAAAAATCATCCATGAAAACTTCTACGCATCTTTCAACTAAGTCTCGAAAATATAGAAATCATGCATCTTTGAAAAGTAGCGGTGCATTACACAACCCAAAAGGCATTCTCCTAAAGGCAAAAGTACCAAAGGGACATGTAAATGTTGTTTTCTCTTGGTCTTCAGTGCAACAGGATCCGATTATACCGTAAAAACCATCAAGAAAACAATAGTATTCATGGTCTAATCTTTCAAGAATTTGGTCAATAAATGGCAGAGGAAAGTGGTCTTTCCTTGTTGCCGCATTTAATTTACGCAAATCGATACACATTCTATAACCAGTAATAGTCCTTGTAGGGACTAATTCATCTTTATCATTTTTGACAACAATAATTCCTGACTTTTTAGGAACTACTTGGACAGACTAACCCATTTACTATCGATATGGTAAATTATACCCGCATCTAAAAGCTTAAGAACTTCTTTCCTAACGCCTTCTTCCATGTGAGGGTTAAGTCTTCTTTGTCTTTCTCTAGAAGGTTTACTACCTTCTTCTAAATGAATTTTATGCACATAGAGGGACTAATTCCTTTTAAGTCGCCTAAGGACCATCCTAAAGCTTCTCTATGTGTCCATAAAACTTTTAACAAACTTTCTTCTTGTTTTTCCGTTAAGTCTGCTATAATAACAAAAGTGTTACCTTCCCTAAAAATGCATATTTTAAGTGGGATGGTAATGGCTTTAATTCTTCGACTTTGGGAGACATAATGGAAGGCATAAATTCAGAATTTCTGCTTTAATTGTTTCTTTTATTTTAGCCTCATTATTCTCTTCTTGTTTTTCTTTCTTAATATCTTCAATCTCAATTTCTTCAAAGAGAGATTTTGAATCTCTACTTCATCATCTTTGATTTCATAACTTTCTTCAACTATTTTCTTTGACTCATCGTAATTATTTTCGATTCTACTTTTATTTCTTTTTCATCTTTCTTTTACTAGCTTCTAGCTTTTCTTTCTCTAATCTTTCTTCTTCTTCTATTTCTCTTTCAATTTCCTCAATGTCAATTTTTATGGGAGGAATAGGGCTATCATCATAAACAATAAATCTATCTCTCTCATAATCTTGCTCTTCTTCAAAAGTTTCGCTTGATAATTTTCAATCTCATCTATTGAAAACAAGCACTCATGTCACTAGGTCTATTCATAGCATCAAACACGTAAATTTCAACTGTTTCACCTAGGACCGACATTGTGAGTTTACCATTTTTCACATTTATCATTGTATTAGCAGCTGCCATAAATGGTCTCGCTTAACAATATTGGGACTTCATTATTAGTGCATATCTTCCTTTCCATCTCTAGAACCACAAAGTCTCGGTATGATTAATTTATCAACCTGAACTAGGATATCTTCCACTATACCCAAGGGATATTTAACTGAACGATCAGCTAACTGTAATTGCATATTAGTGGGTTTTAGTTCTCCTAAACCTAATTGTTTATAGACTGAGAAAGGCATCAAGTTAATACTTGCTCCTAAATCTAGCATTGCTTTCATCTTTTAGAGTCTCCCAAGGAAACTTGGATATTAAAGTCGCCTGGGTCTTTCAACTTAGGTGGTAATTCGGGTTGTAAAAGAACGACTTTCTCGTAAACAACAATTTTTCATTGTTTTCAAACTTGTGTTTCTTAGAGTGAAGATCTTTGAAAAACTTTGCATAAGCTGGAATATTTTTAATAACATTAAGCAAAGGTAAATTAACATTTACTTTGGATAACATATTATAAATTTCCGTGAATTGTTTGTCCATTCGGTTTTTCATAAGTCTTCTTGAACGGAATTGGAGGAACATAAGGTGGTGGAGCCACATAAGGTTCCTCTTCTTCTTGATCTAATTCTTTATCTACTTCAAATTGTATTGTCTTTATTTTGAATTTCTTTTTCTTTTTCTTGTTCCTTATTTGGAACTTCTAACTCTACTTCTACTTCTTTTTCTTTTTCTACCTCTTGATTACTTAAATCATCAATCACTTTATCACTAACACTATCTTTCTCAATTTCTTTTTCTATTACTTTTTCAGAATTTTCTACTGAAGCATGCATATTAGAAGGAGGATCGAATCACTTACCTCTTCACCTATCACCTTACCACTTCGCAGGACGGTGATTGACTTAGCTTGCTCGCTTGACTAGGGAACTTCCCTTCTTCTCTTTTATTTGCTTCTGAATTTTCGATATGTTTCTTCAGATTTTCAATTTCTTCAAGCATGTACTTCATCAAAGCTGCTTGACCTTTACTAGCTACTTCTTGCTTGGGAACTTCTTCAATTCTCAACTGATTTTGATTTGGTATTTGTGGAGGTTGTGGTGGTTGAGGTTGGAATTGTTGAGGTTGCAAAGGCTTATTTCCTCCCCAAGAAAAGTTAGGATGATTCCTCCAACCAGGATTATATGTATTGGAATATGGATCATTCCTTGGCCTTTGAGGGTACATATTCATAGCATTAGCCTGTTCAGAATACATAGCACTTGACGGACAAAAATTAGTAGCATGAGAATATAATCCACATAGAGCACATGCTTCTTGAATTTGCCAATTTTCAAATTGAGCTTGTGTATTTGAATTATCTTGCAATTGATATAGGCTCCTATTTTTACCTCTAGCACTTTTCTGTTGGGAATTAATACTTAGCATCTCAAATAATTCTTCTAATGCTTCTGGTGTCATTCTATTAATGGAACCACCAGCTGCACTATCAACCATAGTTTGTAAACCTGGCGAAAGACCATGATAGAATTGAAGCACTAACACATGTTGAGCCAAATTATGATGAGGACACATAATAAGCAGATTTTTAAATCTATCCCATGACTCATGGAATGTTTCACCTGGTTCATTTTGGAATGACATGATTTGTTTTCTATACTGTAAGAGATGCATGTTTGTAAAATTTGCTCATAAACAAATCATATAATTGTGCCCAAGTAAAAACACTGCTTGGTGTTAGGTTCATAAACCATCTCTTTGCCAATTCTTTTAATGCACGGGAAAGTATTTCATTTTAATTTGATCTTCAGTTAACCCTCCTAAAGGAAAAGTACTCATCATGTATTCATATTCTCTTAAGAAACTGACAGAATCTTCATTAGGCATTCCATGAAAAGATGGTATGGCATTAAAATAATGTCCTTTTAGTTCGAAATTCCTAACAGCATCTGGCAAGACTAGACATGATGTTACCACATTTAATGAAGGTCTACTGAAATCATTAATAGTTCTTTGATTTACGACTACTTCCATATTTCTTCTTGTGCTCTTCTTGTCTTTGATTCCTATTGACCGGTCAACTAGGTTTTCGTGATTACGATTATTGTTATTATCTTCCATTGTAGGATCAACCAGAGGATCCTCTTGATTCAGATTGGTCTTGATTATCGTGCTCGAAAGCTAGATTTTCAAAATATCTTTGGTATCTTTTAACAATATTTATATCTTGATCTAAGTCTACCAATTCAGGATTTAAAGATCTACGACCTTGCATAAAAATAAATTAAAGCAATTTAAAAAAAATAACTATTAAAATAAAATAAAATAAATCTTTTTGTATTTTTAATTTTTATAAAAACCGAAAATTAAACTAAAAACTAAATTAAATTAAAAACTACGCTACCTACAAACTAACTACGTGAACTAGCTTGTCCCCGGCAACGGCGCCAAAAACTTGATCGATTGTTTTATTTATCTATTTCCTTGCAAGTGTACAAGACTATTATAGAATAGACTAAGCAAGGGTCGAACCAACGAGACAAGTGATCACGAACAAGGCGGTTATAGATAGCAAATTATTAACCTAAGGGGTTTTTATGTTTAATTCTACTCTAAACTACTAGTTATAGATGTTTAACTAATTAGACAAGAATAATGATATGAAGATCTTATGGTGAGTGGAAATCTAGGATTCTGGGTTTCACTTATATCTCCTTTATGTTTAATTCATAATAATGTCATTCAATGTCTTGGGTTCGTTCACTAAAAATAGATATGGTCTATTGAACAATTGGTTCAGCCTCCATCCCCGCAAAATTCACCCATTCCATATCCTAAGCACATGAACTGTAATCTAGCTGTCACCTAGATTTATGATCTATCTGTCACCTAGATCATGTAAGAACCTGGTCCTAACTTATCACTCTCGTGCTTCGATAGGTCCAATTTATTGTGTTGGTGAGCAAGGTACGACATATGCACTCGGTCATGCAGTTATCCGCACCTCTAAGCCTTTAATTATTTGCGATTACATTCATTTGTTCAAAGCGAAATAATAGAGGGGTTGATAAACAACACAATCAACAAGCATTGAATAGACATATATATAAGAATCAAAACATAAATTCGATACAAGTTACCTCCCACCTCCTAGATTAGGGATGATTTAGTTCATCCTAGAAGATGAACAACACATGGAGATGATGGAAGACATGATTTGATCTTCAATACTTGAAATTACACAACCTAATTATGTTATACAATCTAAAACTACCTAAAATCTATGTAAAGAGAGCTTCCAGCCGTCCTCTCTATGCTTAGGCTCGGCATCTGACTTCTATATATACTTGGGAGTTGTGATTGGATCGAATGACTGTGTGAAAATCCGAAATTTGAGCATTCTGCCTACCTTGCGGTCGCAAGGTGCTGGATACCTTGCGTCCGCAAGGTCTCCAGTGTGTGTGCTTCTTGGACTCTTCAATTGCTGACTTCGGGGGCTATACTGCCTACCTTGCGGTCGCAAGGTCTGAGGCACCTTGCGTCCGCAAGGTGTCCAGAATGTGCAGCTTTTCATTTTCTTCAATTTTTCTTTCTTTGTAATTTGCACTTAAAACCCTGGAGTTTCGCGTATTTTCACGAACAATCCTGAAACTTACAAAACTCACCAAAAACATATATTAGTACTCAAATGACTCGTGAAATAGCCTAATTCAAGTCACAGAAGTATATAAAATCGACGTATAAAATACATCGATCATGGATAATAAACTTAAAATTAAGTCCGTGATGATATTAATTAAAGTATGAGATCTTTAATTAAAACATCACTAATGCGACCCAAAATATTTTTAATGTAACTGTCTTATCCAGATCGTCGATGTAGAGACATCAAAGTGGGGGCATTTATATATGATTTGATCATATATGACTTGGACCGATTTAATTTGTAATTTTCCTATAAACTTCGTTATAGAAATGGAAAATCAAATTAAATCTCTAGATGATCATATATAAATGGATCTTAATCTTGAGTGGTTATAAACTCCTATTTATTTCAGGGTGTTTCTTGATTTGCTTGTCTAAGTTTGTCTTTCGATGACATTCCCAGTACTTGCATTTTAGATTCATATTTGAATTAAATGGCTGGGAATATGAATTCACAGATACGGAATCCATTCCTTCTTACGAGAAGTAGAAAGACGGTTCTCTCATTTGTTAATTCTAGAACTGAGTGGTTTGAGATCTCTAATTATAAATTAACCATTCGCTAGTGAATTAATGGTAAATGAGGAAATGATGTAATTGAAGAGGTTAACGAACATTACCTAGCTTCAATTATGAATTGTCTATGGAGGATTAATCTATATGTAATGATTAAATCGATGGATTGCTCCATTTCGTAGAGTATGATATTCTATATTTATAAGAGTGCAATATCCATTTTATAATGGAGTAGTATCGGAGTTAATAAGTCGAATAAATTAATTAAAGAGTTTAATTATTTATTCGATTTATTTGAGCTTATAATTATAGGTCTATGGTCCCCGATTCGCCTTCCCTATTTAAACATATTAGAAGTAATATTTATGTTCCTAAAGGCTTATGGAAAAATTGTTTTCCGGTTAATATATAAATAACAATTGATTCCGAGAATATCGGGTAAGATACAATTTCGATTGTATTAAGAATTGAATAAGTATGTGATATTCACGACATTTATATATTTAATAATTGATAATTATATTGGATAATTATTAAGAAGTATGAAACTATTTGGATAGTTGAGATTGAGTTTAAGATGGACAAGGCTACCAAAACAAGAACCACATCTCACTTGGATAGGGTCACAAAATGGAATAAAAGGGAAATAGTTTTCCATTAGGATTGGATACATTTTGGTAGACGGATAGAGTTGTTGAGCAATTGGTATTGCTCACAAAAATGTATTTTGCTTTGAAAAGGACTTCCATATATATGATGATGGGTGATGGTGCTACTAAAAGGGACGGTACAGGAGCTTCCGAAAAGAAGAAAAGGGGAAGGTGACCAACAGTCAGAATAATAAAATAAGTTTTTTTTCTGGTTCAATTTTGTTAGCAAGCTAAAATCCTCGTCCATATTAAATCAAGGAACATATTAGTATTATCGGAGTGCCCACACACTACTGTTAACCGGAAGGAGCGAATTGGAAGATCGTGGTGTCTACGAGATTTCAAGATTCGAAAGTTACGATCAAAGTTAAAAGAAATCGTTGTAAGAGGTATTCTCCTTTTGCCTTCCTTTAGTTAAATAAATTTAATACACATATTTATGATGTTCTTATGTCGTTGTATTGATTTTGGAAATCCATCACTTCCGCTTCCGTTCGATTTGATCGAAAATACGGATTTTATTCTACCCGTATTTGATATGGGACTCGAATAATTTCCAACATATAGAACATTTTCTGTAATACCCCGATTCCCGATTAGCTTGAATTGCGTGCAATGCTCGCATTTCTTCCTTGATTGATTTCTCGTTTGGTTTGTGAGAGAGTCTAGATGTATATGAGAGATCACATTAAGACCAAAATTCTATTAAGAGATGCCATATAGTTGTTGACTTGCTAAAGTCACAAGTCGTAACTCGACGATAGTCGAAATGCGAAGCGATTGAGGGTTCGCTTGCGTTTTGTGTTCCCGACCTCGACTTGGTCCTAGATATTTACACGATGATTAATTAACATGTTTAGATGTGTTAGACTCCTATTTGGATGCATTCCTTAAGTCTTGTGAGGTTTTGACGCTTCGAGGATAACAACTCTCTTTATCGCGTAGTTTGAGATTGAGCCGTGTGATCGTCTCGTCTTTTGGGAGTTCTTTTCTTCTATCTATTGTTCTTCATTTGAGAAGCATTCAGGCCTATTCAATAGCCTTTTTAAGTGTTTATAATCTTGTGTTGTTGCCCGTCGGTTAATGGTTTCATTCGTCGTTTCGTTAGCAAGTTGTTGCGCCTTGCTTCGGTTTCGCTCCGGGTTGTTTTGGGAGTTGTTGTGGGAGTTCTGGACATACTTTGAAGGTGTTTTGAGACTTTTTTGATTTAGCTACGTATATGAGGTCTTTAAGGGTTGAATTATATGCCATTTCGAAGCTTTAAGGCTTGCGGTTGCATGCGGGAAGGACCATAACCGATCAAGGATTGCAGAAATGAAAAATAGAGGTAAAGAGGGATGATGTGGTTGCTTTATATGAAGCCATGCGACCGCATGGGTGCCATGGACAGCCTTTCCTGTTTTGGTTTTTGATGTTCAATTCCTATCCTACCCCCACTAAACCTCCTCTAAACCCTTCCTAACCCTCAAACTTAGTCCTAATCATGTCCTAACATGTTTGGGGAGTTAATTAGAGTTTGATTAGTGGCTAATTACATCTAACACTCACTAATTGTACCAAGGAAATCTCATTTGTGCCCTTACTAGTTGGGAGGTATAAATAGCCTAATCCCCTTTGAGACTTCAGCAATCTCTCATTTCTTCCTCCTTTCTTTCATATGTATAGAGTGGGAGAGTTAGAGTCCATGGAGGCTTTGAGCCCTAGCCTCCTTCTTCCTCCGATCTACGACAATCCAACCGTCCGATTGCCGCCAAACTTCAGATTCTTGACGTATTCGACGAGTGGAACAACTTCACCGATCGGATTTCCATTCTTTTGAGTTTTTATTCAAGTCAAGTAAGCTACTAGACTCCTCTTGCTATTGATTTTGTGCTCATTGATCCTAAGGAAAACAAAGAGACTTGCTATTTGAGGTCAATGAGTACACAAGCATGTTGTGTGTTGTTTTATTTTGAGTTTTTTGATTTTTGATGGGTGAACTTGTTAGAAGCATGAATAGGATGCTTTCTATGTTTAATGAAGTATGTTATTAAGCCTCATTTTGTGAGTTTGGACTTGAGAATGTTGGGTATATAATTCCCTAGAAACCTAGGGCTTGATATGATGATTATGTAGTAAATGTGTTCTTGATTATATGAATGATTTTAGGGGATTTTATGGAATATTATGAGTTGTTGGAATCACATATGTATATGTTTAGAGTTTGGGAAGTATACTTGATGAATCTCTATTTTTGGTTGTAAGCATGAAAAATGAATTTTTACAATGAATAACATGATTAAAATGTAAAGTTTGACTTTTAAGAAGGGAGTTGACTTTCATGTATATAAGAGTAAGTTGCTATCTAATTCATGAATTTTGGTTGTGAGTATGAATAATGAATTATCATTATGAATTACATGATTAAAATGTAATGTTTGACTTTATTGGGTTGAGTTGACTTTTATGCATATAAGAGTATGTTGGTCAACTCTAAATCATGAATTGAAGGTTATGAGCATGCTAGATGAATTTATATCTTGATTTTGAGCATGCTAGATGAATTTACATCTTGTTGAGATAAATGGTTATTTTGGATGAAAGCATGCTTGATTAAATGCTAACTTGAGATACATGCTTGAGATGTGATGATTGACTTTAAATGTTAAGTGTTGACCTATGAACCATGTCTTGGGGTTTTTGTTGGGAAAGTATGGATTGTTGGGTTGCACAATGTTGCTAATCTTGAGAACTTAGCTATGAATATTAGCTAATGAATAATAGGAGGGCTATGATGCAAATAGCTTCTATGCCCTCAAATTTGAAAACAGTAGAAATGACTCAACGGAGTCGATTATGGATTTATATGAACATAGAGAACTACATATTGAAATCCTACGGAATTTGGGGTAGTTTTGATGGAGGTTAAGCCTCCGAGCATTTTCAAGTGTATGAAGAACACTTGGGTATTAGAGACTTAATATTATTGCTCTAATATGTTTATGTGTTGGTTAGCATAGAAATGCATAACTATGTGATTTGTAAGTAAATATCTACTTGGTTGGATTAGTACGGTGTGTTGTACTTTTCCTTTGTTTGAGCATGTGAGTATGTATTACCTGTGCTTGAGTTAGAGTCCAGCTGGCGGTTTGGTCGTAGTGTCGGCAATGAGACGATTCATAGCCTTTGGGAACATTCGCTATGAATCGTTGCATTGGTTCCTTTTCTCCTCACTATTTGGCCAATAGTGGGATGTGGTCTCGAGTTAAGAGCCATCTAGCCTGATTTCGAGCTCCCATTTCTCATCCGGGGATTGGATGAATGTAACGAGTAGTCATTGAGGGAAACTGGTGAGTTGTGATCATTTGAGGATGAAACCCAAGGTATGATCAGTTGGGTGTTGAACCCGGATTTTGATTTGAGGATGAATCCCATGGTATGAACAGTTGGGCATTGGACCCGGATTTTGTTTGTAAAAGTTCGATTTACGTTTCTTGTTACACATGTTTATTTGCGAGCACTTATATGAATTGTTGTGCTACGAGGTTAATGATATGATTTATATGAGATGATGATTACTTGATGAAATGTTATAATAAAAATATAACATGCTAATGAAATGATGATTTTTATGATTTATGTTATATTGAAAATATAACATGCTATTTATGATTAGAATGGAAACAATAGTCTCCCATTCATGAATTCTTATATGAGTTGTGATAAATGAAGAATTATGAAACCCATGGCGTAATTGGTTTATGTGGTTTGGTGATAAGTTAAAATGTGGAAATAACATGCTACATGTTATTGGAGTTGAGGTGTATATTCTATATGATATGGATGACTTTATGATGAATGATGTAGAACTATGTTCTATGTGTCTATGGATGAGAATTGGTTTATGTTGAGAATTATACCATGAAATGATACATCATAAGTTTGACATGAGATGTACATGTTTTATTTTGAGCATAATATCATGCCATGACATTGCATCTTTAGTAGCTTACTAAGTCATTATGACATACTTGTTTACTTTGTTTTCCTTAGATTTGAGCCGGGCTAGTAATTCGAAGGAATCCGCCGACTCTATGATAGAAGTGAGATTTGGTTTAGAAGGTTGCTACTATTATTATCTTTGTAACCTTGGTTTATTTGGAAAGGACGTTTGGGAAGTGGAGTTATATAGACTTCACTATGGGTAGTAAGCTTGTGTTTTATTGGTTCTTGTATTATAAATTATTAGTACTTGTTTTGTGAGCCGACAAATGTTAGTCGTGCCATGTTGGTATTCTTATATTGTTTCTACCCATCTTGAGTAATATTATTGTTGGTTGTTGTACTCCGGCATGTTTAGCCGTAGAGTGTGTAGTCTAGAGTTGTAGACTTAGTTTAATGTTGGGTTCCGGGTGTAACGTTGCCGATGACTTGATTATATTATTGTGATAAAAATTGTAACATGTGGTTTGTAGTACGTGCCCAATGTTGCGTCACGTGCATCGAATTTTTGGGCCGAGAGATTTACTTTCTCTTTGGTTGTTTTGTATTTCGGAGCTTGTTAGCTCGGGTCCCATTATTATTCGCTTCCGCATTTGTTGAATTGTTGGCGTATCGCTATTATAGCTTTACCCATTGCTTGTGATTTTGTGTGTTTTGACGGCACGACCTTTGGGTCTCGTATTGGGATCCGGGTCGGGTCGTCACATTTTCAATCGATCGGGATGAACAAAGAAAGAGAAATATGATCTAGTAATCTGCATGGCTTGAGAAATTAAGTGTGTGTGTGTGAGAGAGAGACATAACTTTTAGAGGAATTCCAAAAGTTTCTACAGTAACATAACTTTTTTGAGACAATTTTCTCATGCACAATGAGGCAAAGAAAATGAATCAATTGGAAAGGGATTTATAATTTCCAAATCCACTCTCAAACACTACCGTGTTGGCTCGTAATTTGTTTAACAACCATATCATGCCAAAGTTTTTATAGTACACTTGTCATTGCTAATTAGCCCCCAACGAGGAGTAACTAGAAAACAAGCATACCTAGGAATGTAAATGTTACCCATATAAAGAATGTTATCACATGGCACCAAGGATGCAATTTTAGAGGTGTCTATTGTAACATCTGAGAATTTTCAAAATATGATTGCTAATGTGTGTGTGTGTATTTTATGTATTAACATGTTAAGTATGTGGTTGAATTTCAATGTGATATGTTAGTATGTTTATGATTGAGTTGAATTCTATTTGATATTGTTGTTTGGGATATTTGGTAAGTTATAGTTAATTCCATATACCATTTGAATTCTCTTTGTGTTATTGAAAGCATTAGTAAGCCTTGGTTTTGGCTTGTTTGTATTTGGTTTGTGTTTTGGTTGGATTGAATGCATTGTTAGTTCAAACATGGTAAGTTTTAGTGTATTTTTCTGAACAAGGGGTAAGGGGGTCGTATCACTATAGACAAAGCGGCCACATTTGAGGCTTCCAGAATTGGGTCAATTATGTCATTTAAGCGGTCGCATTCTAAGGAACAAGGTGACCACGTCGTGTGGAAAGGCCGTCGCGTTGCAATGGTGAAGCGACCATGTCTCAGGCTTAGAAAAATAGGGGTGGTTATGTCATCTGAGTGGTCGCATTGTGTAAGGGAAGGCGCGACTGCATTTGTCATGACCCAACCCGGACCCCCAAGGAGGAATTGCAAGTCGGACTGTCCAAATAGGACTACAATGCATGCAAGTACTCAATTAAAGAAAACAACGTAACACAACACTAGTGACGTAACGCAATTCAGCACCAAAAGGCCGAATATTTTAAAATTTTTCAAACCTGATATAACAATTTAAGCATTTAAATCAATTCATCGAAGACTTTACTACCGAAACCCAACACTAAACAGTTTATAACAAGAGCTAATCAAATGCTCAGCGGAAGATTAAAACATAGTGAACCAACTACAAAACCATACATGGCTCGACATACATGCACCGACACTCCAAAATAGAATACAAATGGCTACAAGTTATAAACATAATGACAACAAGTTCAATTTCCCCAAGCAAAGTCTACATGACTTGCTATACCCAACGTCCTTTCCAAAAGAGAACAAAAGAAGGACATCTCTAACAACCTCGTCGCGAGCGATCTCGAACAAGCACGAACTCAGCAACACTTCAATGGGAAGGACCTGGACAGCTCGGATCTAAAGCAGAAAAGGGGAGGGGGGTAAGTTATAAAGACTTTGTAAGCTATCAATTATGCATGTCATGGAAATATGCAAATATACATAGCAAGATATCATCGTTAATATCAAATCAATCAAAGCCTTCATTCATATAAACACTTAGTTCACATATCCATGGTAGCACGTTGTTTCACATAAGTGCTAGAAAGTAAACTACATATAAGCAAGATATGCTATAGAACCGGTGCTACTACGTAGCTCCTCCAATACACATCGTTAAACTTTATCGTGCTAGAGATACCCGTGCTTTGGGTATCAAAGTACCGAGAACTCCTCGATCATATAGACATACCGATATGCACCTATTGATTACGTCAAAGGGGCTACTTCCCCACTGCGGCTAATAGTGGAGGGGCATGTGATAAATCTTGTATGACAACCCATCGCTATCACGAATCCCATAATTCGTGACGGTGATGCATTGTCTTACCATTGACTCAACCAAATATGCTAGCTGGACTAATACAATGCCAATTAGATGCTTACTCGTTTTTTAAACCAAATAAGGAACAAGTTCAATAAGAGCTAACTCATTTAACAAGTAGGTGTTTACTTATCATGGAATCAAATAGGAATTCGACAAGAGCGAATTCAACATGTCAAATAGGTATACCACTCTACAACATGCTCTCGATTATGCATATCTTTGACACAATCACATAAACCACATAAGAACTCAATTGAGTCTCATAAGCACATGCATCAAAGCATACACTTCAATTCATCCCAATGCTTCGTAAGCTAATATATTAGTCTAACGAACTACAAACGTCATAGGGATTGAATGTGGAGCCGGTATTGTTCAATAGCTCCCTAAACTCAACTCTGATGAGTCATTGCTAAATGTGCAACCAAATAGAGCTTGAATGCTATATGTATTCTAAGCCCCTTTTCTAAGTTCTCTAATGGATTAAAGCTAGATTACCAAGTCTAATAACAATCCTAGCCAAACTAGTTCATAATTGCATACTTAGTGAAACCCTAGATTTCTCAATTCAAAAGAGTTGTCAATTGCCATAATTGCAAGAATAATAGTTATTCCATATAAAGCATGTGACGACCCGACCCTGAATTTCGGCACGGAATCCTGAGGTTGTGCCGCTAGAATTGACATGAGAAAAGAACAAACACTTACTAAAGGTGGTGCAAGTTAAACAATCGAGCTATCAAGCTCTAAACTAGGACGTGACGTCGTACTAAAATACGGGTCAACAAAAGTCGAAGATGCAGTAGTGTATAAAGAATGAAAACCCGAGCCAAAGAGCTCGAAGATGAAGCAAATGAAACCAAGAGAGACGTTGTCTCACGACACTAAACACAAAACTCGTGTGTCGCAACATTGCAGACGTTGAACAAACCATCGACACTCCAAGCCGGCGTTTCAACAAAGAACCAACCTGATATAACAATTACCCAATGGCTAAAGCATACCAGGGTTAACCAACAACCGAAACAATTTGAATAAAGAAAATCCCCAAAGCTACTGCGTGCCCGGGAGATAACTAAAATAAGTACTAAAACCATATACAACGCCACGACATAACATGTCGACCCATGAAACAACCAATATAAATACCCAAGTATTCTACTCGACCGTAAAGTCTAAGTAACTTTACAAGATATCGATCTCATAAGAATAGTAAAGTACATTATACAAATGACGATGCTAAAAAGAAATAGGACTCCACAAGCTACTACTCGGGGAAGTCTACAAGCACGAACCTCACGATCTATCGATCAGATGCACTCTGCCACAGTCACGATCTACTCGGCCTCAACGCCGCTAACAAATTACTGTAACTAGAAAACAAAGTATGGGATGAGTCATAATGACCCAGTACGCTACAAGAGATATGTAACATATAATTATGTAACATAAAAACAATCATGGTGCCGTTACAAATGACAGAAAACTTGTGAAGAGGCATCGTATCATTTAGATACGCTACAAGGTAACCATTTCTTCTTACTTATTAAACTGTCCAAATGAACCAGAGTGCAATTCTCTGTTCAAACACAAATCAAATGAATTAGAAACTAGTTTTCATGAAAACATCATATGCAAGTATGTGTAACTATATATATACACATCAAGACATTCATGGAATTTTCAAGTTGAAGATGTATATCTACATATATACATATCAAGTAGTTCATAGAATCATCATTAATATCAAGCAATCCAGAACAAGTACATATAAGCATTTAGCTCACATTTTCATGGTAAAACTTGATTTCACATAAGTACTAGAAAGTAAACCATATATAAGAGGATATGATATAGAACCGGTGCTGCAATGTAGCTCCTGCAATACAAGACGTTAACACGAACGTATTTTCGGATGTACGTGATTGATACATCGATCATGAATAGCATTATTCTAAGCTCCCTTATGGTTACGACAAGGTATTCTTTTCCAAAGTGATCAAGAGAGGAGGGCGTGTGAATGATTCTGGTTCGGTAATTCATCACTATCACAAATCTCACGATTCATAACGGTGATGCAATGTCAACCAGGGAAGACAATAACAAGTACGCCAGCTGGACTAATGGGGGGGACAAGTAGATGTTTACCTATCATTCATGAGCATGTAGAGGATTGAGTTCAACAAGAGGGAACTGATCCAAGTCAAGTAGATGGTTTCTCACTTATGAAATCAAGTAGGGACAAGCTCGACAAGAGCAATCTCGTCCAAGTCAAGTAGGCATGTTATTCACTACTGGCCACAGTGAAGAAGTTAGCCCATTGTCCTAATCAATTGGATTATGCTAATTTGGTTAAGAGGTATCCTCAGTACATTGATGTAACTCACACAAACATCGTAGTCATGAAAACAAAGTTAACAATGTGGATTACAGGAGCTACGCAACTGCACCGGTTCTATACTATATCCAACTCCTATGTGATTTACCTTTGAGCACCTATGTGAAAACAACGTGCATTTCTGATATATGAACTACGTGCTTATATGATAATGATATTGGTATGCCTTGATATTAATGATGATATCTTTTTATGTATGTTGCATAATCCCATGCCATACATGTTGATAGCTTACAAAGTCTTTATGACTTACCCCTTCCCTTTACTGCTTTAGATTCAAGCAGACCAGATTCTTCACGTTGAAGAGTTGCAGAGTTCGCTCGTGTTCAGAGTTCTTGTTCCTTGAAGAGGTTGTTAGTAGATGTCTTCTTTTTCTCTTTTCACAAGGATGATAGGTTTTGAAAGTAAGTCATGTAGACTTGGCTTTGGGAATGTGTTATCTAGTACTTTGAATTATTAGTTGAATACTTGTATTAACTTGTATTTCCTTTTGAGTGCTAGTGCTTGTACGTCGAGCCTTGTACAGTTTCATGTTGGGTTCACTTATCTTTAGTCTTCCGCTAAGCATCCCATTAGCTCTTATTTATTTTTGTTGTTTTTCTAGCAAGTTTAGCCGTCGAGGTGTGTTAAAGCATGAATTGTGTAGTTGTTGGGTTCCGGTTGTAAAGTCGCTGATGAATTGATTTAACTATTTCTAACAGTTATATCAGGTTTTAAAGTTTTAAGTTTACCGACCTTTTGGTGCTGAGCTGCGTTACATGTACAATGTTGTGTCATGTCAGTTTTGTCAATTGAGTCCTTCCATGTTTGTTTTGTCTTATTTGGATGACTTGACTCGTGATTCCTCTTCGGAGGTCGGGTCGTCACAGTTGTGACTTGGTTTTTATTTAGAAGTTTCATTCTAGTTTCTTTCCTGAGCATGTTATTAGCTCCTGGTGTATAGTTGTGGTTTATCCGACTTGTTGTGGCCGTTGATGTTGTTGTGTTCCTGAGTAGTAGACTCGTGGTTGTAGTTGTTGGGTTCTGACATGTAGTGTCACTGATGACTTGATTTAATTATTCCAGTTTTGTTTAGCATGTGGTTTTGTTGTGCGTGCACAATATGGTGGCACGTTGTTTGAATTTTGAGGCCGAGAGATTGACTATCTCTTTGGATCTGTTTTATCTTAAGAGTTTTATAGCTCGGGCTCCATCTTATTATTCGTTTCCATAATTTGTTGTTTGTTTTTATTTTGTATCGCCGTTATGGCTTTACTTTCTTGTTGGAGTTTGGGGAATTGATGACTTGGTTTAGTAACTCAAGAGAGTTGACTATGGGTATGCACTTTAGGGCACAAGAATATTAGAGACTATTATATAGTCTCAAAATGATGTTATGAGATTGGAACGATGGATGAACTACCATTCCATATGAGTTAGGGTTGAGTGCACTTGTGGGTATGCACATGTGTGTGACTATGGGATAGTCTTGTTTACGCTTTGACCGTGACTTCGAGTGTGATGATTAATACACAATGGTTATGGACTAGTAGAAAGTTCTGATGTGGTTATGTTTGGAGGCTCAGTATGTAGCCTCATGATATGGGTATGTCTGGACTAATGTAATAGTCTATACTTGTTTGTGAGTTGGGGATCTTTAAGGACCTCAATTTATGACTGTTGGACTATATAGAAAGTCTCGGTATGGTTATGTTTGGAGGCTAAGTATGTAGTCTCATGTTATGAATGTATATAGACTAACCTAGTAGTGCTTGCTTGTTTGTGAATTGAAGGTCTTGGAGGACCTCTATGTGTTATTGTTGATAGACTTAAAGTGTAGTCTCATTATGTGAATGTGAATTAAACTAATTAATAATTTAGGTATGTTTATGATTCGGGGATCATTGTGTACCCCAATATTTGGATACTTGGACTAACTATATGGTTGATTTGGGGAATACTTGCAAATGATGTTAAGTGATTACTTTCCAATATGTGTTTGGTAATGTGTTAATGTAGAATAATAGATCTACTTATGTGGATAAGGTTCCCTCTTTTGGAGCCTTCTCAATTTTGGTATGATACGAGTAAATATCTACTTGTGGATTGCATTGGAAGTCCAACTGGCATATTTGGTTATTTGGTTGGGTTGATGATGGGACGACTGATCGATGTATTTTATACGTCGATTTTATATACTTCTATGACTTAAATTATGCTATTTCACGAGTCTTTTGAGTACTAATATATGTTTTCGGTGAGTTTTGTAAGTTTCGTGGATTATTGTGAAAATACGTGAAACTCCGTGGTTTTAAGTGCAAATTACAAGGAAGAGAAAAATTGAAGAAAAATAAAGATCGCATAAATGGACACCTTGCGGACGCAGGTGCCTCGCACTGCGACCGCAAGGTAGGCAGACGGTCCTCGAAGCCAAGAATCAAAGAAATCAAAGCCACCCACACGAGACCTTGTGGACGCAAGGTATCCAAAGCACTGCGACCGCAAGGTAGGCAGAATGCGACCTTTTCGGATTTTTACACAGTCATTCGATCCAATCACAACTCCCGAGTATATATAGAAGTCAGATGCCGAGCCTAAGAAAAAGGAGGACGGCTGGAAGCTCTCTTTACATAGATTTTAGGTAGTTTTAGATTGTATAACATAGTTAGGTTTTGTAATTTCAAGTATTGAAGATCAAATCATGTCTCCCATCATCTTCATGTGCTGTTCATCGTTTATGATGAACTAAATCATCCCTAATCTAGGAGGTGGGAGGTAACTTGTATCGAATTTATGTTTTGATTCATATATATATGTCTATTCAATGCTTGTTGATTGTGTTGTTTATCAATCCCTATATTATTTTGCTTTGAACAAATGAATGTAATCGCAAATAATAAAGGCTTAGAGGTGCGGATAACTGCATGACCGAGTGCATATGTCGTACACTGGTTCACCAACACAATAAATTGGACCTATCGATGCACGAGAGTGATAAGTTAGGACCAGGTTCTTACATGATCTAGGTGACAGATAGATCATAAATCTAGGTGACAGCTAGATTGATAGTTCCTGTGCTTAGGATATGGAATGGATGAATTTTGCGGGGATGGAGGCTGAACCAATTGTTCAACAGACTATATCTATTTTTAGTGAACGAACCCAAGATATTGAATGACATTATTATGAATTGGACACATAGAGAAGCTTTAGGATGGTCTTTAGCTGACCTAAAAGGAATTAGTCCCTCTATGTGCATGCATAAAATACATTTAGAAGAAGGTAGTAAACCTTGTAGAGAAAGACAGAGAAGACTTAACCCACACATGGAAGAAGCTGTTAGGAAAGAAGTTCTTAAGCTCTTAGATGCGGGTATAATTTACCCTATATCAGATAGTAAATGGGTTAGTCTTGTTCAAGTAGTTCCTAAGAAGTCAGGAATTACAGTCGTTAAAAATGATAAAGATGAATTAGTCCCTACAAGGACTATAACTGGTTATAGAATGTGTATCGATTTGCGTAAATTAAATGCGGCAACTAGGAAAGACCACTTTTCTTTACCATTTATTGACCAAATTCTTGAAAGATTAGCATGTCATGAGTATTATTGTTTTCTTGATGGTTTTTCTGGATATAATCAGATCCCTGTTGTACCTGAAGACCAAGAGAAAACAACCTTTACATGTCCCTTTGGTACTTTTGGTTTTAGGAGAATGCCTTTTGGGTTGTGTAATGCACCAGCTACATTTCAAAGATGCATGATGTCTATATTTTCGAATTTAGTTGAAAGATGCGTAGAAGTTTTCATGGATGATTTTTCGGTTTTGAAATTCTTTTGATCATTGTTTAGAAAACCTTACATCTGCCATGAAAAGATCTTTGCGAAACTAATTTAACTTTAAGTTGGGAGAAAAGTCACTTCATGGTAAAACATGGAATTGTCTTAGGGCATGTTGTTTCAAATAAAGGAATTGAAGTTGACAAAGCTAAAATTCGAAGTTATTTCACAACTACCCCTCCCACTTCGCTTAAAGGAGTTCGAAGTTTTCTTGGTCATCTTGGTTTCTATCGAAGATTTATAAAAGATTTTTCCAAAATCAGAAACCTCTATGTAATTTTTTAGCAAAAGATACGAGTTTATTTTGATAAAGAATGTTTAGAAGCTTTTAATTTATTAAAAGAAAAGTTAACTCGCCCCAATTTTATCCGCCTACGATTGGTCACTTCCTTTTGAAATCATGTGTGATGCATCAGATTTTGCAATTGGAGCCGTGTTAGGACAAAGGGTAGATAGAAAGCCTCATGTGATCCATTATGCTAGTAGAACTCTGAATGATGCTCAATTGAATTATACCACTACTGAAAAGGAATTTTTAGCGAGTATATGCTTTAGAAAAATTTAGATCATATTTGCTAGGATCAAAGGTGATAATCTTTTCTGATCATTCTGGCATTGAAATATCTTTTAAGTAGGAAGGATGCTAAACCAAGATTAATTAGATGGATGTTATTGTTACAAGAATTTGACATAACTATCAGGATAAAAAGGGAACCGAGAATGTTGTGGCTGACCACTTGTCTAGGTTAGAATTTTCACCCTTGCTTGAACGTCAATTTCTTGATGATCCTGCCCCCATAAATGACAATTTTCTCGATGAACAACTCCTAGCCATTAAAGATTCTCGACCCTGGTATGCTGATTTTGTCAACTATTATGTGTCTGATATCATTAATCCAGATTTTGATCATTACGAAAAAAAAGAAATTTTTGGCGGAAACTAAAAATTACTTTTGGGAAGCTCCTCATTTATATAAGATTTGTTCTGATTCTTTAATAAGAAGATGTATTCCAGAAAAAGACCAACAAGGTATCATGAAATTCTGCCATGGATATTCTTGTGGTGGTCATTTTAGTGGTAATAAAACCGCCGAAAAATTTTTGCAATCAGTCGTATTGGCCTACTGCTTTTAGAGATTGTGAACTGTTTTACAGAACATGCGATAAATGTCAAAGAACAGGTGGTATAGGAAAGAGAAACGAGATGCCCTTACATGTTAATTTAGTAGTTGAAATTTTTGATATTTGGGGTATTGATTTTATGGGTCCCTTCCCTGTGTCAAATAATTGCGAGTATATTTTGGTAGCGGTTGATTACGTCTCTAAATGGATAGAAGCAGTAGCAACCAAGACTAATGATGGAAAAACAGTAGTCAAATTTGTAGAAGATTTATTTGCTAGATATGGAGTCCCTAAGGCCATAATAAGTGACCGTGGAACTCATTTTACCAATAAGTTGTTAAATAATGTTCTTAGAAAGCATGGTGTAACTCACAAGTTAGCTACACCTTATCATCCACAAACATCCTGACAAGTAGAAGTAAGCAATAGGCGATAAAAGCAAGTGTTAGAAAAGACCGTTAGGCCTAATCGTAAAGATTGGGAAGCTAAGCTCAAGGATGCTTTATCGGCATACCGAACTGCTTTTAAGACACCCATAGGAATGGGTCCATATAGAATGGTATATGGAAAAGCTTGCCATTTACCAGTTGAAATTGAACATAAAGCCTATTGGGCAGTTAAAGAATTAAATTTGGATTTAACATTGGCCGGAGAAGAAAGACTGTTTCAGTTAAATGAGTTAGAAGAACATAGACTTAATTCGTATGAGAATGCGAATACTTACAAAGAAAAGACCAAAAAATATCATGACATGGGATTAGCCAACAAAATGCTTCATCCGTATGAAAGTATTATTGTTTAACTCTAGGTTAAGGTTATTCCTCGAAAGTTAAAATCCAAATGGTCCGGTCCTTTAGAATAGTACAATTTATCCTCATGGGCCGTTGATATACAAAACCTCAAAAATAATGAAGTGTTTAAAGTAAATGGACACCGACTCAAGCCATATTTTGAGCCAATGTCAGTTGAACGAACAATTGAATTAATCCGTTTGGATGACAATGAACCACCAAGAGATTAGGCTTGCAGTTTGGTCGAGCCAAAGACGTTAAACAAAGGCGCTAAGTGGGAGGCAACCCACTATTTTGAAAGTTATTTGTTATTTAGTTAGTTCAAATATGCTTTTCTCCATTAAATGTTATTTTTGGACATTTAATTTTTAATTAAATATGCTAAAATTCAAGTTTGGGGGAGAAAAGCATCTTAGTGTTGTATTTATACGTTATTTATAATTTTTAGTTTAGAATTTTTGTTTAGATTTTGCATACAGGAAATATCCAAGACATAACGGAAGTTAACAGAAGGGCTAAACTGCAAACTGCTGAAAAGTTAGGAAATAAATCAAGTGGAAGTTTATGTCCACCTTTATGACGCAGGACCTGCGACCGCAAGGTCCCCAAAGAATGCGAATCTCGTGCAACGCATCACCATGGGGAATCGCCGAATCGTAAACGGTTGATCGGTCCACCTTCGGGTGAGTTGGCGGTGGCGATCGCAAGGTCCCCTTATTTAAGGCCGCCAGGTTTTCATTTGCAGAAACCACACAAACTTCACTCCCTCTTCCAAGCAACAGCAACAGCAGTTTAAATCTCTTCAAAATTCCGGCAGATCCTCCATTATTTCGGCACTATCTCCAAGATAATCCCTCTCTCTCCCTCAAACTCTTCATCTCCCTCATCCACACATCCACCATTACACCCCACAAATTGAAGATTTTGAAGAAAGAGAAGGAAGATCCTCCATTGTTGCCGTCAAAAGATCAAGCCCCACTCCGGCTGCATTCACTCGATTAAGGCTGCAAACAAGTAACCCTAACACCCTATTAAAATTCATACGTACATTATTTGCATGCTAGGGTGTTAGATATTTTTAACGTAGATATAAGTTTTGCATGCTTTAGAATAAATTTTTATTTTTAAAAAAATTTTAAAACACAATACTAATTGTTAAACTTTTAGTTTTTAAAATTTGATTATCAAACAAAATGTTTAGAAAGCGTGAAATACCGGCTCTTCATCCTCCGGCCCCGTCGAGAGGAAGAACACAATTTTGACATCCCGCCAGTTCCTACGTAAGCATACACCGACAAACTCCAAGTCCTTGCCCGAAGGATTTAAGGTGAAGATTTTGGTCTCCGCCCCTGCTCGATGGCTCGTAGGTGGGGGACTGTTAGATTCTCCGCCAAGTAAGGACGCCGTAGTCCCCATTGTCCGAGAATTCTACGCCAATGGCAACATTGGCATGGATGGCGGTGTTGCTAGACACCGTTAATGTTAGGAATATAGTAGTTGATTTTTCGCCCAAAGCATTAACACTCACTTCGCACCTCCAACTTTGCGGTTGGTGCCGATGACTATAGCACACACCTCCATCCCCGTATCCCTGTCGAGGTGGTGAATGCCGCCATTGCTCTCCCCGTGTGGAGTGGTCCTATAACCGTAACCCACCTTATGGACCACGCACCATGAGAGAGTCCTTCCTTCCAAGACACGCCAAGCCCGTATAAATTTGTTTGCAGACGTCTCATGCCCTCAAGTCACCAAAAACACCTGAATTGGGAGAGGGCCGCCTTGACCTACACCATCATGATCGGTGGGTCTATTGATGTTGGCCGCTTGATCAACGGCCAAATCAAGACCCTTATTAGAAGTAGGACGAACGCGGTTCGCCCCGCATTTGACCGACTTGTGTAGGGGGCAAACGTGAGAATGCCCAAACACGCTAAGAGGTCAAGGCCGGTCCTGGCCATTACTAGGCCATTTTGTTTGAAGCATCACCAGCAAGCTGAGAGTGAGAGTTCCTCAAGAGGAGGAACCCGAAGAAAGAGGAGGACCCACTGTGGAGATCTCAACAATGTCCGGGAGGAAACTGGCGTCCTCCAAATGATATGATGAGCTAGCTGGCCCAAATGCGCGTTTAATTTGCATCGATTTTTTCTGGTTGGGTTAACACCGTGGGACATAATCTGCCCAACTTTATGGACTCCCTCCCCGCACGATCCCCGAGTTTCGGCCCTCATTCGTTATCTCCGCCCGACTCACCTTGAGTCGAGGCCCAAGTTCCGCTCCTCGCTCGTTAGGTGGACTCGCTACGCCCTTTTTATATTTGTCCTTCCCCATCAATCCTCTAATATGTTCCTCTATTTTGAGGACAAAATAGAACTTAAGTTTGGGGGGGGGGGCGATTTAAAACTTTAAGTCTTAGCAGGTCCTAGCCTAACGAAGAATGGAGTTGGGCTATGTCGTTAGGGTGAAAGAGAATTTCTTTATATGATGACCATTTAACTCTTCACCCTATTTTTCTGTTTTTATTTTTTCGATTTTCTGAGGTGTTGCCTTGACCGAATACACTTATTTTGGATACTCGTGGGTTCCTCTTATGGGGACCCATCATCAATTGTGTCATCGTCATCATCTCCCAATTTCTTTAAAAAAAATATATAAAAAATATATATTTAAATTCAAAATATTCATCCTCGAGTTTAGGTGTGGTGATGCTAGTCGTAGTCCATGAGGAGATTAGTGCAATGAACCGCATAGTTAGTCCATAGATCCCCCGAATTTACTTAATTTTGCGAAACTTTTACTTTTCTCCAAATTCTTCATGCACTCACACCACCATAACTATGGATTGATTAGAATAGTTTTATAAAGTTTATAACACCTATTTCACTTCAACAAGATATGCACAAGAATATGATGCATAGCCATTCGAACATGATTGTTGCATTAAATTGTAACTTAGGGTCAATTGCATGTTAGTTAGATCCCTTGGATTTTTCTCATTTATATATCTCAAGCACACTTTCGAACCGTGTCTGTATGTTAGTCTCAATTGTCCCTACCATCTGTCTTAGCGAATGCTTATGTAAAATCCAGTGATGCTAAACACTCAACCCAATTCCCATAGTTGATATGATATTTTGTGTTGTCTTTCTTGCTTTAAAAATTATGTGAGCATTTGGCATTAAGAAATGATTTAGGCCATCTTTGGATCGTTAGAGCCTAAATATTCCCCGACCTATACTAAATATATCCCTAGTGTCCCCTTTGAGCCTAATGAAAAGAATGGAGTGTGCTAAGCACACTATTTAAACCCCATTCGCCATCGTTTCTTTACCCACATTAACTTAACCCTAAAAGCCTATACACTTTTAGCCTACCCTTTGAGAGAGTAGGATTGGGTGGGAAATTGATTTAGGAGGACCACTTCTTTTCAGTTAGGCTATTTTTTAGAAGGCTTCTTCTTTCCGTCGTCGAAAAAAAAAAATATAATCATGTGTCGAAAAATGAAACGGAAGAAGAAGAGGTAAACAAAGATTCAAATGGAAGCATAGCTTTCAAGAGAAAATATGTTAGAAAAATTCTACCGATTAGAATGATGTGATATTTTTAGAAGAATATATTGCCCAAAACAAGTTTGGGGGAAGAAGAAAAGTGAAAAGTAACACAAAGCACCCCTCCACTTGTGGTCTTTGCAGGTCCTAGCCTAAATAGGGAAAACTTCCTTTTGCTTGGAAGTATGAGGGATAAAGGGTAGTCTTACTCTCTCACTTTGAATTCCAATCCTTTCCATCAAATCCCCCAACACCTTGGCCTTACATTACAAGCTTATAAAGTCCTAATGATCTTCTTGCCAATGCTTATGTTGTTTTTACTGTCAAGTGAGTAACATGAAATTGATCACACACTTCATAATCATTATTATTCACCTTAAAGCTCACTGTGTTAGCATAATCTTAGCTATTACAAGTCATTGGGATAGGAGAGCATTGTATGTCATACATAGAAGTGCATGGGATGGATGTATAAATCTTTTGAATCCTTGGGACCTTTCTGTCTATAATTGACTGGGTTTGGATGGTAGATCTCATACTTCTTAATGCATGATTTTCTATTAAACTGTGATTTTCATATGAATGTGGTGTTTAGCTCAATAAAACTGTTTTAGTTAAGATATTCTTTAAGACTGGTGATCACACACACACGGAGAAATTAAAAGTAGTAGCAGTATTAAGAAAAGACTAGTTGGTTTTATATGACTAAGCCTGCATATATGTGGTGAGCACCAAACTGAGATTACATGCATGCCATACACTTATAACTTGAGGATGAAACCAAAAAGATTTTATGTTTTAATTATGTTTTATTTGTAGTTTTATTTTAGTTTTATATTTATCTGTTTTTGTATTTATTTGCATAGTCGAGTCACTCGAAAGAGTCTCCTTGAGTTTGTGGGTTTATAGAGGAGTGTAAATAGTGTCACCCTCACAAAAAGATTTTAATTTTTGTTATTTATATGCTTTTGTATTTATAAGTTTATTTGTTTACTCGTGGACGAGCAAAGTTCAAGTTTGGGGGTATTTGATCGATGTATTTTATACGTCGATTTTATATACTTCTATGACTTAAATTATGCTATTTCACGAGTCTTTTGAGTACTAATATATGTTTTCGGTGAGTTTTGTAAGTTTCAGGATTATTGTGAAAATACGCGAAACTCCAGGGTTTTAAGTGCAAATTACAAGGAAGAGAAAAATTGAAGAAAAATAAAGACTGCACAAACTGGACACCTTGCGGACGCAAGGTGCCTCAGACCTTGCGACCGCAAGGTAGGCAGTACGGTCCTCGAAGCCAGCAATCAAAGAAATCAAAAGCCACCCACACTGGAGACCTTGCGGACGCAAGGTATCCAACACCTTGCGACCGCAAGGTAGGCAGAATGCGACCTTTTCGGATTTTCACACAGTCATTCGATCCAATCACAACTCCCGAGTATATATAGAAGTCAGATGCCGAGCCTAAGAATAAGGAGGACGGCTGGAAGCTCTCTTTACATAGATTTTAGGTAGTTTTAGATTGTATAACATAGTTAGGTTTTGTAATTTCAAGTATTGAAGATCAAATCATGTCTCCCATCATCTTCATGTGTTGTTCATCGTCTATGATGAACTAAATCATCCCTAATCTAGGAGGTGGGAGGTAACTTGTATCGAATTTATGTTTTGATTCATATATATATGTCTATTCAATGCTTGTTGATTGTGTTGTTTATCAATCCCTATATTATTTTGCTTTGAACAAATGAATGTAATCGCAAATAATAAAGGCTTAGAGGTGCGGATAACTGCATGACCAAGTGCATATGTCGTACACTGGCTCACCAACACAATAAATTGGACCTATCGATGCACGAGAGTGATAAGTTAGGACCAGGTTCTTACATGATCTAGGTGACAGATAGATCATAAATCTAGGTGACAGCTAGATTGATAGTTCCTGTGCTTAGGATATGGAATGGATGAATTTTGCGGGATGGAGGCTGAACCAATTGTTCAACAGACTATATCTATTTTTAGTGAACGAACCCAAGATATTGAATGACATTATTATGAATTGGACATAAAGGAGATATAAGTGAAACCCAGAATCCTAGATTTCCACTCACCATAAGATCTTCATATCTGTTATTACTGTCTAATTAGTTAAACATCTATAACTAGTAGGTTAGAGTAGAATTAAACATAAAAACCCCCCTTAGGTTAATAATTTGCTATCTATAATCGCACTGTTCGTGATCACTTGTCTTTGTGGGTTCGACCCTTGCTTCCGAGTCTATTCTATAATAGTCTTGTACACTTGCAAGGAAATAGATAAATAAAACAATCGATCAACGACACATCACCTTCATGAATTGTTAAAGTTCGTGATTGCTATGGATCGCCATATCAGATACTTAAAACCCCTCCACTGTTGTCCATAGTGGGGATGTAGCCCCACTGTTGTAACAATACATGTGACTTTGGTAAGCTATGGAACTCAAGTGGGACTCGGGACGTCAATACCACAAGATGGGTATCGAGAGGAACAATTTGGTTTTACTCGTGTAGTGCAGGAACAACGCGCTGACAACATATTGGAGTAATATTTATATCTTCCTTTATGTGGTTTATTACGAGTACTTAAGTGAACATGACTGTGCTATGTGGTTTATGTGCCTATGACTATGCGGTACATGTTTACGATTTGGTATACTTATATTGATGCCATGATTGATGTATATGACTGAGCATTTTGCCATGACATATTGCTGCATTTAGTAACTTACCGGATCATTATGACTCATCACACGCCTTTGTTTTCCTTAGTGCGTAGTTAATCATTAGTTCACGTTGATGCGACGAGGTCGCAGTTGTAGCAGTTGGTTCTCTCGAGTAGTAGCTCTACGAACATTATTATTATTTGTATTATTATTATTCATGTGAGAACATGGTTGTAAAGTTATATATGCTTTACCTTGGGTAGAATTGTTTTGGGTATTGATAGTTGTATTATTTTTGGTGCCGATAAGTATTGTTGTGCCATGGTATTTATACTAGTAGTTTTATTTACTTTGTGTTCCCGAGTTGTAGACTCATGGTTATGGTTATTGGGTTCTAGCATATAGTTTCGCCGATGTCTTGTGTTTCTCCCTGCCTGTTGTTGCCGATGGTTTTGTTGTTCGTGTGCATTGTTACGACACGTGTTTCGTAGAATCTTGCCAAGAGATAGTTAGTCTCTCGAATTGTTTTTGTAGTACCGAGCTTGATAGACCACCTTTTTATTCGTTTCCGCAGGTTAGTTTTTTTTTATTCGGTATTACTGTTACGACTTTACTTTCCTGTTATAATTTGTTTAGCTCATTTTTTTATGGCCGCCATTGTGCTTAACAGGTGCTTGTCCGTTTTTAGTCGATTTAGCAACATGACCTCGGGCTTCCGTGTTGGAATCTGGTTCAGGTCATCACACGATTGACTCTGGTCATTCGAAGCGTAGGTGTGACTAATATCCTCGAATGAAGCCCTCATGATGAAGGCTTTCGCATGAGCTTTCCAAGGGAAAGCAGTGGCATGGCTAGGAAATTTTCCCCAAGGATCCATCACTAAGTAGGTAGACACCAGGAAAAATTTCCTAGAAGAGTTCGGCTCAGCGGGACCTCTACAGAAGAACCGACTTCATCTATGCAAGATCGTGCAAGGGGACAGAATCTTCCTCGACCTACTTAGAGAGATTCACGAAGTAGCTCGAACAAGTGGTAAGTGTGTCCTAGGAAGAAATCACTATGTGCTTCCTGAATAGCCTACAACAGGGTGACCTAAATGCTCAACTTGTCATGGATCCCGACACCACACAAGTGAAATGTTTGCCCAGGAAAATCTCTTCAGCACAACTAAACCCGCTAAGATAGACTACAAATCTAACGGAAAAGCTTATAACAGCTCGACCTTACCAGTGGCCCTAAATACAAAGAGCGACCATACTCACCAACCCTGGAACAAGACTTCAGACACAATTTTTGAGTTCAAAGAACAATGCTACACACCCTTCAATGCAACCCAAGAAGAAATTTTCACAACAATTGAGAATGAGTTGCCTCCACAAGCCCGCTGGATCTTGAAAGTGCCCCATTTAGGGATAGCATCAAGTTTTACGCCTACCATGACGAAATCATGCATGAAACAAAGGTTTCAAAAACCTGCGAAAGGAGATCTAAAAACTGGTCGACCAAGGCAAGCTCAATCGGTTCAAAAAGGAATAAACGTGGTTAACAACCAGCAGGTGAAACTTTGTCTGAGAGAGGAATCTTAGCGATATTCGAACACAACCTTGTAATGGTTTATTAAAGCAGATCAATAGAAAATGAACAAGTTTTTTATCCATGTACAAATATTCTCTTTGCATTAACCGTCACAAGTTATTTCATATGGACAGCCTTTGTCACGAGACGAGCAAGCGGGCCTTGCCTCGTACATAAATTACTCCTAAACAATGATTAGACAAATCCTGACATCCTCGTGAGAAGGCTAGGCCTTGCCTGGTTTAATCCTTGGTCAGATATATGCCTGCTAGATCAAGCAAAAGGGGCCTTGCCCGCAAAATATATACCTAGGTAATATATGGTTAATAGAGCGGACATGCAGCCATTGGACAGGGCCTCGCCCAGTTAACTCGTAGCCAAGGAAACTGGGCCCTACCCGCTTGGAATTTACCCAGATGCCTGCAAATCAAGTAGTAGGGGCCTTCCCCGCGATTTACCCTTACTTTTTTTTTTTTACCTAATTTAATTATAACCACATAGTCTAGGGGCATTAAAAAAACTACACATTTGACTAGTATTTATCATACATTCAACTACATTTTTTTTGCGGTGTGTCTAGTAAGAGCGATAATTTGAAAACGAAGAGAGTATTATTTATGAGTATTAAGTTAATCAGCTTCAATCAAAGGTATCAAAATTTGATACTCCCTCTATTTCCAAAATTATTGTCTTACTTTCTTTTTTCGTCAATCTCAAAATAATTATAGTGTTTGAAACTTTCAATTTTAGGATAATACTTTTACCACTTTATCTTATTTTTTCATCATACTTTAATTATAGACCACATATAGATTGATTTTAAAGAAAATATACATCAAACAAATATTAATAATCAAGTCAAATAATTTTTCACAATCCGTCTTGGGGTCAAATATAAACAATAACATTGGGACAAAGGGAGCATAATAATAGCGAAGGCGCTATTTCCACTAAAGTTTTCACTTATCCCCTATATTACCAATTATTATATTAAATAAATATATTTATGGACAAAATTACCTATTGATTACTTGCACATATCAAGTTCTACCAAATTAATTACTTCTTTATATAATTTTCTAATGAAAAAAAATATCAAACAATATTTGGTTACCGTCTACATGAGCACCATTAAATTCTTTTTTAATCCTAATAAAATATTTAATCAATGAAATCCATGTAATATAGTAATAAAAAATTAATATTATAATAAAAATATCAACCAAATATTGAAAAAAACATGTGAACGTTGTCTGGTGAAATAAAAAAAATATATAATTAGATATAAATAAAAGATATAACTGTAAAAAATCAATCTAATAGCAAAATTATAGTATGATAGATATCATATTGTAAAGTCTAAATATATACCTTTTGCTTACCAACAACAATTTATTTCAAATATCACTCTAACTAAGACCGATAATCGATTCAATATCTACCATATTATTATTATTGGATTTATTTTTATAAAATGAATTTATTTAAATTATATTAATATTTTATTATAGTAATGATGTATCACATATTATATAAAATTTTGGTGGATAAGTTTTTTCGTGAATTAATCTTTTTATAATGAAACATGAAACGAGTCATATGCCTGATCAAAAAAAGAAATATTTTAAGGAAAAAAACTATCTTGCTCGTTGACGTGTTAAGAATAGTAGAGCTAACCGTTACAAGCCCTTGTGTATGGAAGAAAATTTATTAGAAAAAGTCATTGCTTCTAATTTCCAGCACTACCTCAAGGATTAGTTTTAGATCTCCGGGTCTGGAGATATATTGGAAAACCGAAAAAAATCAACAAAACTTGTTTTGTTAATACAAACTCGGATCGAGAAGGTCGATGCATGCCTTGTGTGCTAGATTGCGCACCTCGGTGAATCTATGAAATTCTAAATATCTTCCATCAAGACCATACAAGGCGGACTGGATCCTCTATTCCAAAACTCTATTTCCTCCCCTTTTCCACCATTAGATCATTCCCACTCATCCATTGATTTTTTATTAATTTTTCATTTTTAATTGAACATTTTTAACAAAATAGTAAATAGTAAAATAAAATCAATGAAACCATAGATTAGAGTAATAATTAGTAAATACTTCCTCCATTCAAGGCAAAAAATCCATTATTCCATTTTGGGATGTTTCACTTAAAGAGTCCACTTCAAAATTATGGCATAAAAGTGTCATTTTATTAATAATAGACTACTAAAAGTTTCATTTTTTTAAAAAAGTTTGATTTTCAAACATGGATTTTTTTACTCGAAACGGAGGGAGTATAAATTTTTTTATGACGTTGAAACCCTAGCAACAGTTCGTTGCTTCTCCGCCTCAACAAACTAATGATCTTATTGGATTAATAAAACAATGTAAGCAACACAAAAGAAATTCTTGCATGAATTATGTGAGAACCCGAAGCATACTTGTATGACATGCTCTCGTTATTTACTTAACATGTCTATTATGTTCACTAATCATGCTAGTAATATGCCTTTCATGTTTACCTTGGTTGTGTAACTTTTGTTAAGTTATAATGGTTTGAAAGACTTCTATAATTTGTATGTTCTTGTTTTGAGTTCTTGTGTTCATGCCTTGACATTTCTACCTCCTTTCTAAGTCATTGAGAGTCTTAACAATGTGGCTATAAATTTCTTGGTATTGAACTTAGTCTTTAACATGCTTTGATTGAGTTTCATGCTTAGTTTGTTTGGCATTCATGATTGTTAGTTGTTTACATTGTTCCCGGCATAGGTTTCCTTTCATTCTGCTTGTCTCGGGAGAGGTTTCAAATGTGTTTTGAGTGTTGGTTTACCCTCCTTTGATTTATTGAGTTGTTTGGGGTTCAATATAGGCAAAAAATTAGAGCTTTTAGATCTGTAGACCTTGCGGTCGCAATGTGGTTTTGGCATGCCCTCGCAAGGTAGGCAGAACTTTGGTTTTTTTGTTTTCATTGGACCATGCAGTCGCATGGCCTGTGGAACATGCGATCGCATAACCCTTCTTCTAGCATTACGTGATTTTGCTTTTATGTTTGTTGCTTACCCAATTAACCTTAATGACCTCCATCATTAGTGACCCTAATTACCTATATTAGACCCTAACATGGTTGAACTGCTCCTAATCACTAATTAGAAGCTTAATCCTACAGCCTATCCTCTTGACATGTGTAATCCACTACACCATTGCATGTGAGATATTTACTTCCTCCTTATGGCTATCACAAAGAGACTCCATCTTCTTAATTTTCTTCTTCTTGAGCTTGAATGTATGTGTGGTAGGGTGAGATTAATGACCTCCATAATTAGTGACCGTAATTACCTATATTAGACCCTAACATGGCTGAACTGCTCTAATCATTAATTAGAAGCTTAATCCTACTGACCTCTCCTCTTGACATGTGTAATCCACTACACCATTGCATGTGAGATATTTATTTCCTCCTTATGGGCATCCTGAAAGAGACTCCATATTCTTCATTTTCTTCTTCTTGAGCTTTAATGTATGTATGGTAGGGTGAGATTAGTGAGTGTTTCCTTATTTCCAAGAGCTGTCGAGTTCCGATTTCAAGTCTGAGACAATCAAATTGAAGCCTTCGACGAAGAGCACGATTGTCACCGATTAGTTATTGTTTCCTTCATCTTTTTCTTGGCTCAAGTAAGCTATTAATCCCCCTAGGATTGTATGCTAAAAATAACATGCTATTCCCTTTATTTATGTTGAAATCATGATTTCCATGCGTTTTGCCATGTTAATAACATGTTGGAGATTTATATAACAATCTAGAAATTTTGGTTATGAACTCACTTGAATTGTTTTGGTACTAAGGCTAGAATTAAATATGTTCTATGATTCATTTGGAATAACAATTGTTATTGAATCATAGGCTTTTGACAACTTTTAGAAATTATAATTCTAGGGTTCATAAAATTTGGGAAATGAAGATAATTCTTGACTATGGTTATTATTTAGATTAATGACCTAGCTCATGCAATTTGAGAACATAGAAGAGGGTTTGGGAATGCATTTAGTGTTCAAATTCTATTTGATTGGATTTGTAGAAATGACTCGTCAGAGTCGAGTTTAGTGAGCTAATGAACGATACCGGCTCCACATATAATCCCTACGACATTTGTAGTTCGTTAGACTAATACATTAGCTTATGAGACATTGGGATGAATTAAAGTGCTAGCCGTGATGTGCGTGCTTATGAGACTCAAATGAGCTCTTATGTGATTTATATGATCATGACAAAGATATGCATAATTAAAAGCATGTGTAGAGTGATATACCTATTTGACATGTTGAATTCGTTCTTGTCAAATTACTTTTTGATTCCATGATATGTAAACACCTACTTGTTGAATGAGTTCACTCTTGTCGAACTTATTCCTTATTTGGTTTAAATGACGAGTAAACATCTACTTGGAATTGCATTAGTCCAGCTGGCATATTTGGTTGAGTCGATGGTGGAATAATGCATCGCCGTCACGAATTATGGGATTCGTAATAGTGATGGGTTGTCTTACCATATTTTATCACACACCCTCCACTGTTGGCCCCAGTGGGGAAGTAGCCCTTTGTCGTAACCATAAGAGCGCTTTGGATTATGCTATATTGGCTGAGGGGTGTCCTCAGTACATCGATGCAACTCACAAGAGCATTATAGTCATAAAATAAAGTTTAACGCCTTGTATTGTAGAAGGTACGATGTGGCATCGGTTCTATAACATATCCTCTTTATATGTGGTTTACTTTCTAGCACTTATGTGAAAGAATGTGCTACCATGGATATGTGAACTAAGTATTTATATGAGTGAATGCTTTGATTGACATGATATTAATGATAATATCTTGCTATGTATGTTGCATTTTGCCATGACATGCATGTTGATAGCTTACAAGTCTTTATGACTTACCCCCACCCTTTTACTGCTTTAGATCCGAGTAGGCTGGGCCTTCACGTTGAAGTGCTACTGAGTTTGTGCTTGTCCGAGATCGCTCGCGATGAGGTTGTTAGAGATGTCTTTCGTTCGATCTCTTTTGGAAAGGACGTTGGGTATAGCAAGTCATGTAGACTTTGCTTTGGGAAATTGAACTTGTTGTCATTATGTTTATAACTTGTAGCCATTTGTATTCTATTTTGAGTGCCGACGCTTGTATGTCGAGCCTTGTATAGTTTTGTAGTTGGTTCACTATGTTTTAATCTTCTGTTGAGCATTTGATTAGCTCTTGTTATAAACTGTTTAGTGTTGGGTTTCGGTTTTAAAGTCGTCGATGAATTGATTTACTTTTCCTTAACTATTATATCAGGTTTGAAAAGTTTTAAAATATTTTGACCTTTTGGTGCCGAGTTGCGTTACATCTACAATGTTGCATCGCATCATTTTTTTATAATTAAGTCCTTGCATGAATTGTAGCCTTATTTGGACGGTCCGACTTGCGATTCCGGGTTGGGTTGGGTCGTCACAATTGGTATCAGAGCATTATAGGTTAATTATCGACCATGATAAGCTGAGGGGAGCCACCAACCATTGGTGGAAAGTGTTGCTTGCAAGCTGGAATCAGAATAGGGTTTTGAGAGTGTTGCCTAACTTCGAGAGGGAGTTTAGGGCTTCTTATGTGCCGATGGTAGTGAGGTAGAGGAGAGAGGAGTTCTAGGATTTGGAGCAGAGTTCTGTGGCTTCGTATTCATCAAGGTATTGTGCACATCTTGTACCAGATGAGTCCCAGAGGGTTCTCATGTTTGTTAAGGGTTTGAAGACCGAGTTTAGGAGGTAGCTATTGTCTCTTCAGTTGGAAGATTAACGGGGTGTGGTAGATCGTGCCTATGAGATAGAGAGAGATACTGATGAGTACAAGTAGAAGCCTTCTGTTCAGTCATCACATCAGTAGCAGTCGTCGCAAGTGACCTCACAACATTTTGGGAGAGGTCAATATTTGGGGAATTGGTCTAGTTATCTAGGCAACCGTCGCATTGGGGGTCAGAATAGAAAACTGTTTTGGTGAAAGTCGAGGTGACCATCTGAGAGTCGCGGTAGTAGTGCTCCTACTCCTCAGGGACAGCTGAGTCAGTGTAATGGACCTTTGATTTGTTCATTCTGTAACAAGGTAGGACACTCGGTGGATAGGTGTTGGTCTAAGCTAGGGAAGTGTACCTTATGCGGTGATGGTTTGCATATCATGAAGGATTGTCCTAAGATGGGGCTAGCCAGTCAGTGGGTTATGTTTAGCAGTCAGGGTCCAAGAGGGACAATGATGGGCGTCTTAAGGCGGAGGCTCGTGTATTTACACTTGTTCATCGTGGTGTTCTAGAATCTACTTTTGTGATTGGAGGTATTCTCTCAGTTTTTGGTCATAGAGCTCGAGTTCTTATAGATCCGGGGTTTTCTCATTCTTATGTCGCATCACATTTCATAGATCATTTATGTGTATTGCCTGCTCAGTTTCCTTATGTTCTTGAGGTGTCTACACCATTGGGTGATTGTATGTTGGTGTTTGATGTCTATAGGGCTTGTGATGTACTTGTTTGTGATTGGGTTTTGTATGCAGATTTGGTAGTGTAGCCTATCCGGGATTTTGATATGATTTTGGGTATGGATTGGCTCTGTTTTTACCATGCTTTAGTAGATTGTCGTCGCAAGAGACATTTTTTCCTTGCCCGATTTTCCAGAGTTTGTATTTACGAGTGATCATGCCATGGGTAGTATACATGTTATATCATATCTGCTTTGCGGGCTAGAAAACTTTTATCACAAGGGTGTACGAGATAATTAGCTTGTGTGCTTGATAATAGCATGTCTACTGCTAAGTTAGAAGATGTTCCGGTAGTTAATGAATTTTTAGATGTCTTTTCGACTGATTATGCTTTACCTCCCGACCGAGAGTTAGAGTTTTGCATTGAGCTATTGCCAGGGACATTGCCTATTTCTAGAGCACCTTATTGAATGGCTCCAGCAGAGTTAAGGGAATTGAAGGAACTTCTTGATAGAGAGTTTATTAAACCGAGTATGTCTTTGTGGGGTGCACCGGTGTTATTTGAGAAGAAGAAGGATGGTAGTTTGCGGTTGTGTATAGACTATCGTTAGTTGAACCAGGTTACTATAATGAACAAGTATCCCTTACCTCATATTGATGATCTCTTTGATCAACTTCAGGGTTCTGTTGTGTATTCCAAGTCAGACTTAAGGAGTGGTTATCACCAGTTGAGAATTCGGGTGGAGGATGTCCCGAAGACAGCCTTTCGTATGCGTTACGACCATTATGAGTTTGTTGTGATGCCGTTTGGTTTGATAAATGCACATGCAGTCTTTATGGATTTAATGAATAGGGTGTTTCATGAGTATCTTGATTGCTTTGTGGTTGTGTTTATTGATGATATCCTTGTGTACTTGAAGTCACGAGAGGAGCATGAGAATCATTTGAGAGAGGTTCTTTCCGTGTTGCGTAAGAAAGAATGTTTTGCTAAGTTTAGCAAGTGTGTGTTTTGTCTTTAACAGGTTGCCTTTCTTGAGCATGTTGTGTCTAGTGATGGTATCGCAGTAGATCCATCCAAGGTTGAGGATGTTACCAAGTGGAAGACTCCTAGTACGATGACCGAAGTCCGTAGTTTCTTGGGCTTGGAGGCTTATTACCATAGGTTCATTGAGGGATTTTCCAAAATTGATACTCTTATGACGAATTTGACTCAGAAGAAGTCTACTTTTATTTGGAGTGACAAGTGCGAAGTTAGTTTCCAGGAATTGAAGATGAGATTGATTATAGCTCCTATTTTAGCATTGCTTAGTGGTTGTGATAACTTTGTGGTTTATAGTGATGCTTCGTTAGAAGGCTTAGGTTATGTGCTTATGCAGATTGGAAAGGTTATTTCTTTTGCTTCTAGGAAGTTGTCACCATACGAACAAAATTATCCGATACATGATCTTGAGTTAGCAACTATTATCTTTGCACTTCACAAGTGGACACACTATCTTTATGGAGCTAAGTTTGAGGTGTATACAGATCACAAGAGTTTGAAATACCTTTTCTCACAAAAGGAGTTGAATATGATACAGAGGTTGTTGGTCCACAATAATGCTCAAATAGGCTAGAGGGGGGGGGGGTGAAAAGCCTATGATGCCAATTTAAAAAATTTTCTTTTGGATATATATAAAGCATAGTTTTAGTGGCAATAGCAGTTTAGCATGTTGAGCATGTCTGCCGGTAGAGGCTATCGGTAGACTTGCTCTAAGCAGAAATATCAACTCTGCCGGTAAACTGTCAGTCAAATCAAAAGCCGGTTATAAAAATTTAAGCAGCGGAAAGTAAAGAGGCTTTAGATTTGGAGAAGTCTTAAGTGGTTGTACACGAATATATGATCAGAACAACAACACACTTAATACTTCGTTCAAATTTACATTTAGGAAATCAATTAGAGAATAACTTTTCTAAAGATAAATTAATTTGTAAAAGGTTCATAGATATATAAGGACTGAGAGATTAAGTATTTGAAAGAACATATGAATTTATTCAAAGATAAATTGCATATTACATCAGCCTAAATAATCTATGTACAGTTTCTGGCTTTGTCTTCCCAAACCTCAATCTTTACTTAATTATCCATTCATGAATATTTAAGCAGTAGAGGGCAATAGGAGACCAGAACGAGAAACTGTTATGAGAAGAAAATTTTCAAGGTCGTTCAGATATCTGCAAAGCACTCGACCTTCCATGATGAATGATTATTGACAATCAACATCATTTGTATTAGAATACAAATCGGAAGATATGAATGCAATATCTACAGACAACTCTTCATTTTCTTCAGACATTATCTAACATCAATCTTCTGATCTTGATCTCTGTCTAATGAAGTTTCTGATCAATCTTTTCTCTTCTCCAAGCTTTTCTTCCTAGCAATCCACTGAAAGTGTCTTGCTAAGATCTGGATGAGTTTGCAATCTTGTGTGGAGATTTGAGATGCGTTGGTGAGGACGATCTCGTTGTAGATCTCTTTTCTTTGAAGCTCTTGAGTGAGTTTAGTTACTCGTTGCTCATCTTCTATGTCTTCTAAGATAGAGAGAGGATTTATATAGACTGGAGTCAATGTGATCGTTGAAAGATGATGATTTGAAGTTTCTATCCATTTAGAGATATAGTTGTTGAAGTCTATCGGATAGAGATCTTTGTCCATAAGATTTTTGACTGTTTGGGGCAAAGATTTAGTCCTATAGATCTTGGAACTTGTTGTCTATCAAACTGTGTTGATAAGTCTATGAAAAGTAGGTCTGATGTCTGTTGAACTGTCAGGTGGTCTGTCCAATAAAGTAATTGCTTTTTGACTTTATTAGACCACTTGAGTGAGAGAAAGTCTTGTAGCTTTAACTATGTCAGGCTTTATGAGGTTGAACATATTTGTCTTGATTTGAGCTGCTTCTAGTCTTTTCTCCGTAGCACGTGTAGAATTAATTATGCCGGTGGAATGCTTCGAGCCAGTGGAACAAGTCTTCCGATTCAGGAGAACTGATGTCTGCTGGTGCGAACAGTTTTAACTTGTAGCATGTCTGCTGGTGGTGAGTCTTCAAGATGTTCTGATCTTATCACTGAAGGTTTTTGACATAACTGCAAGTCTTCTGGTGCTTAGTGCATCTGAAGTGCTGGTCTGTTCAATCATCATGTCGGAAGGTAGGACTTGATCAAGTCGCACCTAATCTAAGACCTATGTGATGTCACACGAGTTGCCACGCTAACCGGTACACATACCTTTTAGCCACTCGTGATGACTCACTTGTAATGGGGGCAAACAAATCAACATATATAGAATATGCAAGGTGATAAGTAAATTATCAAGAAGCATATTCCAACAATCTCCTTCTATTTTCTTGGAACCATTACAAAATGACATATACAAAGCACTAAAGCATTTATCAAGACATAGTAATAACATGTCCACAATGAATAATCATTTTATCACAAGACATGTATTATGTTGATAATTACATAAGCGATGGCTTTTGTATAGTCTACTATTGCTATTACAGACTCGATAAATTAAAGTACTGAACAGGTAATGCAATAGTAAAAACAATTTAGACCACTTAGTATTTTTGAAAGAGGGTTGAACAGGATCTAAAAGGTTTTAGAGTTCTTACTTGCACATAAATTTTTATAAACTAAAAGATTGTTTTGGCAAGTAAGAGTAGCAAATCCTTGAGTAAATGTATGCCTTTGAAGGTAGTTCAATAAGGATTGCTTGTAATACCATTTTGGAAAACTTTTTGGTTCTGTTGAAAGTAAGACTGAACAGAGGGTTTTGTTTTAAGAAAAATTTTCAACAGAAGTGCCTTAAAGGCTGGGCATGATTCACTAAGAAGCAGCTTAGGAAATGATTGTTACATTGTGTGTGTTTTCCATTTGCTCTTGGTTTAGCTAATATAGTTATGTCACAACTCTCCTCCTTATGTCATAATTCTTCTTCTTAGAAATGACATAGCGATATGTCATCACTAAACTCTCCTCCTTAATGGTTGCAAGCAAAAAGAATTATTCTTGAAGGACGGTTGCAAGCAAAAAAGGAAAGATACTTGAAGAGATGGACAATATGATAGAAAAGAGAAAACGCTAAATAATGCAGGAAAGTACTAGCAAGTTTTAAAATAGTACAAACTAATTTGAATCTCCAAAACTACCAGTGCTAGAATCTAAAGAAAAGTTTCTATCCTGATCAGAAAAACTTCTGTTGCCGAACAATTCTCAAGTGATCAGCAGATCTCCAGTAACAGAAAGACGTTCATCCTCGCGGACAGTGGAACGAATGGGATGGTAGGAGCACAGGAAATAACTGATAATTCTGGCATACCTGTGAACGCCAGCCCATTTACTTGTCTTTGTACGACTGATCGACAGATGAGGGAGAAGACAACTTCAGACCAATTGATGGGATGAGAGTCAAGAACAGCAATGGTGAAGTTTCGAAGTCTTCTGGTGTTGCTTGCTGAGCCTGCTTTGTGAAACAAAAGGCATCGACTCAAAATTTCACCAATACAGTACATATCCAAGGGATAATTGTTGATGTCCCATGTACTGTAGTCATCGCGAGAGTGGTGTCCAGTACGTTGAAGCCATGAGTCGTTTAGAGTTCAGCAAGGGATTCTGGTCCAGCAGAGGGAAGCTGGAAGACTCTTGATAGGCTTTCGGCATTGAGAACAAATTCAGTGCCTTGAATGCGACCTTTGAAGCTGGAACCATCTCTTGTCTGTCGCATCCTTGAGTAGAACTCATCAACCAATTGAAGGATGTAGAATTCTTCGCGAAAAGAAAGGATGAAGACGAGTCCACTACTATGGAGAAGATTTATAATCTTAGCTCCAACAGTATTGTCGAGGAGAAATTGTTCTCCTTGAATAGTGTGACCAAGAATGTAGGACTGAGAGCCTATTCTGGTTATGAATAAAGATTCAAGGGGAGCGAAAGGGCTAGAGACGCTGTTGGAAGAAGAAGTGGCCATGAAGATTTTCTCAGGTGAAAAGAGTACGCACTGATAATAATCCTACAGATTTGTTTGGAAACAAAAGATAACGATGGAGAAAAAACAAATATAGTAATGTATATATATTATGTACTTTCTGAGAATGAGCAGGAAGAACACACTTTTCAAGAATTGTCGTTTGAGTATCCACTGTAAAGCTGTAATGACTGTTATATGAAACGGCGAAGTAATTATGTCAAAGCTCTTTTTAGAAGTGGACGAGTTTTCTTGGAAGGGGGACGATTCATGATTACGATATTAAGTCATCTAGGGAGTATGAATATGGACAGCTTTGAGACTTAAATCAAGGTTTCTTATTATCCAGATAGATATTAATGATGGAAAAGAGTACTGGATGAAGAGAAGAAAATTTGTGTTGACATTGATAACTTTCTTTAAAAAAATGATACAAGTTCAAAATACGAACCTTTGAAAAAATGTGATATGTTTTGAAATTCTAAAATTTTCAGAAGATAATTTACGAGGCATTCTGAATCATTTACACAATCCTCAGCAATCTCTCAAATCTTTAGAAGGTTTTAGAATTTTAAATCAGTTTTTAAAGAAGTATTTCATAAAGTAGTAGTTCTAAATTCTCTCCAGCCCGTTCTCTTGCCCTAATTAGGGTTTTACTGTTTTGGCATGGCGGCTGCTCCGGCAGCGGTGCCCCCAGCCCCGCCGGACTTTCCTGCTCAGGGATCGCCCCATATTACAACATCCCAAGGTGAGGTTCCAATGGTCAAATCTTATGCGAACGTTCTTGGTCAGCCCAGGCAGTTTGTGAGCTCGACGGGACCTGTTCTTCAAGCGGTGCAATTGGTTCCTCGTCAAACTACTAGTTTCAATGGGGAACCTGGCTGTATCTTCTCCCCCATGGAAATTGAAGCATCTGATAAACAATTTGCCAATACTATTATTTTAAAATTCTCAGTGGGTCGTCCTTCAGTTCACGCGATTCAGGAGGATATCGCGAAATCTTGGAAACTCAACGGTTCTTTTGTTGTCGGCCTGTTAGATCCTAGACACGTTATGGTACATCTTTCTTCAGCAGAGGATCTGGTATTGGCCTTATCTAAGGAGTCCCACATGATGCAATCATGTATGTATCGTTCTTTCCGGTGGTCATCAGATTTTGCCTTCAAAAGAGATAGCACGATGGTGGCTGTTTGGGTGCGTCTTCATCAGTTGCCATTAACCTTTTTCAATCCATCCTTTTTACAATGCATAGGCAATTCGATGGGGCGGTTTCTTCGTGCAGACGAGAAAACACTGGCATTAACAAGACCCATGTTCGCAAGGATCTGTATAGAAATTGATGTTTCGAAGCCACTCCCTAATCGTTTCTGGATTGGAACGTCCAAAGACAACGGATTCTGGCAGTCTTTGGAGTTTGAAGGGAATATTAATTATTGCGTTGGATGTGGTCTCTTGGGACACACGAAAGAAAATTGCCGTAAAGGGGCAAGACGTCTAGTCCAAGTTCCAAATGTCCATAAGGATAATGGTGCCCCTCGCATGGATAACAAGCCCCCGGATCTAGTCTCTTTACCAGCAAAACGCCCTAACAACGTCCAATGGGTTCCGGTGAAAGACCCTAAAGACGCTAATGCTCCTACGACCGACATAGTTAATGCGGCTTCTCTTTCGTCGGTATCAATGGCAAAGGATGATTTTGGTAGAGAAAAGGAGTCTGACAATACATGTGTAGGCCAAAGTCCATCAAATTTTCCAATAATTGACAAAGGTAAAAGTGTTTGCAAGAATAGCATTGGCAGTAACGTTCCTTCTAGTCATCCTAAGTCGGTGACTCTTAATAACTCTTTTGATGTCTTGGTTGATTTATCGGAAGAAGAGGGATTTGTTCCCAATTTGGCCCCAGTGCAAAATAACATTGAGACTGTTAGCTCTAAGGAAGAGAAATCGGTCTCAGCCCAAGTGACAAAGGATCCTTCTGTTCAATTCGATAAAAATTGTGTAGGAGACGGCAATGGTACAAAGGAGAATATTCCATGCAATAATTCAGGGACCGCGATGAATAATAATAACGCACGACTGTGGACGGACATCCTTCATAGGAATCCTCGTAAGCACGGCAAAGCTCATTCCACGGGGGGCTCTTATGAGGACATTATCCAAGATCAGGAAGTTCACTTTACGGCGGAAGATGTAGATAGAGTCCATCTTCGAGATTCATTCAAAAAGTATTGTGGTGACCGAGCCAAGGAATTAAAAGGTAAGGCGTGTGAAACAAGGAAATTTCAGCTTCGTCGATCAACTCGTGGCAGTAGGGCTGTGTCTAAAGCCCGTCATAAATCTACTCAATAATTTCCCCCATGACGATTCTCATCTGGAATGCAAGAGGTGTGGGGAATAAATCAACTAGACGTTATTTGCGTCAACTTATTAGACAAAATAATCCTTTTCTATGCGCAATTTTGGAACCAAAAATTAAAGGCGAAAGGATAAATACCATTTGTAGAAAGCTTCAATTTGATTCTTGCCTTCAATTAAACCCATTTAACACACATATATGGCTATTTTAGAAAACAAGTGTGGTCGTTGATCTGGTGGATAGTTCAAATCAGTTCATTACTATTTCGGTTCAAAAGGGTGACAATTTTAAATCCTTGGCTACGATAGTTTATGCTAAATGTTCAGTAGAGGAAAGGAGAATTTTATGGAGAGATCTTGAGGCCTTCTCTAACAGATGTACTGATCCATGGGTTGTCGGAGGAGATTTTAACGTTATTTCTCAATCATCTGAGAAACTCGGTGGAGCCCCTTGTAACTTTGTGGAGATGGATGATTTTAACTCTTTCATCTTGAAGTCAGGTTTAGTAAATGCTGGCTTTGAAGGAAGCCGTTTTACATGGTGCAATAATCAAGATGGAGGCTCGCGGGTTTGGAAACGTCTGGACTGTATTTTGGTAAACAGTTCCTTCAAGGTTTTGTATCCTCTTGTTAGGGTGCAGCACTTGGTTACTACAAAATCAGATCATACTCCTTTATTATTAGACTTACAGGATTTCGGTAAGCCGAAGGGTGGTTTCAAATTTCATCGCATGTGGTTGGACCATCCGGACTTTCTAGAGTTTGTTAAAAAACAATGGCATGTCTCTTTAAATGGTTCGGCAACGGATGTTCTTTTCAGGAAACTCCAACTGCTAAGTCGGGCACTTAAAGATTGGAATTGGAATGTATTTGGTCATATCCATCAAAATACTGAGAAGGCTCAAGATGACATTCTCAGATGGGAATTTGAATTGCAACAAGGTGGTGATGGCATGGTGGCTGATTCCTTTGTAGCTGCTAGGCAACGTCTTTCTCAGTTGCTCAAATGGGATGAAGAGATGGCTACTACTAAAGCTAGTCAACAGTGGCTTAGGGAGGGAGATAGAAATTCAGCTTTCTTTCATGCTAGTATGAAGGATAGAGTTCATCACAATAGGGTTAAGGTTCAACTGGATGATGGGTCTTTTTTTTTTTTTTTTAGCGAAGCAGGGGCGGCACCCTGCGAGATTTTATTAAATGAAGAAAAAAGATACAAACTTGAGGGGGACAACCAGCCTTGCCCTTTGAAGGGAGGATAAAGGAGCCTAACCTCGAAATGAAATACATAGAAAACCAAACAGAGGCCAAAAGACTAAGACCTAGATCTAATATAAGGAGTATCAGACTTATCCAATAAAATAGAGCCACGGATACAAGAAGGAATAGAACAAATGTCATGGAATTGAGAAGAAGATTCAGAATCACATCCCAGATTAGCAAGGAGATCCGCCACACTATTAGCCTCTCGATAGCAATGTGAAAATTTGAAGTCCATGTCCTTCTGAATATCCCGAACTCGATGAAGGATAGCCGAGCAAGCCCAAGGGATTTTATGATTGGCCGTAAGGCAACCAACAAGAACTTTAGAATCCAACTCAATGAAAGCTCCTCTATTGTTGCTTGCTATTCCCTCGACTGAAGAAATTTGGGTCACTATCAAAGATCTCAACCCCAACAGTGCTCCGGGCTCAGACGGTTTTACCGGATGGTTTAATAGGGGATGCTGGGATATTATTCAAGGTGATGTAGTTGCAGCAGTGCGCGATTTCTTCTCTGGTAGACCTCTTCCTCGGGGTATGTCCACTACTACTTTAATCCTGATTCCGAAGGTTGCCTCCCCAAATGGTTTTGGAGACTTAAGGCCCATAAGTTTATGCAATTTTTCTTGTAAAATAGTTTCGCGGATTTTGGCCACCAGTATATCTAATCTTCTGCCTCGTATCATCTCTTTGGAGCAATCGGGATTTGTGCCGGGTCGCAATATTCAAGAGCACGTTCTTTTGGCTCACGATTTGGTCCGTCATATAGATAAAAAGGTGAGGGGAGGCAACATGATTTTTAAACTGGACATGTCAAAAGCTTATGATCGTTTAGAATGGGATTTTCTCCTCCGAGCTCTGGCTGCGCATGGTTTTAATAAAGAGAGATGTTCTCTTATTTCGAATCTCATTGATAATGTGTGGTATTCATTGCGTATAAATGGGGATGCCTATGGCTTTTTCAAATCTTTTCGTGGTGTTCGGCAGGGCGATCCTCTATCCCCTTTGTTATTTATTTTGGCCCAGGAAGTTCTCAGCCGAAATATTAATAAGGCCATTGCTGAAGGGAGAACTAAAAATTATGATCATGGTCGAGGAGACACTCAGATTTCTCATCTTCTGTACGCTGACGATATGCTTCTTTTCTGCAATGGCGGGAAGTCGTCTATTATCGGTTTAAAACAAGTAATGGCTTCTTATCAACAAAGTTCTGGCCAGATGATTAATATGCAAAAAAGTGGTTTTTATGGTTCTAAACATTGCTCAAGTCGAAGGGCTGCTCAAATTGCTTGTTGGTCCGGTTGTAATCATCGCTTCTGGCCTATGAAGTATCTGGGCCTCCCATTGTTTAAAGGCTGAATGCGTAGAATTTACTTTGAAGATTTGGAATCACGGGTGACTAATCGTATCAACGGCTGGAAGACTCGAATCTTATCTTTGGGAGCTAAAGTTACTCTCATTAAATCCATTCTTGGAAGCATTCTGGTTTACTCTATGGCAGCCCTTCCTATCCCGTCTTCTATCCTTCACCGCATCGAAAAGAAGATGGCAGACTTTCTCTGGGGAGCAAATGGGGAACATAGGATTCATTGGCTAGCTTGGAATAAGATATGTCGGCCTTTGTCAGAAGGTGGCCTGGGCATTCGTCCTCTAAAAGAAGTAATGAATTCTTTACATGCCAAGATGGCTTGGATTGCTATGCAAAGGAATAGCCTTTGGGCTCGGTTTTGTTGGGATAAGTATGGAGGGGTTCACGGCTTCAATGAAACCCGGAATGCTTCTCTTCCTTGGAAAGCTATCATGGGGCAAATGTGGCAGCTTCAGCAAGTCAGTCGTTGGATTATAGGCCAAGGTCATGTCTCTTTTTGGGACTGCAATTGGTGTGGTATACGGCTGGGTGGTCCTCTTCCAGTGGATAGATCTCTCTTAGTCTGTAATGCCCTTAATAATTTTGACGACTTGGTGCATTTGGTAGATCCAGCTCACTATGAGGATATCAGGAGGATTTCTTGCGTCCCAAACATGCTCGATAAGCTGGTTTGCACCTTAACCAATTCGGGTGCCTTCGACATGGCAGCTTACTGGAATTATTTCCGTCTTAAACATCCTTCTCCTATCTGGGCAAAGAAGATTTGGCAACCATGGATCCCTCCGAAAATTAGTTGTTTTATTTGGAAGCTTTTTAACAATGTTGTTTCGGTCGATTTAAACATTCAGTCTCGCAATGTTCCGATAGTCTCGAAGTGTGTTTGTTGTAGTCTTTTGCTGAGTCAGGAATATGTCCAACATCTTTTTGTTCATTATGAGGTTGCTCAATCCCAATGGATCAGATTTGCTTCGATCTTCAAGATAGGTTGTGCGGCTAACAGTTTACAGCAACTCTTCACAATTTGGGCCAAGGGATCTTTTCGTCGGCAAATTAAGGCGTGCCATTTGGGGGTTTTTGTGTTCACCTGTTGGGAGATATGGAAAGCAAGATGCTGTGCTCTATTTGAAAATATTCCTATGAAGGTGGATAATATATTTAAGAAAATTCTGTGTGATCTTCGGAACATGGTTGTTTCCTATAAGCCAAGAGCTGCTAACAGTCCTCGGGCATCTATGTATTTATCTTCGATTTCTATCCAAATAAAGAATCCATGTTTTCAGAAAGGAAGATGGCTCAAATGGATCCCTCCTATTCTTGGTAAAGTTAAGCTTAATACGGATGGCTCATCTAGAGATGGGGCATGCACGGGAGGTGGGGTTATTCGAGATGATCAAGGTTCTCTCATTACTGCTTTCTCCAACTACTACGGCTCTGGCACCAACATGAAAGCTGAAGTCAGGGCCCTTTGTGACGGCCTTCAGTTGTGTCATTCGTTGGGCTTGGATAATGTAGACGTGGAGACGGATTCTCTTGTGGTGGTTAATGTTATTATGCATAATTACCAAGCTCCTTGGCAACATGTGTATGAATTTCGAAAGTGCAGAAGTTTATCTAGAAATTTCAGCATTTCTCATGTTTATAGAGAACAAAATCGGGTGGCGGATCGACTGGCTAGTATTGCTCATCTGCATAAGAGGTGCAAGAATTTTATTTCCATAACGGATGTTCCTGGAGAGATCAAACAGTTACTTGCTATGGACAACTTTGGCTTTCTCTCTTTTAGGCCTAATCGTAGTTGTTTATGTTAATAGAAGGTTTTTGCCCTCCTTTTTCTTGTATCTCTTTTTCGAGGTTAGGCTCCTCCGTCCTCCCATTATAAGGGCAAGGCTGGTTGTCCCCCTCTAGTTTGTACCGTTTCTTTATTTCAATAAATCTCCGCAGGTGCCGCCCTGCTTCTACAATATATATATATATATACATATATATATGTTTTTCAAAATAGTGAGGATTTTTGTGTTCTTTTTTTTTTAGAAGATAATTGTACGGGGCTTTTTGAATCATCTACACAATCTTCAGCAATCTCCCAAATTTCTTATAAGAACATAGAACAGTAAAAGACATTTCGAAATTGATACCTATTCTTTTTGAAAAATAATAAGAGTTCTTAAACATTTTGAGCAGTAATCAATGATTTCAAAGGATGTTTTAGGTCATGAATGTCTTCACAAGGGAATGAACAATAGAGATTGAAGTCTGCTGTTAAAGAGATTGTGAACGGCAGAGGTGGAAGTCTGCAGTTCAAGTTTGACCGACAGACATTGAGGGCCGCCGATACAACTGATAACCTTAAGGAAGTATGCAGCAGTAATGAAAGTCTGCTGATACCAATTGATAACGGCTGATAGAGAAGAAAGGTAAGTAATAATGAACATATCTGCTGATATCAATTCTTGGATATGCGTGGTTATCAGTCTTTTGAACACACGAACGATGATAGCCAAAATAAAAGCTATTATACCAATTGAATTTTGTGTTCAAGAAGGATGGAAGTCTATTGATATGAATGTTTGAAAGATAGGTGATCAGTAAACTAGAGATTGAGGTATGCCGTTGTCGAATGAATGGATGACAAGAGAGTCGGCATAGATGAGGGTTTCCTGATAAAGGAGATCAGCAGGAATGAAATCTGCTAATACATGGTGTGTATAGATAAGTTTCGCAGATAAGAAGGTTTGTTGAATAAAGATGGAACAACAGTCATTGAGGTCTGCCGATACCAAATGAATGAAGAGTTTTTCAGTAGGCTTTTCCTTTGGGATGCCTTGGCTTTTGGAAGGATGGACCATAAGCTTCATCGGCAAAGAGAAAGAAACAGAGGTGGAGAGAGAGCCGAATGCTTCTTCTAATTAGAAGCAGCAGTAGTGATAGTAGCAACAGTAATATCGGTACTTGATGAAGACTTTTGCAGTAGGCTCCTCCTCACTGGTAGAGTACTTGTTTCGATCTTTTTAGAGAGAGAATAGGGTCTGCAGGTGTCTGATGTAGATGGGGTAGAAAGTAGAGTACCAACAAACTTCCTTTATACCTTAGCAGCTGTTAGGAGGTACAACTGCTTCATCGGCAAGGATTAACTGATGACTATGCTTCTTCATAATAGAATCCCAATTGAATGATGAAAAAATTTAGAAGCAAAACGGAGGACAGCAACCATTCAAGTTAGAGCACTTGGATCACAGAGAAACAAGTAGCTCATATTTAGTTTGGCTGACGGTTCTGAAGAAGAAGAATGAGTTTTGCTTCAGGGTCAACGGCTAAGATGATGACTAACCTTTTTAAGGAAGGGAAGTCATCTTTGTTCAAGACAAAGGAAACAAGAAAGAATTTAGAGTAAAGTTGTCATTGAACAGAGGAAGCAGTAGATAAGAAAAAGAATTGAAAAGACTGCTTTTTCCTCGAAAGGTCGTTTCAATAGAAGAGGTAAGGTCTACCGTTGAAGCCATAGAGACCTGAAATTATGGATGGGAATTAAGATTCACCAGAACATCATGAGTTGAGATGAGATTTTCAATTCCCGATGAAGTAGTTGCAAGGTATGCGGTTCCTTCTAAGAAATAAAAAACTGAAGTTATCCATATTCCAACAATAATTCTTCTGATGAGATTTATACCAATAATCATTAAAGATTTTACTTGAAATAAAACTTTTATTTTAAAAATAGATTATAGAAAAGTCTCATCATATTTATTATGTTGAATAGGAATATTCATAGTTAAGGATTGGTTTGCTGTTGGGTTAACAGCAGAGTTATATTTGTTGTTTTGAATTTGGAACAAAATTTTATGATAAGGACAAATACCAAAATCATAAGCAAATATAAGATTTCATGTTATCAAGGAATATTCATGCAAAAGCTGATAGACATGAAGTAAAGATGCTATGAACAAGTTCTCATTTAGATCAAAATAAGCTCGAATATAAAGGGGATCTAAAGATTACAAAGTTCATTACAACTTCCGATGACTTAACTACTCCTTTTAAACAACTAATATGAACACCTGATACAATTCTAAAGATAAGGATGTTATGAGGAGATGTCTATGAAGATCATGGACCCAGATTCAGCTAACCGGTTGGCAAACGAAATATACGTCCTAGATCAAGGGAATTCAGATGAGCCAAGGAAGGAACGGGACTCTCCTTATTCTTTTCTTTAGCAGGTTTTCTCTATCCTAGATGCTTTGCATAAACATCTTCTAGATTTATAGATATCAGTTCCAATGCAGACACTCATCCTCGGGGGGTTTGAGAGGGAAAATCCGAGGAGAAACACATTTGGCTCGTTGAAGATAGGAGGATCTTATAAACGAGAAGGAGTAATCAAATGTGTGCTAAGATAAAGGGAAGTAGGAGATATATGCTAAATGGTTGTTAAGGAAAATCTTCATATAAGAGGAATCCTTGAAATAGACTAAACAACTTCTGAAAGATAGGAAGGGTAATTCCAAGTTCTTGAGAAGAAGCCTTGATCTAGTGCTAAGAATTCTCCTAAGTAACATATAAGAAGAAAGTGATTTTGTATCAGAGTCTATCATAGTGTTTGGGGTAGATTGGCAGTGATAGAGAAGAAGGAAGAAATGTCTCTATAAATACTCACTGAGGCAAGATAATGGACCGATTCATTTAAGAATGAAGAGTCCTTTCAACCACTCTCATTAAAGTTGTACGGGGAAGAGTGAGAGTTAGTATTAATTTCAAGATAATTGGTAAATTTTCTTCTTTGGAAAGCTAAAAGGTTTTGAAAAGACAAATCATCTTTCTTGAAAGGATAAAACATCTTTAAAAGGATAAAACATTTTTCAGTGGGATTTGACAGAACATGTCTTGGGAAATACTATTTTTGCATTTCAAAATCAGTTTTGTTTTTACAGGGTTTCTATGAAATTTGTCGTTAGCTTTTAAGAAATAGTCAATTTCAAAAGCTTTACCTCAACCTTTGTAGATGTGACAACCCGACCCGAATTTCCATATGAAATCCCAAGGTCGTTCCGTCAAGACAAGCTAAGAGACAGACAAACACCTGCTAAGCATAATGGTGCGAGTCAAAAGATGAGCCATCAAGCTTGAAATAAGAAAGTAAAGCCATAAGGCGATACGAAATAACAAAAACTAAAACCTGCGGAAGCGAATTATAAGTGGAACCAAAGCCTTTAATCCTAAACCAAGGAATGCAAGGCTGAGAGACAACTGTCTCTCGACAAATCTACGACGCGCGTGACGCAACATTGCACACGGGAAACAAACTATCGGCAACCAAAGGCCGGCAAACAAACAAAATCCCAACCTGATAAACAACCACTCATCAGCTATAACGTGCCGGAGGGACAATTCAACTACAACAATATTATTTCAAATGCTAAACCACCAACCAAGATCTCACAACTAAAGCTGTCGGAGATAGAAACAATAATAACAAAGTACTAGAATAAACGAGCCACACTTGCTCGAAATGACAACAGAAATAACTTCTAAAAGATAGAATAGCTCGACTATACTAGCCGACTCCCAAATACATAACTTTACATCCATATCTCACAAATAAATAACAACAATAATAATAACTCCAATCGCGTCGCATTTCGACTATCGTCGAGTTACGACTTGTGACTTTAACAAGTCAACAACTATATGACATCTCTTAGTAGTGTTTTGGTCTTAATGTGGTCTCTTATGCACATTTAGACTCTCTCGTAAACCAAGCAAGCATTCAACAAGGAAGAAATGCGAGCATTGCACGCAATTCAAGTTAACCAGAAATCGGGGTATTACATCCTCTCCCCCTTAAAAACAATTTGTCCTGAATTCTAAACCGTAACATAAACCAACCTCGGGTCATCACTCAACCACAAATACCCAGACACAACTACGGTGTCTCTCAATTCTGAGTGAACACTCAATGTCCAAAACCATAAACGTAGACTCAATCTCCAAGTCTACCATCATAATAACCAAACCAAGTATATGAGGATCAAACTACCGTGATCTAAATTCAGGTCTCAGGACCTCTCAATTGGCACAACAACACTAAACTCTTATGATTGGAAATAATATGACTCATATTTGAGTCGTGAAAACATATACGAACAATACTAAACCAATTTTGCATATAACCCCAAAGTTTAACATGAAAACAAGTTCAAGCATATCATAAACATTCAACTACCGAAACTATTTGTCCCGGGGCACACCATGAAATTCACGTATAAAGGATCTTAAGTTACAAGAAGTAATAATTGCCTATAGAGCAATTCTCAACCAAATTAGAGGCAATCAGTCGACATTTTAAGCCATGTAAATCATACTCGCGATCTCCTTATCGCGGGTAAGAACACATAAGAGAACAACAATGAAATGTTTTCAAAATTCATTCCATTTCTATCCATTCCATTTGGTAACGGGTATAGTCAATTTCTACCCTAACTCATACCAATCCTAGTCCAACGACGAATACCTTTTGATCACCAATTCAGGGTACCTGCTGAATTAGCTTCAAAAGTTTCCGTCGTAAGGATGCGAATGTTCATGATAAAAGTTTTAAGCATCCTTTAAACAGTCTCCTATGCTAATGAAATGAATGAGCAGGAGATGATAATTATTAAATGAGAATTTAATATACTACAATGTAGATGCATCAAGTAGGTGTTTCCTATAACTAATGCACATAAATGAATAAAATCAAGCCAAGTAACAAGGTCGATTACTTTTGTGACGACCCGACCCGCACTCTGGAATGGAATCCCAAGGTCGTGCCGCTAAGACAAGGCAAGAAGAGGACAAGCACTTGCAAAACAGTAGTACGAGTCGAACAGTTGAGCTAACAAGCTCAAATAAGGGTAGTGAAGTCATACTAACATACGGGTTTACAAAAATCGAATATGCGGAAACGATAAAGAAAGGAGTTCTCAAGCTATGAAGCTCAAAAACAAAGTCAAGAATTCAAGAGAGACATAAATCTCTCCAGAGGGGAAGACAAAACTCGCGTACCGCAATAATGCAGACACAGAACAAATCATCGGCACTCCAGGCCGGCGTTTAAACAAAGAATAACCTGATATAACAATTACCCACAGCTAAAGCATACCGGGGTTAACCAACAACAAAAACAACTAGAATAAAGAAAAGCCCCAAAGCTACTGCGTGCCCAGAAGACAACTGAAATAAAACTAGATCCATGAACAAAGGCACGACACAACACGTCGGCCCAAGGAGGAAACAATACAAAAACCCAAATATTTTATCTGACTGTAAACTCTAAATAACTTTACAAAAAGTCGATCTCACAAGAATATAAATGCACACTATAAAGACGATGATAAATAGAGACAAGACTCCACAAGCTGCTACTCGGGAAAGTCGGCTGCTACAAACACGAACGTACGAACACACGAACTAAGCTCGAGCTATCGATCAGCTGTGATCTGCTACAATCACGATCTACTCAGCCTCAAGTGGCGAACAGGTCACTGCAACTAGAAAACAAAGTACGGGATGAGTCATAATGACTCAGTACACTACTACTAAACAATATATCATAATATGAAACATTGTTACAAAAACAGTAACATCGCGTTACGACGATGAAGCTCAGGAAGACAGGTGATATACTTTACAAGAAATCTCTCTTCTCACGTACTAAACTGTCCAAATGAACAAGGATGGAATTCCCTGTTCAACACAAACCAAAAGAATTAGAATGTAATTCTCATGAAAACGCTGCATGTAAGTATGTGTAGCTTATATACACACATCAAGTCATTCATGAAACTAGCAAGTTTAAGCATGCATATTCATATGTATGCATATCAAGTTATAGAATTATCAAGTATAAGTATTTATACCTACAAATATACGCACCATATAATTCATAATACGCAATCCAGATAAACATGGTCACTTTCGATCACATGTCTCAATTAACACTTTGTTGACACATAAGTGCTTGAAATAAATCACATAACGGGAGGATATATTATGGAACCGGTGCCGCTACGTAGCTCCTGCATTACAAGCGTTAACTGGATACGTATGTCGGATGTACGTGATTGATACATCATCCCAGAATAGTATTATGCCAAGCGCCCTTATGGTTACAACAAGGTACTCTTCTCCAAAGTGATTAAGAGAGGAGGGTGTGTGTAAATTTCTAGTTCGGCAATTCATCACTACCACGAATCTCACAATTCGTAACGTTGATGCAATGTCAACTAGGGAAACAAGGACAAGTACGCCAGCTGGACTAATGGGGAGACAAGTAGATGTTTACTTATCAAATCAATCAAATAAGGAACAAGTTCAACATGAGCGAACTTATTCAACAAATAGATGTTTACTCATTTATGAAATCAAGTAGGGATTGAGCTCGAAAGTAGTGAACTCAACCAAGTCAAGTAGATGCTTACTCACTCAATAACTCAAGTAGGGAGCGAGCTCGACAAGAGAGAACTCGTCCAATCAAGTAGGCATATAATAATACTCTACTGTTAACAATCAATCAGGAAAATGAATCCAATCAAGAATATCAAAACTTGTATCTTAATTAAACAAGTCTCAAATGTCGTAGGGATTAATCATTGAGCCGGTATTGTTCAATGGCTCACTAGTATCGACTCCGTCGAGTCATTTCTATAATTCTAATCAAATAGAGTTTGAATACTATATGTATTCAAAGACTCTTTTCTATGTTCTCGTTGAGACAATAGCTAGGTTCTTGTTCCATTTAGGAACCTTAGTGCAAAGTCACTAAGTCAAGTACATAAGGGAAGCGTAACTTGATTATTGTCTAATCAAGCTTAGTTCAATTTCAATTCATAATTCCATTTAATAGTAGAATTCAAGTTCAACATAAATCAATAACAAACATAAATCAATAACTGTAAAACAGACCAGGCATGAAGACAAGTACATTCAACATGCTCATATTCATATTATAGAAACACATAGAAGAATCAATTCTTGACATAAACAAATAGACTCTATGTATAGAGTACTAACGTAACTTTGATCCAATACATCTCATAGAATAGTTCTCAAATTCATTATCTCGGGTTCCCCCAAAATATTCACAAGGAGACTCTAGTGAGTCGGTATCCTACCAACAATAATCTCATTTCCTTAGGTTTCACACAGGCGTAGATTACATTCTTAAAAGCCTAGGGGCTTCATTGAAGTCCGACAAGCATCAACGGGTCTAACTCATAAACAAACCAATTCAAGTGTCTTTCATTCGAGTCACGCATTTGCGACCCAAACATACCCAACCCAAAGACTAGAGATAAAATAGTACTTAACATTAACAAGGACCTCCAATAGAGTCCTAAGCCAAAAATCCACCTAAACACAAAATCGGTCTCACCCGACCAAATCTCAAGATTATGTGGTTGAGATTCAACAAACGCAAGTAACTATAGGAATTAATCCTAAGGATCAAAATAACAACTTCTATACTTAATTGACTCCATTTAGGTCAAATTACAAAGTCTCAAATTCTAGGTCAAGGCCTAAATTCGAGATTCACAATTTATCCGAGTTTCTATAACCAACCACAATCAATCTTAAACCACAACTATTCCGATATACCCAATCATAATCGTTTGGGTTCAAACCCTAATTATCATATATTTATATCCATCAATAACATCTCATTTCAACATGTATTACAACGAAAAATCACAAGGAACAAGCCTCTAGCAACCTAACATCAACATTGAGTTAGAGAGAGAAACTAGGGTTTCGGTAACATACCTTTATCGAGTCAGAAACAACTAGTAAGAGGAAAACAAACCCATGGGAAATGATCTACACAGAAACGGATTTGCGATGGTGGTCTCGGCTCGTCAATCGGATGGCCGGAACTTCAGGAATCGCTGGAACACGCACTAGTCGCACACTCAATCTCATGCACTCTCTCCTTCCCGTTCATGGCTGAAGACAGTCACTAATGAAGAGAGGGGAGGAGTGTTTGGGGTTATAAGGGTGTTTAAGTACTCAAATACTCTCAAATGGGTGAAGGGGCAAGGGTTAAATAAGGGTAGAAGAGGAGTTTCACACCAGAAATCAAACCAGCACAAAGTTGATGTCGGGAGCTCTGTTCGGTTGTCTGGGCCGAACCTTTATGTGTTTGTTCAGTTCATGTGGCCAAACACTCCCCAAGGAGTTCGGTTTGGCTGGCCGAAAATCTCCCAAGATGTTAGGTTTTCGAGTTGGAACGATGGTTTAAGTCAAAAACGAAGCCAAATAGGTCTAGGACCAAAGGTAATGCACCGGTTGGGTGAATGCAACTCAAACAAGTATAAAAATTGTGTACTAAGGCCTAATGAGGCCCAAATAACCCTCAAGACAAAAGAAGGAATGACTAAGAGTACAACCGAGGTCACATAAAAAAACTACGCGAGAAAACTCTCAACCGAGTCAAGTAACGAACAACGTCGGTTTGCGACTTGTAACTTTAACTAGTTAAAGTCTATGGAACATATGGAACTAATGTATTGGCTTCAAGATAGCCTACCTACACAAATCAAGGTTCTTACCTCAAGTGAAGTAAGCAAGGTTACGGTTAAACGACACACAAAACAAGAAAGTCAAATATACGAAGGTTCGGGGTCTTACAACTTTGGCGAACAACAATCATATTTACCACAAAACTCGTGTACCTAGTACACACAACCAAGAAAACTCACTAGAAGTCACCACGAGCCGACGTGGCTACTAATAGTCGTAACGTCTATACTCCACAATTCCAACCTTTCTTAAGTTATAGACCAAGTCTACAACAAGCGCATATTCTAAGCGTCTCCAAAGCATCAACACTTCAATAATCGCGGTGAAACCTCATACTTGTCTGCGCACTAAAATCGACCCATAAATCGCAACACCTAACCTTTTCATTAATCAAGTGTATCCTACTCGTATAATGACCATCAACAATATATAATATTATATTATTCACCGCATTAAACATGTCTCCATAGGATATACAAGTATCATATCAAACCAATAAGTATCATCATACAATTCATGCCTTTATATATATATATATATATATATATATACATATATTCACACCCCAGCTCTTAATATAGGCCTACGAAACTGCAACCACATAATACCATTGATTACTATGGTCGTAACATAAATTCATCCCCAGTGCTCTTCATATATATTATAGTCCTATATATATATATATATATATATATATATATATATATATATATATATATATATATATATATATAGACTACACTAGAATCCACAGACCATGTGTGATTACCTACCGGCAATTCACAAATCAAACAATATCACATACCAACACCACATTGGGGCTTTATCCCCAATCAAACAATAAACCAATAATATGCAATACACCATGTAATGTATGTATGAATGTACATGAGCTACCGATAAGACGTGTACTCATAATAACAATAATAGTCACAACGGTATAATATATATATGAGAACATACCTTCCTATTTCAGATAGGTTTCAAAACTCCACAATGGCCAACCACCACGCGCACATGACCTTAAACTCTAGGCCGACCATCACCATCTCTCTTGGAGCCACTAGATTGTTGCCTAGTACTCCCAAACCGATTAACTCTCATCCTCGGGAAATCTTTACGAACATGATCACCGCCACAAGCAAAGCACTTTCCTGCTTTACCCCAACACCTGTTCTCGGCGTGTCCTGTCCTCATACAAAAATTACATATCAACTCGCTGCCTCGTCGTTTCTAACTAGAGGTAGGAACATCACTCCGTCTATCAGTACGTACGTCTCCTTTACTAACTGTCAGAGGTGCTACTTTCCCTCTAATACCAACATCACTCTTAATAGTCCTCGAGGTTCTCTTTTGAGCATACTCCTCGATGTCCAACTCCATCGCATATGTACGATCCACAGCACCTCAGTACTCCGTGAGCTGTAACGGGATAAGCTGCCTGCGATATTTCATTCTTAGGCCTTTTACAAACCGATGGGTCTTCTTAGCTTCATCTGGTACTAAGTAACTACAATAACGAGCCAATTCTGTGAACTTCGCTGAATACTGAGCCACAGTCATATCTCCTTGTTCTAGCGAAATGAATTCCATTTCTTTTCTTTCCCGAACTACTGCCGGAATAAACAGTGCCCTAAACTCCATTATCAAGTTTTCCCTCACTTGAGGCACTCCATGGTGTCTCCAACTATCTCATAACACATGCCACCAATGGTCAGCCGCACCACTCAACTTAAACACTGCTAGGGTCACCATCTCTTTTGACGTACAACCCATAACTGCAAAGATATTCTCCATGCTTTCTAACCAATGTTCTGCTTTAGAAGCGTCGGGCACTCCATCGAAGCTCTCAGGTTTCAACCTCAAGAATCTCCCAAGTATGGTGGAATCGTCTTCCCACCTAAACATTTGTTGAGGAATCACATGCGGATAATTAACGTTCCCCCCTCTCTCGTTACCACGAGCTGTACCCGGACGAGGTCTACTAGAACTAGCTCCACGCCAATTTCCCGACATTATACACCTACAAGGAACACTCGACGTTAAAAATCTCAACAATAAACCCAACCCAAACTAGGCCAAGGAACCTATCCTTGCGAAATAGCTAACCAATAGCTCTGATACCAACTGTGACGACCCGACCCGAATTTCCATACGAAATCCCAAGGTCGTTCCGTCAAGACAAGCTAAGAGACAGACAAGCACCTGCTAAGCATAATGGTGTGAGTCAAAAGATGAGCCATCAAGCTCGAAACGGGAAGGTATAACAAAAACTAAAACCTGCGGAAGCGAATCATAAGTGGAACCAAATCCTTTAATCCTAAACCAAGGAATGCAAGGCTAAGAGACAACTGTCTCTTGACAAATCTACGACGCGCGTGACGTAACATTGCGCACGGGCAACAAACCATCGGCAATCGAAGGCCGGTAAACCAACAAAATCCCAACCTGATAAACAACCACTCATCGGCTATAACGTGCCGGAGGGACAATTCAACGTACAACAATATTATTTCAAATGCTAAACCACCAACCAAGATCTCACGACTAAAGCTGACAGAGATAGAAACAACAATAACACAATACTAGAATAAACGAGCCACACTTGCTAGAAATGACAACGAAAATAAATTCTAAAAGATATAACAGCTCAACTATACTAGCCGGCTCCCAAATACATAACTTTACATCCGTATCTCTCAAATAAATAACAACAATAATAATAACTCCAAGCTTAATCCCCGGAAGACCACCTGCTAGAAATCACTATCCGAAGTCGCCACGCGTACTGACGGGATCACTGCACACACTAGGGAAAACAACCACACGGAGTGAGTCATAATGACCCAGTAAGTTACTAAATGCAACTGTATGGCATATTATGTCATGGCATGGCATAATGCACAAGCATATAATAATCATGGTATCATACTAGTATACCAATAATAAACATGTACTTAGTTACCAAAGCACATAATCTCACATAAACCACATAGCATAATATCTGTAAAACCCTGAAATGTTGCTTGCTTGTGTTATGCATGAACTCATACACTTATAATCATTATAAACATGTTCATTTAGCTCCCGTTTATGTTTAGAGTCAATAGCATGAGCGTTGACGTCGTTTGAGATGCACGTATGCATTCTTCTTTCGCGAGGTGCTTTGAATCTCGGGTTTGTGATTTATGTTGTAACTTCATGGATAATTTTTAGAGGGCATTTAAAACATCATTTACATGCCTTGGATGTTGGTTAGATGCTAGTTGCATCGACGGTTTGGTTGCTAGTTTGATTCTAGCGATAGCCCTTCTCAATTTGACTTTTTCGGTTGTCGTTCGGGAGAATTCTGCCTGAGTTCTTGGCCATGTTTTGTTGGGTTTTGAGACTTGATTCCTTTGGTTATAGATTGGAGGACATTAAGGTTGAATTGTAGACCTTTTTGGCTTGGAAGGACTCGAGGACGCATGCGGGAGAGTCCGGGATCGAGCAGGGAAGCAACAAAGGCCGAGAAATGGAATGCAGGAGGGAAGCGCTCGCATGGTCTTCACCCCATGCGACCGCATTGGTCCCTGAACCCAGTTTACGGGATTTTGCTCCCTTCTTCACACTGTTCGAATTTTTTACCCATTTAACCCATTTTAAACCACACCTTAACCCTCCTACTTAACCTAAACTAGTCCTAAACACCTATTAGAGTTATTAGGGGTTGATTAGTGGATTGATTAGAGGATTTAATCCCCCCTATTTAAACCCCAAATCTGATTTCTCTCTCATTCTATCAGCCACAGATTCAGCTCCAGCCTTGTGTTTCTGCCTTCACTCCTCAAAAAACGTGGGAGGCACATTTGAGAGCTTGAGAGGTCAAATTCTAGGGTTCTTGAGGGTTCCATCTTGAAGGACATAGCTTGGGAGCTTCATTTCTCAAGGTACACCATAGTTTTGAAGAAGGGATTGAAGAGAACAACCCCCACCATGATGGATTTCGGGATTCAACCTAGAAGGGGGCTGAACACAAGTAAGTTTCTACCTCTCTTCCTTGGATTTTTGGGCTCCATTGACCCTAGGGAAACAACCAATTGCTATTTGAGGTCAATGGAAGCCATTGTTAGAGTTTATAGAAGATGCATGAACCCTAGGTTTCAAATTCTTGTTAGAAGATGGGTGAGCCTATGTGAGACTTGTTTTATATGGAATTCATATGCCAATTAGTCTATTAAACTTTGCTATATGAATTGTTCATATGTATTGAGATTGAATGACAAAGATACTTGGAAGGGGATTTTCCCCAAATTGTGTTTGGCTTGTTAAACATGATGGTAAGCCTAATTATTGTGTTATACATGTTTAGTGGAGTCTATTGAATTCGGTTATGTCGATTTTCTATGAGTATTGATGTTGGTTTGATTGAGATACTTGGAGGGTGCCTTGCCCTAATTTTGGTTTAACTTGCAATCTATTGATGTGAGCTTGAATAATATGTTTTATATGCTTAATAGAGTATATTAAACCATGTTGTAAACTTTAATCATGATTTGAAGGTTATGATTGGTATGATGACTTGGATGAAATTATGCACAAGATGGCTAATTTATTCTAAGTTGCATTGTTAATTAGTTTGTTGGGTTTGTATGATTTTATTGAACATCGGGTTTATGGTTTTGGCGATAGTTATGAATATAGGGGGATGATGAAGCCTAAGCTTCTATTCCTTGAATTTTCAGAAAACTTAGATTGAACTCAACGGAGTTAACCTTTGGGTTAGTGTGAATCCTAGGAACTATAATCTTAAGTCGTACGGAATTTTGGGTAGAATTCATGGAGGTCGAGCCTCCAAGAAGTTTAAGGTGTGTGAAGCACACTTGATTATAAGAACTTATATGATTCTCGGTTGTGATGTTTATGCTAGTTGTGGATGAATTGCATGACTAGTTTGATAGTAGAGTGTTGTAGACACCTCAAATTCGTACCCCTACTTTATACTGTCCAATAAATATTGCAAAATAGACTACTAATTATCTTTTGTATGTTTCAGGAACAAAAGTAAAAAAAAAAAAAGAATCAAGCAAATAAATAAAACAAAAAAGCAAAACAAAACCAATGAAAAGAAAACAAAAATCAAAAAAGCAAAAGAAAACAAGAAAAAGAAAGAAAATCAAAAAAAAAAAAGAAAAAGCAAAAAGAAAGAAAAGCAAACAAAAAAAAAAAACAAAGAAAAGAAACGGAAAGAATAAAAGAAAAAAAAAAAGCAAAAAGCAAAAGCAAAATCAAATGAAAAAGAAAACAAAAGAAAAACAAAAAAACAAAAAAACCCACATTAGCCGCCGGTTGCACACCCCCCCCCCCCCATTCCTTAACTCCTAATCTATCTATATATATAATATACTCCCCTCATTCGATGGCCGAGCTCTCTCTCTCTCTCTCAATTTTTCTCCCACACAAACTCTCCCAATCTTTTTATTCTCTCACTCCCCAGCGCCCTCTCTCTCCCTCAATACCCAGCAAACTCCCTCACAAACTCCCACTCCCAGCGACGTCCACTCAGCCGTCCCACTCCCTCATTTCTCTCACAAACCCAATCCCACAAATACTCTCCCTCCAGTCGGCCCACTTTACCCAAATAAAATACTCCCTCACTCACTCGCACACACTCACATATACTCCCTCAAACCCGGCAGCCCCACTCACACACACAACCCGCACACACACACATACAACAAATACATAAACACGCACACACAAAAATACACCTAAATATATCTTGCCGTTACTCCGCCAGAACGAGCAAAAATCAGCTTAAGCCCGCCCAACCGAAAAGCCAAAACCTACCCAAATAAAGGCGTCACTCTGCCCGGAGTTGACAAGCCCCATCAAATCCAGTTCAAAATCCAGTTCAAATCAAGTTAAAATCCAGGTTCAATTCCAGTCCAGTTCAAAAAAAAAAAAGACTCCCTCTCCCGCGGAGGACAGAGCGAGCACACCACCGCTCTAAAAGGTAATACCTTTAAGGGCGTATTTTTTTATTATTCCATTTGTATTTTTTCCTTTTATTTATTTTCAAAAAGTTGTATTTTAAATCCGGCACAATGTAGCCAATATAAGCCGTTGTGCTGCCCGGATTAGATTAGAAAATATTTTGTAAAAGAGCCATTATTATGGCCAAATATTCTTAAATGTGTTTGTAATTATTGGAAGGAGGCACTGCAGTCAGTAAATAATGTAGCCACGAATGTATCTGTTTAATTTTCCTTGTCAAAATAAGACCTTATTTATTTGCTAGATTAATATAACAATGAGCATATTTCACCAAAAACGCTTTGAGATCGAAGGCGAGTTGGGTGCCTAGCACCTTCCCAACTCGTAACTTAGCCCCGAACCCGTTTTCTAAAATCTCGGTTTCTCTTACTTACGGTTTTCCTTTATTTTTGCCTTAAAATAAAGGTGGCGATTTAAAACTTTCGAGATCCAGTGGGGCCTCTAGCTCCCATAGTGATCCGACCGCCATAAGGCCATTTTATTAAATCCATAAGTGGGGCGTCGCAATATCTTTTTCTTGCACTTCTATTATCCCCCGACGTAAAAAAGGGGAGAATGAGAATGGAAAGGTAATGCATTCCCATATCCTGTTATCCACGAAATAAGGGATAACCTGACATGTGGAAACCTTTAGTTCCCATTTTGGATACAAAATCCACTCAAGGCAACCGAGGCACATTCCAACGTGCTAACATAGACAAGACTCCTCTCGCACTTTGATTTCGTCTTCCCCTAAACAAGGGAGGGTGGAACGAGAGCAGTGGTGTCCCGCATCCGCACGTACGCGCACCCCTAAACAAGGGCGCGCGGGAGCACATCCCGGGAACCTCACAGTGGCGACTCTGCTGGGGAGTTGTTTTATTTTTAAAATGGAGGGCTAGACTCATAAAATAAAACCTTTTTTTGGCTTTTCTTTGTTTTTGGCTGCAATATGCTCGTTATATTAATTTACGCATTTCAATAAAGTGTTCCCATTACGGCCGTGGCTATATTTGTGGATATGATCCTCCATCTGGCAGCAGTCTCGTTCCGATATCTGTTACAGGCATGTTCGAGAGTATTAAAAAAAAATTCAAAATCAAAAAACTATATATATAAATATAAGACGGTCTAAGTATATTGGCTGGAAACTCCATTGATACCCTTAAAGCATTCTGAATAGAGTGTGGTATCGCCGGAGCATACAACGCCGCGTACTTGGCCGATCAAAAAACCTTCAAATACTATTATATATATATACAAAAAAAAAATTTCGAAAAAAAAAAGGAAAATATATATATTATATATTTTACAAATAAATTCCGGGCAGCACAACAAAAGAGCTGGAGCTTTACTTCCGGCTCTATTTTCTTTCATTTATTTCTTTCAGTCCATTTTTCTTTTTCACTTTATTTTGTAACTCTGTAAATTTGTACATAATTGCATTCATTCTGTCATTTTATTTCGGGGACATAGGACCAAAATTTGTAATTAATAGGGATAGATAGTTTCCCCACTTTTCTTTCTATTTCTTAATGTGATGTGCTTGCTTGCTTGCGCTCAAACTAAAAAAGCCGAGAAAATCCACACAAACAGCAAGACAGGCCATAACTGTTTTATTTTTCTGTTCATAAATCTGTAAATAAATAAAGGCTTTACTGCTTTCTAGATACCGCACACACGTGCACGCATGTAAATATATTCCGAATTGTTACCCTACACCATGGCCAACCTACCCCCTGCATAAGCCAACGTTAGAATGCATATAGTTTTTCAGGACACTTCGCAGACCGACCGGTTTTTGCATTCTTGAATTGTGGGTCAGCCCCTGTTAAAAAAAAAATCAGAAAAAAAAATCAAATCAGAAAATATATATATGTTAAAAAAAAATGCGCAAGTTCGAAAAAAATAATAATTGCGCACAACAAAAAAGAGACAATAAACAATAAACAGGGGCTGATTTATAATTCTCAGATGCTCGACCTAGACCATTTCGGATGGTGGATCCTGGAAAGAGTATAGGCCCTTCGCCTAGGACCGCCCAGTCTGGGAGTCGAAAGGCGAAGAAGGTGGAATACGTTGGTCCTATACTGAAAAGAATCCACTGCTCCAGAAAAGTCCCGAGATCTGCCAAAATAAAGGTGTGCTTATCCGGTCAATTGTAGGGAACATGAAAATAAATTAATAATAAAATACTAATAAAAAGGCACGCTGTACTCCAAACCCAAAAAGCCTTCAGCTAGCCTCCTGATACCTCTATAACCCATTTTCCTCAGAAACCTGGCCCGAACTTGGAAAGACAGAGATAGTACTGGCCAATTGAAACAGACGTACATGGGCGTAATCACCATAAAGTACGATCCAAGCAAGATGGCAAAGAAACAAAAAAAAAATAATAATAAAAAAAATGAACAATCCGCTACAGTCCCCCAAGGAGCATCAGCCTTCCATGTCCCTCCATATCCAATCTCCTCAGCCAAACACTAACCCACCAAATACTGTCACTACCCCAATATCCCTATCCAAACCAATATCCCTATCCAGCCTAGAATCCTTATCCAGCCCAAAATTCATATCCTGCCCAATATCCCTATCCAACCCAATATCCCTATCCAAACCAATATCCCTATCCAGCCCAGAATCCTTATCCTGCCCAAAATTCATATCCTGCCCAATATCCCTATCCAGCCCAGAATCCATATCCTGCCCAATATCCCTAGCCAGCCCGATATCCATATCCAATCCAATATCCATATCCTATCCAAAATCCACCAGCCCCATATCCATATCCAGCCCAAAATCCTTACCGTGTACCACAAATTTAAATTAACCCAATTCTTCCCTAATCCCGCATCTATCTAAAACACAACTCTCCCGCCCGCCAAAATGGAGGCTGACATCGAAAATTTGAAAGCCATGATGCTCAAAATTCTAAACCAAGAAGTTTCTAATTTGGGGAACAGCTTCCTGGGTATGATGGATAAAGACACTTCTAAACAAAAAAAAAAAAAAAAAAATCCCTGCTGAGTTTGAGTCCATTTCTAATAAACCTCTGCAGAACTAGTATGCTACGACCGAACCACTTTTGACGCCCGCAGATCTGGTGGACCGCTTCGGATATATTACCCCTATTCCTTTCCCTAGCCTTACGGATTTGGTCATCTACCAATCCGCTCCCTAAAATCGAGTACCCATATTCCTTTCCCTAGCCTTACGGATTTGGTCATCTACCAATCCGCTCCCTACATTTGAGGATCTCAAACCCTAGGTCCTCAATAATGTAATTAACCCTGTACGTTGTGCTTTTAATAATAATCTAAATGTCTTTGCTTATTTCTTAGTTGCACCTGCATTAAAAGACGCATTAAAAAAATTATAATGAGTCATTTGATAGGACCCAAAAAAAAAAAATCGCTTGAGCTTGAAAAGTCAGTCGAGCACCAGGAACAACACCATTCATCAACAAAGAATCAAGACCGATTCACCATCAATCTGGGCCGGACAATGAAATCAAAGAAATCGAATCGGCAGCTACCTCCAAGGTCCGTAAAGAAAGGCACTTATTGATCTCCTCAAAGAGTTCGTCAGACATCTTTGCCTCGGTCCTACGAAGATATGCCCGGCCTTGATCCAGCCTATAGTCGAGCACCGGATTCCACATACCCTGATGCTCGCCTGGCCAAACAAAAAGCTCACCGCATCAAGCCGAATGGTCACTACAAGTCAAAGAAGAAATCATGAAACAATAAGGCCAACTTCATCCGTAGTTGAATACCCGACCGTCAGCCCAACATAGTGACTGCTCCAAAGCCCAACGGAAAGTCGACTGTAGACTTCCGCGACCTCAACAAAGCTGCCGCCCAAAGATGACTTCCCCGCCCAACATTGACATTGTGGTAGATGCCGCCGCAGCTCACAAAGTCCGATCCTTCGTCGATGGCATGTGGGCTATAACCAAATCAAAATGGCAGAAGACCAGAGAAGACTTCATTCACTACTCCTGGGGAACTTATTTATAATGTCATGCCATTCGAAAGAATGCCTGAGCCACTTACCTGTAGGGTCGCCACCACCCTCTTCCATGACATGATCCACAAAGAGATGGAGGTCTATGTCGATGATATGATCGCAGCATTCCAAATGACGCCTATGGTGCTCACATTAAAGATCTCCGTAAGTTCTTCGAAAGACTCGTAAAGCACCCGATGAAGCTTAACCCCACCAAATGCACATTCGGGGTTACCAGAGGCAAAGTCCTCGAGATTTCTAGTAACCGAGCAAGGCATCGAGATCGAGCCAAAAAATCAAAGCCATCCCGAAATGCCACACCAAAAACTCCCATCGAAGTAAAAGGCTTCCTAGGCCGGTTAAAGACATCACCTGCTTTCATCGACACCGACTACAACCCGCGAGCCCTCTTTAAACTCCTCAAAAGAATATCGATCAAGTCCTGGGACGCAGTGCCGCCTAGCCTTCGAGAAAATAAAAGCCTACCTTACCAATCCCCCCGCTAGCTCCACCTCATACACATAAACCTCTCCTCATATACTTAACCGTCACGCACACCTCAAGAGGGGCTATGCTCGCCCAGAGAAAGAAGATTCCTACATTGAAAACGCCATATATTTCATAAGTAGGAAGCTACAAGGAAGCGAGCTAAACTATTCAAGACTAGAAAAAGCCGCACCGCCTAGTCCGGGCCACTGTAGGCTCAAAACCTATCTCCAAGGAAGGTCCATCAAGCTCATATCCGTGATGGACCCTATCAAATACATCTTCGGTAAGCCATCACCGCCCACAGACTAGCCAAGTGGTCCTTTCTTCTAAATGAGTTTGACATAACCTATGTCACTCTCAAGTCTATCAAAGGGAGCGCCATTGCACCACTTAGCCGATCTACCTCCTAAGACCGAAGATGCAACCGAGCCCGGTTTCCCAGAAGGTATCCCTGAAATCACCGACAGACACTGTTGGCAAATGTTCTTTGACTGAGCCGCAAACAAAAGAGGCTTTGCATAGGAATCTTGTTAATCGATCCCGCCGACTCTCATACTCCGCCGGCTATAAGGTTGGAGTTCGAATGTTCAAATAATACAATGAGTATGAAGCCCGTATTGTCGGGCTTAGAAGAAGCTCTCAAAAGGGGAGCTAAAGATCTCGAAGTCTACTTGAGACTCGGCCCGATTATAAATCAAGTCGAAGGAAGGTGGAAGACCCAGATCCCTACCGCAACTCTATCATGCCTAATAATGCCGCCCGATTTGGTTCTATCTCGCTCCATTACCCGCCACGAGATAGGAATCAATTCGCCGATGCTCGCCACTCTGGCGTAGTCCGATTCCCCGAAACTAAAGTCCAACCATTCATAGTCGGGAAGAAGGTCACTCCCAGCATCGCTTCAAAATCAACGCAGCTCGGCGCATCACGAGCCCCTCGGTATGCCGACATCTTAAATCGCCTCCAAAATCTTTATCCCCCCGGGTTAGACAAAAGGGGAAGAGTCTCCCCGAGAAGACGGGCCTCCCAATTGCACTGTGATAAGAGGCACTATCAAGGCCTCAACTTACTATGTGTCGATCAAAGCAAAGCCGAGCAAAGTTATGGATCAACCGCATGGTGGTACCGGGCCCCACATGAACGGCCATATGCTATCAAAGAAAGTCATTCGACAGGGTACTATTGGACGCCGAACCGATCAGATTCTGGGTGCGACATTGCGACAAATGTCAACGCTTTGCCAATCTACAAAGATGTGCCCCCACACGCCCTATACAACAACCCACCGGCCCTTCTCAACATGGGGTATCGACGCCATAGGCCAAATTCACCCGAAGGGATCCAATGGCCATGAATATGTCCCGTAGCCGCCGACATTTCACAAAGTGGGTAGAAGCTTCTTCCTACAAAGGTCCTAAATGCCCTAAGGTATCCGAATTCATTAAGCCAATATCATATACCGCTACGGGTACCTTTCGAGATCATCTCCGACAACGGCTCTCATTTTGAAGGGGACGTGAACCGCCGGACGAGTTCAAAATCCGTAGACACAAATCCTCCCCTACCGGCCACAAGCCAATGGTGCCGTTGAAGCTACCAATAAAACTCTCGAGAACATCATCGAAAAATGGCCGATACAGAAGAGATCGGCCGAAAATTGCCACTAGCCCTCTGGGCTACCGTACGTCGCCGCACACCCACCGGGCTACCCCTTATTCTCTAGCATATGGCATGGAAGCTGTACCAATAGGTGGAAATTCCATCATTAAGAGTGATGATGGAAGCCGATATATCGTAAATTGATCGGGTCAAAGGGCGGTACGAAGAATCGGCCCTCGATTGATGAACGACGCCTCCTAGCCTTGGAGCATACCCGGCATATCAAAGGCGACGCCCGAGCCTTCAACAAGAAAGTCAAAGGCCGAGATATTCAAGTCTGAGACCTCGTGCTGAGAAAAACCCCTAGTTATGTTGATACTAGGGGAAAATGGAAGTCTCCTGATGGGACCATACATCGTTAAGGAGATCCGATCAGAGGTGCCGTGCTTCTCACAAACCAAGACGGAAGATCTTGTCCAGCCTTTCAACCTCGACAAACTCAAAAGGTACTACGCCTCGAGCTATCCTATTCAAGAATGCTTCCTCTCTCCAAACTCGCTAGACCGAAACCCGAAAGGGCTGTCTAGGCAAAAGTTAGGGCATAAAAAAATAATAATAAAAAAAGAGCTCGCTAGGTGAAACCCGAAAGGGCGGTTTAGGCAAAAGTTAGAGCATAAAAAAAAAAAAAGCTCGCTAGGTTGAAAACCCGAAAGGGCGGCCTAGGCAAAGTTAGAGCAAAAGAAATCCCTCAGCCAGAAGTCGCCACCTTTGTTAATCGACCCCGCTGACTCTCATACTCCGCTGGCTATAAGGCTGGAGTTCGAATGTTCAAACAATACAGCGGAGTATGAAGCCTGTATTGCTGGCTTAGAAGAAGCTCTCAAAAGGGGAGCTAAAGATCTCAAGTCTACTGAGACTCCTACCGATTATAAATCAAGTCGAAGGAAGGTGGAAGACCCAGATCCTCCTACCGCAACTCTATCATGCCAAGCTAATAACGCTTGTCACCGATTTGGTTCTATCTCGCTCCATTACCCGCCACGAGATAGGAATCAATTCGCCGATGCTCGCCACTCTCGTCCCCTGTCAGATTCTACTAAACTAAAGTCCACCATTCATAGTCGGGAAGAAGGTCACTCCAAGGCATGCAGCTTTAAAATCAACGCAGCCTCGAAGCATCACGAGCCTGGTATGCCGACATCTTAAATCGCTCCGAATAATCTTTATCCCCCCGGGTTAGACAAAGGGGAAGAGTCTCCCCGAGAAGATGGGCCTCCCAATTGCACTCGCCGGTACAACTGTATAAGAGGCACTATCAAGGCCTCAACCTACTATGTGTCGATCAGCCAAAGCTGAGCAAGTTATGGATCAACTGCATGGTGGTACCTGTGGGCCCCACATGAACGGCCATATGCTATCAAAGAAAGTCATTCGACAGGGGTACTATTGAGTACGCCGAAACCGATCAGATTCTGTGGGTGCGACATTGCGACAAATGTCAACGCGCCAATCTACAAAGATGTGCCCCCACACGCCCTATACAACTCCACGCCCCCGGCCCTCTCAACATGGGGTATCGACGCCATAGGCCAAATTCACCCGAAGGGATCTAATGGCCATGAATATGTCCCGTAGCCGCCGACATTTTCACAAAGTGGGTAGAAGCTTCTTCCTACAAAGTCCTTAAATGCCCTAAGGTATCCGAATTCATTAAGACCAATATCATATACCGCTACGGGTACCTTTCGAGATCATCTCCGACAACGGCTCTCATTTTGAAGGAGACGCCAACCGTCTGGCCGGATGAGTTCAAAATCCAGACACAAATCCTCCCCTACCGGCCACAAGCCAATGGTGCCGCTTGAAGCGCCCAATAAAACCTCGAGAACATCATCGAAAAATGGCTGATACAGAAGAGATCGCCCGAATTGCCACTAGCCCTCTGGGCTACCGTGACGCCGGCCCGCAACACCCACCGGGCTACCCCTTATTCTCTAGCATATGGCATGGAAGTGGTACTTCCAATGAGTGGAAATTCCATCATTAAGAGTGATGATGGAAGCCGATATATCGTAAATTGATCGGGTCAAAGGGCGGCATACGAAGAACGGCCCTCGATTGATGAACGACGCCTTAGCCTGGAGCATACCCGGCATATCAAAGGCGACGCCCGAGCCTTCAACAAGAAAGTTAAAGGCCGAGATATTCAAGCCTGAGACCTTGTGTTGAGAAAACCCCTAGTTATGTTGATACTAGGGGAAAATGGAAGTCTCACGGATGGGACCATACATCGTTAAGGAGATCCGGCCAAGAGGTGCCGTGCTTCTCACAAACCAGATCGGGAAGATCTTGTCCACTTTCAACCTCGACAAACTCAAAAGGTACTACGCCTCGAGCTATCCTATTCAAGAATGCTTCCTTTCCACCGCTTAGACCAAAACCCGAAAGGGCGGTCTAGGCAAAAGTTAGGCATAAAAAAATAATAATAAAAAAAGAGCTCGCTAGGCCGAAACCCGAAAGGGCGGTTTAGGCAAAAGTTAGAGCAAAAAAAAAAAAAAAAAGCTCGCTAGGTTGAAAACCCGAAAGGGCGGCCTAGGCAAAAGTTAGAGCAAAAAAGAAATCCCCAGCAGAAGTCGCCACCTTTGTTAATCGACCCCCGACTCTCATACTCCGCCGGCTATAAGGCCGAGTTCAATGTTCAAACATATACAGCGGAGTACGAAGCCTCAGTATATTGCTGGCTTAGAAGAAGCTCTCAAAAGGGGAGCTAAAGATCTCGGTCTACTGAGACTCGGCCCCGATTATAAATCAAGTCGAAGGAAGGTGGAAGACCCAGATCCTCTACCGCAACTCTATCATGCCAAGCTAATAACAGCTTGCCGCCTCGATGGTTCTATCTCGCTCCATTACTCCGCCACGAGATAGGAATCAATTGGCCGACGCTCGCCGCCTCGGCGCCCCTCGTCCAGATTCCCTCGAAACTAAAGTCCAGCCATTCATAGTCGGGAAGAAGGTCACTCCCGCATCAGCTTCAAAATCAACGCACTCGGCAGCATCACGAGCCTTGGTATGCCGACATCTTAAATCGCCTCCGTATCAATCTTTATCCCCCCGGTTAGACAAAGGGGAAGAGTCTCCCCGAGAAGACGGGCCTCCCAATTGCATCAACAGGCAGATAAGAGGCACTATCAAGGCCTCAACTTACTATGTGTCGATCAAAGCTAAAGCCGAGCAAATTATGGATCAACCGCATGGTGGTACCGCGTGGGCCCCACATGAACGGCCATATGCTATCAAAGAAAGTCATCCGACAGTGGGTACTATTGAGTACGCCGAACCGATCAGATTCCTGCTGGTGCGACATTGCGACAAATGTCAACGCTGCCAATCTACAAAGATGTGCCCCCACACGCCCTATACAACTCCACGCCCCCGGCCCTTCTCAACATGGGGTATCGACGCCATAGGCCAAATTCCCGGTGGATCCAATGGCCATGAATATGTCCTGGTAGCCGCCGATTTCACAAAGTGGGTAAGCTTCTTCCTACAAGGTCTTAAACGCCCGAAAAGGTATCCGAATTCATTAAGGCCAATATCATATACCGCTATGGGTACCTTTCGAGATCATCTCCGACAACGGCTCTCATTTTGAAGGGGACGTGAACCGCTCCGCCGATGAGTTCAAAATCCAGAGACACAAATCTCCCCTACCGGCCACAAGCCAATGGTGCCGCTGAAGTAGCCCAATAAAACTCTCGAGAACATCATCGAAAATGGTCGATACAGAAGAGATCGGCCGTAAAATTGCCACTAGCCTCCGGGCTACCGTGACGCACACCAAGACACCCACCGGGCTACCCCTTACTTCAAGCATATGGCATGGAAGCTGTACTACCAATAGAGTGGAAGTTCCATCATTAAGAGTGATGATGGAAGCCGATATATCGTAAATTGATCGGGTCAAAGGGCGGTACGAAGAACCGGCCCTCGATTGATGAACGACGCCTACTAGCCTTGGAGCATACCCGGCATATCAAAGGCGACGCCCGAGCCTTCAACAAGAAAGTCAAAGGCCGAGATATTCAAGCCTGAGACCTTGTGCTGAGAAAACCCCCTAGTTATGTTGATACTAGGGGAAAATGGAAGTCTCACTGGGGACCATACATCGTTGTGAGATCCGGTCAGAGGTGCCGTGCTTCTCACAAACCAAGACGGAGAAGATCTTGTCCAAATTCTTTCAACCTCGACAAACTCAAAAGGTACTACGCCTCGAGCCATCCGCCTATCCAAAGCAAGCTTCCTCTCCAGCCTCGCTAGGTCGAAAACCCGAAAGGGCGGCCTAGGCAAAAGTTAGGCATAAAAAAAAAAATAATAATAAAAAAAAGAGCTCGCTAGGTCTGAAAACCGAAAGGGCGGTCTAGGCAAAATTAGAGCATATAAATAAAAAATAAAAAAAAAAAAAAAAAAGCTCGCTAGGTTGAAAACCCGAAAAGGGCGCCTAGGCAAAAGTTAGAGCATAAAAAAAAATGAAAAATGAAAAAATAAAAAGGAGAGGGAAGGCATTATTTGAAGCCATCAACAGCACTACCTCCTGGTCTTCAACACACATCGAGACTCGATCGACAAAAGAGAAAAACCACGACAAAAGCGTAATTTCACATTAAAACATTAAAATATAATTTTACGGGTCCTAAGGTGCAACTTAGGAATACTTATTAAGACATTTATATTACATATTACTTGCATTTGTACATATCTATATACGCCTATACCCCCGTTGTTTTCCCCCTAAAAATCCTTTTCTTTGCAGCCATAGCCCCGAAGCGGTCCATCGCCATACGCTGCGGCCCACCGAGCGGGGCTCATATACTCCTTCTCAAGCGAGGCGAAGAAGAAAACCCTGGACTCATCGCATGAGCCACCGAGGTGTCAAATCCTCATCCTCATCATCAATGTCCCCATTA
>CM028384.1:85164826-85230104 GCA_013146195.2 Codonopsis lanceolata
CAGAACTCCGCTCTACTAGTCCACCGCCCCATTCATACTGAAAAGTAGAGAAAATATCATCAGGCTCTGTAAACATCAGGTTCTCGTCGAGACGTGAAGTAGATGACCCAGGCCTGGTAGTAGCATCAGAATGCCGCCTGGGCACAACAGGAGCACGAGGAGGGGGATGCAGCTCTAATCTCAGGAAATCCTCGTATGACATCACTGGATAATCTGTCGCAGGAACGAGGTATTTCCCCAAATATTGAGACCGGTCGAGCAGTTGCTCAGGCTCTATCACCCAAGCAGGGGGCCGAGGAGGCACCACTGGAGCCATTAGAAAATATTGGTGCTGACGATTCACCCGCTCGCCCATGTACAAAGAATCTACCATGATGGAAACCATCAATATTCGCAACGCCGAACGCCGAGCAAAGATGATAATGACCCTCCGTGCTTTCCCTGGAGAAAATGCACCGAGCCAGATCGAGCCAACACCCGCTTCCAAAGACTTCTTCCTTTTGCAACCACCGCCGCCGCCAAATCGACCTCATTCACATCAACATCTTGGGACACATATGGAGGCTGGTAGACCCGTTGGATGAGGCGCCCCGGCGAAAATCTAAAGAATGAAAAAGCCCAGACCTGCACAAAAAGAAAAAATATATGATAAAAAAAAAAGAGAAAAAATGAAATGAAAACGAAATAAAAAATGATGCATAAAAAAATGTGTGAATGAAAAAGCAGGGAAAGGCATGTACCTCCCACGCCGGGGCAAACCCATTCAGGGTCGATGAATCATTTCGGCTAGCTCTGTCCATGGAAGCATATAACTCAGCCAAACCAGCCTGTCCCCAATCATAAGCAGGGATCCGATCAAAGTCCGCAAGACAAGCCAAGACGGAGGCCCGCAGGGTGACATAAGAATTAGCAAAAAGTGATGAGCCAAGGAAGAAAAAGAGAAAAGCTCGGGCTACTCGAGTAATAGCGGCCTCATCATCAGCTGGTACATGCCTGGCATTATTAAGAAGCCAGTGTCGAACGCTGCTAATATAAACCTCATCCGACGATTTGAAGCGAGGCTCGAAGCCCAGGAGGTCTACGATCTCCTCCTTACGATGTCGGAGAGTGAAATCCAAAGCCAAGGTCTCCCCTATCTTTGGTAGGGATTCCCACGTAGCAGACAGAAATCACAAGGGGTCATGGTTGCCTCCCCCCAGCTGAAATGGAAAGTGTGGGTGGTGTCCCACCAGAAGTCCTGAACCACGTCGAAGATAGGGAGGAAGCTGGTAAAATGAGTAAAGGAGTGCAAGAAGGTGCTAAAGCCCGAGCCTTCTACCAGCAATTGAGCATCTTTGGGTACCATGTTAAAAATGTCATCTACATCACCATAAGATACCCGAACCCTATCAAGCTTCCTACGAACCTGAAAGAAAAAAAATAAGATAAGTTTCCTACCCTTATCTCCTTTTTCTGTACAGTTCTTAAAATAAATAATGAACATATCACATGTCTTATACTTCATGATTTTCACAATAATTTTTTTTAGCAAAAATAATAATAATAATAATAATAATAACAAAAAAAATCTTGTTCATAAAAAAAGAAAAAAAAAATTCTTTAAATAGTCACATACTATTTTCATACACGTGCATAAATTTACATGTACATAAAAATCATTCTTTTTCAAAATCCACAAAATCCATAAAAAAAAAACACACAAACAAACAATTCATATATGTAATTAATTTTGCATCTTAACGTACATATTATAACTGCATTTGTCATGAGCATAATAAAATGTGAAAAATTCATGCATCATCTCATACATATTCTACATTGCATCTGTATCAAATAAAATAATTCATGCATTCATATTTTGCATTTCATTTGTCCAATAAGCTGCCATAGAGGTACGACAAAAAGGAGGTAAAGTACCACCAATCATCAAAATAAATATCTTTGTGGTATTTACTATACCCCTGCAGCAGTTGCATGCTTGGAAAATAAATCTAAGGGCATGAAAAATATCTGTTTTGTCCTATTTTTATCCGAAAATATGCCCGAAAAGTGTTTCGGAAAAATTAAATTTATACTCCGAATATTCCGTTTCGCCATTCTATTGCATGCAAAAATGTGATTTTAATGTAAAACATGCATCATATAGCCCCATTTGCATTTAGAACATAAATCATGCATAGTAGGGTCAAATAGTGATCACTATTTCAAATCATGCATCGCAAAAATAAATCACAGAAATTACATACATTATCACTCAATTACATCATTTAGGCATAAATAGGACATGCATATGCATCACTAACAAAGTCAAGAGTGCTCCAAAAGTCCCAAACAGTGCAGGAATTTAGCAGATCTGAGAAATAGCCAGGAAAATTGCTTGAAAAGAAAAATCTTACAGTGGTTAAGGGAAGATTGGACACGTGGGTGTCTCGATCTCGCTGAAGGTTGCCCCAATCATCCTTGGAATACGTATAATTGAGCCGATTCCGAACCAAGCTAGGAGGTTCCCTCCTCCTACCACCAGATTCTGGGCGCATCGGTGCTTTTCCCTTCCTGGATCGTGAAGAAGAAGCCATCTGCTAAGTAAAACACTGAAATTGGCGGAAGAAAATCGAGAAAAGGAGCGAAAATGAAGAAAAAAAAAAGAGAAGGGGGCAGTGGATATGGCGACGAGCAGCAGGAATGAACAAAGCAAAGGAAAAGAGAAGGAGGAGCAGTAGCTCCTTTCTCACTCACTCCCGTCTACTTAAGGAAAAAAAAGGGAAGTTTCCCTTTTCCCCCTCCAAAGTTTGCAGCTGCAGCACTCTGGTCCTCGAGTTTCAAAGTTCTCACAATGGTCCCTGAGCCTAACAGAAAGTTAACAAAGTTAGTCTTGTTAACCAAAATTTGCGACCATTCACCAAAGGACAAAGGAAATGACTTCCCCAGCAGATCAAGAAAAGAAAAAAAAAAAAAAAAAGAAAAAAAGGAGAAAAGAAAAAGAAAGAAAAGAAAAGAAAAGAAAAGAAATCAAAAGAAAAAGAAAAGAAAAGAAATCAAAAGAAAAGAAAATCAAAAGAAAAGAAAAGAAAAAGAGCAAGCAAGAATAAAATTCTCAGCATCAGGCCGAACTACGTTTGGTCTGATTCCTTGAAAAAGGATACGTAGGCAGCCTACATCAGTAGGTCCGACCATCACAATAAAAAAAAAAGAAGAAGAATAAATTCCTCAGCAAGAGTGGCAGAGACGTCAGAATCAGCCAAATCCGCGGCAGCCACCCGGGCGCAAAAGGTAAGTCAGGTACAGTATTCCTACCCTGACTCTAGAATAATTTCCTTTTTAGGAAAATTTGAAAAAAATTTGCTTTGTTTTTCAAAATAAAAAAAGAAACTCTTTTTGAGTTTTGATTTCAAAAACACAAAAAAAAAGAGGAATATTTCAAAAAAAAAAGAGGAATATTTCAAAAACAAAAAAAAGAGGAATATTTCAAAAACACAAAAAAGAGGAATATTTGAAAAAACAAAAAAAACAGGGAGAAGAAGAAAGAGGAAGGAAAAAGAATATTTTCCATTTCACAATTTTCGAAAATACTTGAAGAATGATCAATTCGCCGTGCTCGGCGATGGATCTTTAGTCAAGCACAATTTTCTGGATATCTGAAAATTTTCGGGCTATGTCTGGAAACAAGACAGCGATCAAGGCCCAGACATACTTAGAAAATTCTTCTTAACACATTTCAACGACAAGGTATTGACCGGTTGAAATTGTGGTAACAGAAAAGCAATTCGCAGTGCTCGGCGATGGATCTTTAGTCAAGCACAATTTTCTGGATATTTGAAAGTTTTCGGGTTATGTCTGGAAACAAGACAGCGATCAAGGCCCAGACATAATTAGAAAATTCTTCTTAACACGTTTCAACTACAAGGTATTTACCGGTTGAAAGGTGGTGGCAGAAAAAACATTCAAATCTTCATACCGTATTTGACAACGGTTTCGGACCGGAAGAATACGGCTTTTTCGAAAACACAAAAATCTTTTTCCGTTGTGTTCTCGATCGGGTTTGGCCCGAAGAACATGACACCCTCACTTTAGTTGTAGTTTAGGTTTTTGGCCTGAACTACGCTTGGTCTGATTTCCTTTAATAAGGAATACGTAGGCAGCCTACATTAGTAGGTCCGACCATCAGAGCACATTAAATTCATATCTGCTTAAAACTTCGATAACTTTTTATAACCGACTAAAAATGTCTAGGTTATAGATTTTGGATAGCATGTTCACTGTGCATTATAACTGCTACCAATTACATTTTCCCGTTCTTCATTGAACGAAATTGGAGAGTCTCTTATTTATCAACGATGTTCGTCTACTCGAAGTAAAGTTACCCGTAGACTCCATCGTTGAGGGGCTCAGACACCCCAATTTCGTACCCTCGGTATGTGATCGACATAAAATATCAAGAAGCTGTTAAAACTTAACAAATGTCAAGTTGCGAAGTCAAAAATGTGAAAGGAAAGCAGGATCTGCGTGAACCGCATGGGGGAAAGTGACAAATTTTGAAAATCCAAAAGGAGCTTGGTGCCGCTAATAGCACCCATGGTGCCGCACCAAGCATTACCTTGGCCGCACCATGGGTGTTGCTGTTCATCTCTCTCACATCAAATAAGTACAAGTCCTGAAGCGCAACGTACAAGCGGCTGATGCACGGAAAGAAATCAAGGAATTCCCACTGCGTCCTCAGTCTCTACTATAAATAGAGACCCCCGGCCTCGCATTTCAGTTGTTCGGTTCAATTTTAATCGCGGCTCGCTCTGCGATCTTTCGATACTGATTAGTGCGAGAGGTGCGAGATAGGTGAGTGGAAGCCTATTATCTCCAAACCCGTCCAAACTACGCCAAATCAAAAACCCATAGGTTATAAGTGATCCCTAGCCTAGTTGTTAGGTATCCACCTCAAATCCCCAAATCCAAAAATCCCAAAGTAAGTTACTCTGCCCGAGTAACGAGCTGAAAAGTCAATAAATTAAGTCTAGGTTCCGCCCAACCAAAAAGGCCAAAACCTACCCAAATAAAGCTGTCACTCTGCCCGAGTTGATAAGCCCACACTTCAAAAATCAACACAACAACACACACACTCACACACAGACAATAACAAAAAAAGACTCCCTCTCCCGAGGAGAACAGAGCGAGCACACCACCGCTCTAAAAGGTAAAACCTTTAAGAGCGTTGTTATTTTTATTTATTTACATTTTCTGTCTTTTTATTTTATTTATTTTCAAAAGTTGTATTTTTAAAATCCGGCGCAATGTAGCCAATATAAGCCGTTGTGCTGCCCGGATTAGATTAGGAAATATTATGTAAAAGAGCCGTTATAATGGCCAAATATTCTTAAATATGTTTGTAATTATTGGAAGGAGGCGGCTGCGAGTCCGTAAATAATGTAGCCACGAATGTATCTGTTTAATTTTCCCTTGTCAAAATAAGACCTTATTTATTTGCTAGATTAATATAACAATGAGCATACTTCAGCCAAAAACGTTTTGAGACCGAAAGGGCGAGTTGGGTGCCTAGCACCTTCCCAACTCGTAACTTAGCCCCCGAACCCGTTTTCTTTCTAAAATCTCGGTTTTCTTTTTCGGTTTTCCTTTATTTTTGCCTTAAAATAAAGGTGGCGACTCTAAAACTTTCAGATCCAGTGGGGCCTCGCAACATTCCCTCTTTGCACTTTCCTGTTCTCCCCTAAAAAAGGGAGATACGGGAATGGAGGGGTGATGTATTCCCATATCCTGGTATCCCCTAAACAAGGGATAACTTGATGCGGGAAACCCATAGCTCCCATAGCGATCTGATTGGGCCATAAGGCTATTTTAATAAATCCATAAGTGGGGGCGTCGCAATATCTTTTCTTGCACTTCTCTATTTTCCCACGAAGATAAAAGGGGGAATGAGAATGGAAAGGTAATGCATTCCCATATCCCGTTATCCCGAAATAAGGGATAACCCGACATGAGGAAACCTTTAGTTCCCATTTTGGATACAAAATCCACTCGAGGCAATCGAGGCACATTCCAACGTGCTAATATAGACAGCACTCCTCTCGCACTTTGGATTTCGTCTTCCCCTAAACAAGGGAGGGTGGAACGAGAGCAGTGGTGTCCCGCATCCGCACGTACGCGCACCCCTATCCAATGGCGCGCGGGGCGTGGGGGCACACCCCGGGAACCTCACAGGCACGCAGTAGCTTTGGGGAATTTCTTTATTCTAGTTTTTATGGTTGTTGGTTGACCCCGGTATGCTTTAGCCGTTGGGTAAATGTTATATCAGGTTGGTTCTTTGTTGAAACGCCGGCCTGGAGTGCCGATGGTTTGTTTAGCGTCTGCATTGTTGCGGCACGCGAGTTTTGTTTTTCCTCCTTTGAGAGATAATGTCTCTCTTGGTTTCATTGTCGTTGGTTTCGAGCTTCATAGCTTGGGACTTCTTTCATGTATTGCTTCCGCTAATTCGATTTTTGAAATTCCGTATTTTAGTGCGGTGTTTTGTTCATGTTTAGAGCGAGCTTGCTCGATTGTTTGACTAGCACTACTGTTTATCAAGTGCTTGTCCTCTTCTTAAGATAGTTCCAGCGGCACGACCTTGGCATTTCATGTTGGAATCCGGGTCGGGTCGTTACACAACAACTTCCATATTACTCATTCTAATAACACACTTTTTTAATTCAAAATATGGTTTCAATCTTTATTTTGGCCCTCACAGCAATTAACACTTATTTATTTTTATATGTACAAATAATAAAACATTATTTTTAAAAGATAACACTAGACACGATCCCACTCGTAGGAAAAAGGTGGGGATGTCTAGGCTAGCTAGGATATTATGGTTGTGCTTGTCAAGATGTCTTGACGGGAGCTGTCTTGATAGGATATCTAGGGTTGATGGCTATCCCACACTTGCCATCATAGTCGTATAGGTTGCGCCTCATCCTGATGTACACCATGGATAATAAACTAACTCATTATTATCCATAACACCCATTTTGTCACCCCTACTCATGGGTGTTATGGATAATAATGAGTTAGTTTATTATCCATGGTGTACATCAGGATGAGGCGCAACCTATCGGGCAACTATGATGGCAAGTGTGGGATAGCCATAAACTAACCCATTATTATCTATAACATCCATTTTGCCACTCCTACCCATGAGTTTCTTACAATCCAATAATCTAAACCATCCGCTCTTCCCTATCCAACTATTATAACAACATGGTCACCATTAGTCCCACATTCCCCGTCAAATACACCCTAGGTAAATGTTAATATGATAAACGGTTGGTATCATATAAATAAATAAATAAAGATAATAATTGATTACCGATTTGCAGAACTCAAAAACTATGCCGCTCGAATCATGGGTAACAACACTAATTGGTTGGTTTGCCACTGCCTTTTGTAGTGCTTTCTCATTGCTTCTTGCAACATTTTCATAACCATCGATGGAAACAACATTTTTCTGGCAGAAAAAAAAACTAATATCAAGGAACTGAAACCAAATTTAGGCTAGGTCATGAACGTAAGTAACCCACGTGGATTATATTAAATTGGAAGATAACACACACACACACACACACACACGTATTTTTGCATGGGCCTTGAACACCGCGATAAGGATAATTTTTCTCAGAAGTGAGGCCACCATTGTTAATAATGAACCTATAAGCTTGCGACACCCACCCTCTGGAGCATCCCAAATTAGGTTTGCTACAATCTACCAGTTCTTGCGATGATAGAGGAACTAATTCACCAGTGACAATTTGGTTTGTCGATTCCACTGTGCCAGTCGCTGAGAATGCCCAATCACTCTCTTCAATTGAAAGATATATAGGAATTCAAAAGTTAGATCAACTTTAACTCAATGTATCTTCATTTCATTTTTCATGTTTTAGGGTCCGTTTGGATGTATTGATTTTGAATTCAATAAATATTTGAATTCTATGGAATTTAAATAACTTGGAATTTGCTTTCAAAATTATACCAATTCCATAGTTTGGATAATGTATGGAATTCAATTGTAATTCTACATTATAGTTAAAATAAAATTTCATTTGCATATCAAGTATCTAGTTTAGCCTGATGGTAATGAGTGTTGGTGATAATGAGATAAAGATTCGAACCTTTCTAACTATAAAATTGTGAGAATCTATTTTTTTAATTAGTAAATAGCATTTAGAGATGGTTGGATGATAGAGGTGGCGGAGGGTGGTGGCCGAAGGTGGCAGTGGCGTTGTCGGAGGGGGCTGGTGGTGGAGGCAGAGATCGGTGGTGGCTAGCTGGTGGTTACCGGAGGACGGTGGTGGCTGAAGGCTAAGGTCGGAGGTGGGTGGTGGTCGGAGGTGACGGTTGGTGGTGGTGGTCGGGAGTTGTGGTGGTAGTGGTGGTAAAAGGAAGGTGAGTTGTTATTGTATATAATAATTGACCAAAATTTATAATTTAAATTCTTAGAGTTTTGTATAGATTTAGTTTTATGGAATTGAGGCATTTGGAATTTCAACTGAATTCCAATTCCAAATTTTAAATGTATTGCCAAAGAACAAAATTGGGTTTGAAGGCCCCAATTCAAATTCCGAGCTATGGAATTGGAGCATCCAAACCTACCCTAAGGGAAAATGGATGAGACGAAAGAGAATGAATGTGTGAAAACTACTATGATTATGACTATTTATACATTATAGAATTGGTAGACAAACCCCTTTAGTTCTGAAATTGCAAGATTGGGTTTATATGAATGCTTTTGTTATTGATAAAAGGAAGGTTTATTGATAATATTTAGGTTTGATGGATAACAATAGAATTCAATTGTTTTTCAGATGTATCGATTTTGAGTTAAGTGATCAAAATATCTTTCCAATTTTCTTTTTATCACTTGATTTTAAAATATTACTTGATACGGCTAATTGAGATTGTTAATAGTTACTATTAGATATTATTAATTGTTGTTATGATATTTATATATAGTCACATGTTAATTGCGACTATACTTTTGTTTTAGAAAAGCTTAAATCACAATTTGGTCGTCCTACTTTCACACTTTTTGCAATAAGCTAATTAATATTTGTTTTCAATTTAGTCATTGTATTTGGGTATATATTGAACGTTCATCACTCCATCCAAATTTTTGGATGGAGAACTTTAAACATTTATAGAAACCCAAAAATACCCTTCCTACATCATGTGTTACTCACGTGATTGTTTCCCTTTCACCCTTAATGTAAGCTTAAAACAAATGTCTTAAAGCATGGAGTTGAACGAAATAAAATTTTGCGACTTCAATCCATGCATGTGTACAACATGTTCTAAACACAATAGGACATTTATGTCTTTTCGATCATTTTCATCCAACATAACTGATTGAAATGATGTTGGTGATCAAAATGTCAAGTACAAGGACTAAATTTTTAAAAAATAATAGTAGGGTTAGCTTATTACAAAAAGTGTGAAAATAGGGTGACCAAATTACGATTTAAGCCTTTTAGATTCAAGCAAGCAAGTTTAGATGGTTTGTATTGGTGTCTTTGATCATTTTTTGCAATGCTGATGATGTAAGAGATTATACCTCCTTAATTGTTATTTAGTAGGCGCCTGTCAAAAATAATTGTTTTTTGGGGGGGGGGGGGATTTATATACTACTACACGTCATGCTTGACTTTACATCGGCTGTTAATTTTTATTACTCTATAGTTTGATGTTTCCCAAGTCTCATGTGTTTAAATCAACCTACATGATACCTATTGGTTTACCCTTTATCCTAATTTTTTAGGCCGTACGTAAGTCTTAAAGGCCTTCTTAAGTTTAGGTGGGCATCGTTGTGGACGATACAAATATTAAGACTTATTATTATTGGGTTTGGTATTAAAATGGTTAAAGAATCAGTTTCATTAAACTTTAATTATTGTGGTTTTGGAAATAAAAATGTTATGTTTTTACAACATCTTCTACAACTAAGCTTTTGATGATGAACAAAGTTGTTTTGAAGAAAGATACATTTGCCCTTCAGCTAGGCTTAGTCGTAGCAAAAGTTCTAGAAAGAGTCGTAAGCCCTAACATTGTTTGGAATTTTTTTAAGGTTTAACATAAGTTATAATTAATGTGGGTTTTAGAAATATTATTGTTTAGATCAATTGTTATTTGTTGGTGATGTGACCTATCAAAAGACCACAAAACTGGTACTCGATTTTGGGACGTTACAATAAATTTCAATGTTTTTATGTAGTACTTTATTGAAAGGCAAGAAATGTGTTTGCAAAAGGCTCACCAGCACATCTCCCTTGGTTTCTAATCGGACCGACGACGCCTTTCTCTCTCCGATCAACAGAGTTTGGTAACTCCTCACCGACTCGAAGAGAGTACCTATCACTCACTTGTATTGTCTGCACCTCGCCTATAAACACACTAGCCGTAAACTTGGAACGGTGCTCCTCATTCGTCAAATCAACAAACTGATTCAACCCAACCTTATACGATCGATTCTCCGCATTATGCTCGTCGATGAACCTTAAGTTATCATTGAAAATATCGAACCGGCGAACCTTCTCACCAAAAGTAGTGAAAGTTTTTCCATGTTCAGTGAGCCATGACTTGTAGATGGCCATGACCTCATCGTTTGAACGAATGCGGGTGGCACTGCCACCCATCTGGTTGTGTTACTTGCCATAATCGATGGTTGACAAGTCAATGGCGGACACAAAAGAGAGGGTTAAGAGGAGTAAGAAGAAGGGGGAGTAGAGAGATTTAAGGGAGCCCATATTTGATTGTTTTGATGATTGGGGTTTGGTTTGTATGGATGGAGGTGGTGAAAGGGGTATTTATAAGGGTAGCGGGAGGAGGGTTTTTATTTGTACTTACTAAAATATTTTCCTTTTTATATGGCGTGTTTTTTTTTATGATATTAAATATATTTTATCAAGATCTCATCCAAAAAGTATAATATTCAAATGTATTTTATATAAACTTAATAGTAAATGAGTAATGATATCCTTACCATTACTCTTACCACTTGTGTTACAACTTTTGTACTAAAAGACGATGTTGAAAAGTCAAATATATATTTTTAAGACAAGTTGTAACATTAATGATAATACTAGTAGTAAGGATAACATTACTCTTTGTGTGGTGTGACAACTAGGAATTAATGGAAGTGGCGAACCAATGCCTTTCCTACTAAACTGAGCTATCAACTATGACTATATTTTCTGATGGCATGTAGCAGGGGAAAGTACAACTTGTACTCAGTAAGAAAAGTTAATAGAATGGTAGTCTCCAACTTCTACTATTATTTAATACTCCATTTGTTTTCAAATTATCGTTTATTTTTTTTTCGTCCGTTCTAAAATAATTGTTATTTTTTAAAATTTTCCATTTTAAGAAAAACACTTTTATCACTTTATCCATATTTTTTCTACCTAATTTAGTTATGGACACATACTCAAAGGCATTAAAAGAAACCACACAGTTCACCAATATTTATAATCCAGTCAATTACTTTTTTTAAATGATGTGTCGAGTTAAAGTAGACAATATTTTGAAAAACTGAGAGAGTACATATTTATTATATTCATTCTACGTTAAAAAAACAATATTTTAATTAATGTGGTTTTTAGAAATATTATGGTTTAGATCAATTGTTATTTGTTGGTGATGTGACCTATCAAAAGACCACAAAACTAGTACAAGATTTTGGAACGTTACAATAAATTTCAATGTTTTTATGGAGTACTTTATTGATAGGCAAGAAATGTGTTTGCAAAAGGCTCACCAGTACATCTCCCTTGGTTTCTGATCGAACCAACGGTGCCTTTCTCTCTCCAATCAACAGAGTTTGGTAACTCCTCATCGACTTGAAGAGCGTACCTATCACTCACTTGTATTGTCTGCACCTCGCTCCTAAACATACTAGCTGTAAACTTGGAACGGTACTCCTCATTGGTCAGATCAGCAAACTGGTTCAACCCAACCTTATATGACCAGTTCTCCGTATTATGCTCGTCGATGAACCTTAAGTTATCATTGAAAATATCGAACCGACGAACCTTCTCGCCAAAAGTAGTGTAAGTTTTTCCATGTTCAGTGAGCCATGACTCGTAGATGGCCATGACCTCATCGTTTAAACGAATGCGGGTGGCACTGCCACCCATCTGGTTGTGTTGCTTGCCATAATCGATGGTTGACAAGTCGATGGCGGACACAAGAGAGGGTTAAGAGGAGTAAGAAGAAGAGGGAGGAGAGAGATTTAAGGGGGCCCTTATTTGATTGTTTTGATGATTGGGGTTTGGTTTGTATGGATGGAGGTGGTGAAAGGGGTATTTATAAGGGTAGCGGGAGGAGGGTTTTTATTTGTACTTACTAAAATATTTTCCTTTTTATATCGCGTGTTTTTGTTTTATGATATTAAATATACTTTATCAAGATCTCATCCAAAAAGTATAATAGTCAAATGTATTTTATATAAACTTAATAGTAAATACTCCCCCCGTCCCTAAATAATCGCCATGGTTGATCCGGCGTACAGTTTAATAAAAAATAATTGACTTAATTATTTATATTGGTTTAATGTGTAGTTTCCTTTAATACCCATGTATATGTGGCTCATAATTAAAGTAGAATGAAAAAGTAAGGGTAAAGTGGTAAAAGTGATGTTCTAAATAGGTAAGTTTCAAAGTGGATAATTATTTTGGGACGGACGAAAAAGGAAAGAAGGACGATAATTTAGGGACGGAGAGAGTATATTTTTTCGTTCGTTCTTAAATAATTGTCCTATTTCTAAACTTTCTCGTTTAAGAAAATATTTTTACCACTTTACCCTTACTCTTTCTACATGCTTTAGTTATTACCACAAAGTCAAAGGTATTAAAGGAAGCTATACAGTTCACCAATATTTATAATACAGTCAATTACTTTTTCTTAAATGATGTGTCGGGTCAAAGTAGACAATATTTTGAAAAACGGAGAGAGTATATATTTTTATATTCATTCTATGTTAAAAAACAATATTTTAATCATGAAAAAATTAAGAAACATCTATAACAACTTTTAAAATTTCTTTAAACTAATAATTTGTATACTTTTTCAGATGTATGAAGTATTATTTATAGAAACATAAGTACTCCATCCATTTTAAAATATTGCATATTTTGATCCAATACACTATTTAAGAAAAAAATAATTAACTGTATTATAAATATGTACTATTGGAAAATTTACTTTTTATGCCATATGACTTTTGTTTTATGACATTATATATACTTTATTAAGATCTTATCAAAAGAGTATAATTTTTTTAAAGATTTTCTATAAATTTAATAGTGAATGAACTAAATGTAAGCAACCAACGAGCTCTAACTCAATTAGTACTTCTCATTTCTTCTAATGGAAATGTTGGGTGTTCGAGTCTCAATTGAGACACCCTAGACTTTACAAATCTCAATATAGAAGTCGGTTGTTCAAGCCTCTTCAAAGCCTTACCCAAAGACCTCATTTAGTTACGCATTTATCGTAGCGGAGAGGCATCATATATATATATATATATATATATATATATATATATATATATATATATATATATATATATATATATATATAATTGTAGTCTTTTAAGACATTAAAATAATAAAAAATTAAGAATTTGGGTACTGTTTATGACCCCTCCAATCTTAAAAAAAAAAAAAAAAAAACTAAATGTAAGTACAGTACTATCGAACAGATTTGGGATCCACTGGTACCTTTTACTTGGTGTGGCAACTTGGAATCTAAGGAAGTGGTGCAATGCTATTATGCTAGAGTGTTTGAAGAGTCTTTTGTGGAACTTGGTTCGGTTTTGGTCTAAAACTGTCCGGTTTCAGTTTCAAAAATTAAAAAATTGGTCGGTTCAGTTCACGGTTCTTTATATCAAATCGAAACAAAACCTATATATATTACTAAACAAAACCCAATCTAGATTGTTGGAGGACCTTTTTTTCTTCTATTATTCTTGTTTATTTTGGAATTTGTATTGTTTATTTATGATAATTTACTTTTAATAGGTTATTTCCTAATGTTTCATGTTAATTCTAAATGAAAATAATATTTTTATTATTATTGTTAATGTTGATTAAGTTGATGCAAAAGAATTTATAAAAACCATAAACCGAACCAAAACAAACAAAACTGAGTGGTTCGGTTTGGTTCGAAGTCTTATTCGGTTCATTTTGGTTTGATGTTTTTGGAATCAATAGTGACTGATTCGGTTCGTAGTTTTGACCTAAAATCAAATTTATAGTTTGATTATTTAGTCATGAAAAAATTACACAAAATCAAATTTAAAATATATCCTCCCTCTGTTCTACCCAAAGAGTTTATGTTTGAAAAATCTAAATATTACGGGATATATAATTAGTATTAGATTTGGTCATAATTACAATAATGTTTGAACATAATTAATATGTTAATATCAAATGTGGAGAGTACGTATTGTTGAAATGTTTTGGAGATTATATACATGATTTTTAAAAGTTGACTCTCGAAATGAAATATCTTAAAATAAAATGATGGACTATTTACATGAAACAATTGTAGTATATATTATGTTATGCAAATGACCATAAGACCTTTGAGATTATAATATTATGTTGTGTATAATTCATATATGGCCTTAGAGTGTGAGAAAGGGACCTCTCATTACTTTTTGGGATGGATGAAGTATTATTTATGGAAGCATGAGTATTTTTTTTCTTCTAAAAATGATCAAATATGTACTAATAAAATTGAAATATTTACATTTTTATAATTATAATATTATGTTGTGTATAATTCATATATGGCCTTAGAGTGTTAGAAAGGGACCTCTCATTACTTTTTGGGATGGATGAATTATTATTTATGGAAGCATGAGTATTTTTTTCTTCTAAAAATGATCAAATATGTACTAATAAAATTGATATATTTACATTTTTATAGTGCATGGTTTTTATTTCATACAGTTGGCATATTTGATTTGGCTTTTGCAAATATCCTTATAACTTATGGTTTACCATAAATTGTTTCTGAAACATTTGATTTAATTTATGGAAGGATAAGTAATAAGTCATGTACAAGCTACACAAATCACATGTAAAGCCATAACTTGAAAGCAATAGGCCTTGAACTTATTTTTACTTATAAAAAACACATAAGTCATCTTCTACTCTTAATAATAAAAATTAAAATAATAAGAAGAATAATTAAAGTAGTAATCAGAATAAAAGTAATAATAATGGTGATAAGAATAATAAAATATTGGTAATGATGATAATAATTGTTAGAAATATAGTAGATTTGTTTGCAGTCAAATTCAAGATCTCGTAGATTTGGCTAAGTGGCTAGCGTGACAATGTGTGGGTTCCCGGGAAATGCGCCCGCGTCCCGCGCGCCCTTAGATAGGGGTGCACGTACGTGTGGAAGCAGGACACCACGCTTTCCATTCCACCCTCCCTTGTTTAGGGGAAGACAAAATTAAAAATGTGGAAAGGGTGCTGTATTTGAAAGCGTGTTGAATATGCCTCGGTAACTTCAGTGAATTTTTGGTCCAATATGGGAGCTTTGAGTTTTCTACATCAAGTGATCCCTTTTTTAGGGGATAATAGGATATAGGAATACATCACCCTTTCATTCCCATTCTCCTTTTTTTAGGGGAAAACGGGAAAGTGCAAGAAAAGAGTGTTGCGAGACCCCACTATGGATTTTATGAAAATTGCCTTATGGCCAATTTCGGATCACTATGAGTGCTTTGAGTTTTCTATATCAAGTTATCCCTTTTTTAGTGGATACGAGGATATAGGAATACATCACCCTTTGATTCTCATTCTCCCTTTTTTAGGGGAAAACAGAAAAGTGCAAAAAATGAGTGTTGCGGCGCCCCACTGGATCCAAAATGTTTTATAGAGTCGACATCATTATTTTAAGGAAAAATAAAGAAAAACCGAAAAAGAAAACTAGAGATTGCAAAAAACGGGTTCGAAGGCTAAGTTACGAGTTGGGAAGGTGCTAGGCACCCAACTCGCCCTTTCGGTCTCAAAAGCGGTTTTTGGCTAAAGTATGCTTTTTGTTATATTTATCAAGCAAATAAACAAAACATAAAAACATAAGAAATAAAAGCAAACACATCCATGGCTACATTATTTACGGACTTGTAGCCTCTCCTTACAATAGTTAGAAGTACATTTAAAAATATTTGGCCATAATAACAACTCGTTTAAATAGTATTTCCTAACTAAATCTAAACAGCACAATAGATTATATTTTTACGTTGGGCCAGATTTAAAAAGAACCTTTTATAAATAAATTCCCTTAAAGGCTTTACCTTTTAGAGCATGGTGTGCTCGCTCTGTCCTTCTTGAGATAAGGAGTCTCTTTTTTTTTATGCTGCCGCTGCTGTGGTTTGGGTAGAGTAACGGCTTGTTTTTGGTGGTTTTGGCCTTTTTACTCGGGCAGAGCAACGACTCTTTCGAGGTTTTTGGATCGGGAAAATAGCGTGGATGCCTAACTAATGGGCTAGAGGATCACTTTGACCGGTTGGTTTTAGGTTTGACGGAGTTTTGGCAGGGTTTCGAGGCTTTGTAGGAGGATCACTCCCTATCTCACTTCGCTTTCTATTTTCTCAGCGTAACAATGATGCGGATAATTTTTATCGATGCCTTACGGTCTCTGAAAGTGAACCCCGAAGGCTTTACTTATAGGCTAGGATAAGGACTCATCGGGGATTATAATTTTACTCTTGGCGCTTCATTTCCTTGTACACCGCGCATCACAAGCTGCACAATGTGTTAACGGGGAGTGGTACAGTAGCATCTTGGGCGCGGCCAATATGCTAGCTGGGCGCTGCGCCAAGGGTCCCTTTAGGCCTCGCCAGCCCACTATTCGTCTTTCAATTTTTGACACATTAGCCCCTGCATTTTACTGTTTTGCGCATCCTGCTTTGCCTTTTGCATTTTTAACTCCTGTAACTTGACATTTGTTAAGTTTTAACAAGTCTTGATATCACATGCCAGAGTTACATATCATGGGTACGAAATTGGGGTGTTTACACAATGATCTTCAGAACTTAGCTTTAATTAGAATGTTTCAGAAAGCTTTGAAGATAGTACTTATGAAAGACAACAAAATTCGTCGAAAGTCTGTTGTATGAAATATGCTATATCAATAAGACCGAATTGTTTCAAAATGGTTGACTTCCAAGGCACGTGGGTGTGTTTGTCCTCATTTCTATTTTTGGGTTGAGTCTCAAACTTAGTACTCTGCCTGCAACCTTTTGTCTATCCATCTACAGAAAAACAGTATGGCGTCGAATGAAGAATCTGAAATAGTTGTACGTTTAAATCAACAGAAGCTCGAACAACTAACATCATTTAATGCACCAACAAGCTCTAGCTCAACTGGTACTGCTCACTTCTCTTAACGGAGAGGTTGGGTGTTCGAGTCTCACTAGAGACACCCTGGACATTACAACTCTCAATAGAGAGGTCGGGTGTTCAAGCCTCTTAAGAGGCATCGTTGTTGTTAAAGTCTTAGCCAAAGGCCCCATTTAGCTACTCACTTATCTTAATGGAGAGGTTGAGTATTCAAGCCCTACCAGAGGCACCCTGGGACTTAACTACTCTCAACCGAGAGGTCGGGTGTTCAAAGCCTCACCAGAGGCACCATTTGTTCGAGTCACACCAAAGACATCATATATATAATTGTAGTCTTTCAAGGAATTAAAAATTAAAAAAAATAAGGTTGGGGTACGGTCTATGTCCCCTCCAACCTTTTTATGTAAAAAAAACTAACATCATTTAATGTATTCAAAATGCATTTAATGTCAGAAGTTTTTTCCGTTGGGATGAAGATCAAAACATAACGACTATGAAGATCTATATAAAACAACACTTCAAGACTTAAAACGTATAACTCTTGAACATCATTTAATAAGCTTCAAGTACCATATTCCACAAGTTTTCAAGTCCTTTCAAGATATCAAGCGATCATCAAGCATTCAATATGTCATGCCCCAAGTCCGTCCCTATGTGGGAGCCAACTCAGGCGTGAGATAAACCAACTTTCTATTAACAATCTAAAACTAATGGAAAAGACAAGATGTAAAGAACACCAAATACTAGATTGTTATAACAAACGGTCTCAAAGGACAACCAAGAGTTTTACAAAATTAATTATAGTTTACTACGCGGAAGCATTACAGAAAATAGAGCAAGAGAAGACTACGAGTCTCTCATACAAGCTTGCAATAACACCAACTACTGAGAGCACTACCCAAGAAAAGAACACTTCTAGCACTCCGGGGATACTTTCCTTGCACACGAACTAACCTTTGGCTCGATTGCAATCTAAGGAAAACAAATTGGAAAGGGTGAGTCAAAACTCAGTAAGATATGCTAAACTTATGCATGTTATGCACGTATGCAACATAAATCGTGCAATGATGACAATTAGAATAGTTTATACACATTTCAAAAATTAATTATCAAGTAGCACATAAGGGCTTGAATTAAGCACAATGGCATATAAGGGATCGAGATAAATCTCTGATCAAACCATTCCCGACCTTATCACCCCCACTATTGTTGTTGAAACTTGTTCATCTTGATCACTTCCTTGTACAGTTTATCAAAATTGACAATTTTTGTTGCTCGGGCACAACTCATCACGAGGCTAGGTCTCTACATCCTTAGCCAAGTCGTGACAATTAGGTGTTGTTGGTGAAATTAGCCCCTCATGGGCATTGTGGAGGGTTCTAGATTGAGTTAGGGTGTCGTTGCTAACTAGTGCTGCACTCCACCCCACAACTAAGTTAGAGGTATCCTTAACTCTGCCTAAATTTGATTGTTCTCATGCACAAGTAATTGTTACCAACGTAAAGATTTTGTTTACATACGAGACATTTTCAAATACCGGTTATTCAAGCTCATGCTATTATACAATTATGAAGTTAACACTTATAGAGAGTCAATGAGTTGTAAAGTAAACTCATTACTTCTCTAAACAACGAATTCCTATAACGAGTATTTATCACATAAACATAGAGTTATCTCCACATCCTTAACAAATTAACAATTATTCAACATTACTTAAACAAGTTCACAATTCACATAATTTGCATACATATTTTTAACATAGATTTCATCTCAAAACCTTCAATATATACAATATAACATGGCAAAATGAACAAGCATAAGCTAGTAGTCCCTTACCTTAAAATGATGAATACCCAAATGTTAATGCATGTAAGAGATTTTTGGCTCAAGACGTAGCCCTTTATGAGAGGAACAATGTTGATGGATAGCAATTGAGCAAACAATTGTTCGAATCCTCCAAATCTAAGCTAGAACATGAAGAAACCCCAATCTCCCTATTTCACCTTCAATAGGTGTGTTTGTGTATGTTTAAAGGCTTAAAATAGTGAACTCTCTCAAGTCCACCCGGGTTAAATGGGCTTAAATAGTTGTTTGACTTTGGGTAAAATGACTGAAATGGGTTTAATGAAAAACGGGGCGATGCGGTCGCATTGAGCATTACAATACGATTGCTTTGTCAAGGTTAATGTGACCGTTTTGATCACATGGTGTTATACAAAATCTAACGCTAAAGGATGCGGTCAGTTTGACAGGGAGAATGCAACCTGCGTTGCAAACACTTCTAAAATCAACAAGTTTAATACTCAAGGCCAACCAAGACCCAAACATCATAACCATAAAGTCTCAATAACACATAAATCAAGTTCTAGAGTGCAATAAACACAATGATTCAAATTTAAACATGCAATTTTTTTACTAAGACATATTTAAAATATTTGGGTGCTACACAATACCTAGAAGAGCTCAACACTTAGATTCTATTACATCTACTCTTTCTTCCATCTAACTTTAAAGCACAAATATGATTAATTTTGTTACACAAATTATTCCACTCACCAAACATTTGGTCAAAAAGTATTTTGTACACGATCCATTAGTGATCATATTTTTGTTATCACTTTAGTGGATAAAATAGTACACATTTCAAAATCCAAGATTGACCATATTTGTAGTGGACATAGCACTTTTATATGTGTGAACCCCTTCAAATACTTGTGTTGATCGATCTGTGTTTGATTCAATTTATTATTCCTTATTTGGTTGTCTTTCCATTTTCGCATCATTTAATAGAAGGAGTATATATCATCATTTGATATCTACTGAATTGTTGTCACGCCCCAACCTACTCTAACTGGGCCCCGGTCTGGGAAATGAACCCAAGCTACAAACCAACACAATACTATAATTGATATAACTAATATAAAACATTTTCCTTGAAATACAGAACTCGAAATAAACAGAGTCATAATAGACTTACAAATATTCCCAACCATAACAACATGTTTCAAAATTGTTACAAATCAAAGGAAGACTACATGTCTTCCTATTCAACACAAAAGAAATATTCATAAATGCGGAAGCTACCCCAAAAGACTTTAACCCCTAGCACTCCAAAGACACCGTTGTCGCTCAACGTCTCGCTTGGCTTTCATATAAGGAAAACAAACAGGATGGGGTGAGTCGAAACTTAGTAGGGTTCAGGTGTTCTTATATATGTTATGAGTGCATGCAACATAATAACGTGCTATGAGAATTAGCAATGCATACACAATGATATATAATTTCCCATAACTTACAAAAGAGTATTCACATAACACATAAGAGTTCAATATAAGTAATTATATGACATAAGTATTATACTGGATTTAGCTACATCTCCAATCAACCACAAACCCCAAACACCGCATGTTATCTTGATCATGAACACAATTGGTACTCACAAGTTATCTCGAGAATTCAATCACGAGGCTAGATCCCTACAACCCCGACACTCGTGATCTACAAATATAATACCCCAAAACGTAAGGTAGCCTTAAAAACCTTAGTCATTGCGGTGACTAAGGGGGTTGAGCCCAATCAAACTCCGCTACTAACCGGCACGGCACTCCACTACGTCCTCCTGTTAGAGAGTCCTTTGACGCTCAACAAAAATCACACAATGTTGTTCCCAATCAGAAGGTTGTTCTCAAACACAATCCCAATTCGTTAAAATTCACAAAAGCCCAATGAATGCCATGAGAATATTTTCTTTTCATGATTGGTGGCACTTTATTCTCCTTTTTTTTTCTTTGCTAGTGCTATAATGTAGCTTATTGGACAATAAATGCAAATGATAGATGCATATATCACTTTATTTGATGCAAATGCAATGCAGAAAAATTTATGGGATGCTTGCTAATATGATGCATGGGTAATTTTATTTTATCATGCATGTGAAAATGCAAAACGCAGTATATACTTTTCAATGCAAAACATACACCTTTATGATGCTTAAAATGCCAAAATACATATTTGGATGCAAAAAGATGCATTTTTATTATTTTAGTATTTTTTTTTAGAGCAAAAATCTTCATATGCAAAAATAGAAAATTTTGAATGCTAAGGGGTGAATGAATGAAAATCCTATATCATTTTTTTAAATGCAATGATAATAAAAATTTTAGAGAAAAAATTTCATAGTAATAATTTCGTATGCATAAAAAATGCAAAATAGAAAACTTTAATAAATGCATGCCATAATGCAAATGCGACAATGAAGAGGATACAACATTTTCTCTCTCTCTCTCTCTCTCTTTTTTTAGATTTTAGATAGAATGATAATTGACATGCATATTTTATTTATGCAAAAATGCAAATGCATGAATGGAAAGCATACATTTATATGTTTTTTTTTAATAATGATGATTTTTTATGATTATATATATATATATATATATATATATATATATATATATATATATATATATATATATATATATATATATTAAAGTTGCCTAATGTACTGATATACAAGAAAGGGTTTTTGAGAATCTTACCTTTCTTCCCTTCCTTTTTTTTAGGAGCGCAAGACCTTGACCCGAGTCCGGGGGAGTTGTGACATGGTGATGGACATTTTTCAATTGATGCCCGAGCCGTGCCCAGGTTTTGGTGGAGGATATAGGCCTTGGGGTATTCATGCGGGCATTTCGTCCCTTCCGCAGCTACATGGCCATTTTTTATATTTTGCGGAACTATTGGTGGGACACTACCCACACCTTCCATTTTATCTGGGGAGAGGCCACCATGACCCCATGCGATTTTGCTGCTATCACGGGTATCTCTATCAGCATTGGACGGACTTTAGAGCCAGATTACACTCTCCGTCATCATCATGACGTGGTGGAGGATCTCCTGAGCTTCGTGCCTGAATATAAAACTGCGGATGAGATCAAAATTGGCAGCGTTAAAAGATGGCTTTTGGCGAATGCTGGGACAGTCAATGCCGGGGATAGCATAGCTGTAGCTCGCGTCACCAGAGCATTTCTATTTTTCTTTCTGGGGGTGTCGCTCTTTGTCAATTCATCCACCTCCTTGAGAGTTTCTCTCATGGGCTACCTTCGGGAACTGGACCACGTGATTGAGTATGATTGGGGGCAGGTAGTCCTGGCTTGTGATGACCCTACCCGGATCCCAAGACGAGATCCCAAGGTCATGCCGTCGGGAAACAAGTAACAACAAGCAAATAACAAATAATGGGTAAGGCCATAACATCAATACGCCAACAACTTAAAACACATGTGGAAGCGAAACATAATAACACAGTGGCGCCCGAGCTAACAAGCTCAAACTAAATACAACCAAAGAGATAATTAATCTCTCGGTCCAAAAATTCGACGTACATGCCGCAACATTGGGCACGTAGAGCAAAACTTCCTGTCATGCAATATAAATATATAGCAACAAATAACCAAGTTATCGGGGACGTTACAGCTAGAACCCAACATTACACTAAGTCTAAGACTCTAGTCTAACATACTCAACGGCTAAAAACATGCCGGAGAACAAACATGATAATTTATCCATCAATATACATAACTAAGGCATAATCACCAACAATCACCAAGCGCGACTAACACAAGTCGGCTACCAAAATAATAAGCATTAACAAACATAAGTATAAAGATTACATCTACAAATAGGTTTGCTACCCCTCATGAAGTTTACATAACCTCACTTTTCCCAACGTCCTTACCAAAAGAAAATGAACTAAACTAAGGTAGCAACCTTGCCAAAAACTTCACCAACGCAATCTCGAGAATCACTTCGATCCGCTAGCACGACTCGGATCTAGGGAAAACAATCAAACAAATAGGAGTAAGTCATAATGACTTAGTAAGTTACTAAACATAACTTCCTATCATGGCATCATGCTCAATAATAATATACCATGCTATCATTATAGAATAACATTGTATTAAAAATCATGTCAAGGTATTCATGCTCAACAATAATAAGTCATGCTACCATTATAGTATAACATTTCATTAAAATCCATGTCAAGGCATTTATGCTCAACTATTAAAGATTCATGTTATCAATAAAGTATAACAATTTACCAAAGCATCTCAACCATCATATCATATAATATTCACATAGCACATTATTCACATAAGTACTTGTGAGTCAGTTCATATAAAAGGGATATGATACCATTACCATTTCTTTTCGCCGTGTCGCTCCTGTAAAAACACGTGCAAACCTTTATGTGTCCTCGATATCCCTTTCGTGGATATCGACGTCCCCGAGACAATCCCCGCTTGAGTTCCATAATTATCAAAGTCATGTGTATTACTACAACTAAGATGAACTACTTCCCCACCGTGGCCATCGATGGACGGGTGTGTGCAACCCGGCACGGCGATCCATCGCGATCACGAATCCCACAATTCGTGAAGACGATGCATCATCCCGCCAAAGACTCAACAAACCGACTCCAGCTGGACTCAAAACCCAAGCACAAGTAATATATACTCATATGCTCAAAAACAAGTAGGCACATACTCTACCATCAAACTAGTCATGCATTTCATTCACAACTAGCATAAATTCACATTAGAGAATAATATTAGCTCTCATAATCAAGTGTCCTTCATACACTTCTAAGATTCTTGGAGGCTTAACCTCCATCAATTCTACCCCAAATTTCGTAGGACTTAAGATTTTAGTTTCTTAAATTCATACTAGCCCAAAGGTTGACTCCGTTGAGTCCAATCTACACTTTCCAAAATTTAGGGCATAGAAGCCATGGGCTACAATACCCTCATATGTTCATAACTATCATCAATAACCATATTCTCAAGTTCATTAAACCCACATAATCCCAACAAAACTCTTATCAAGGCAACATAGAGCAAATTCACATTTTTGTGCATAAACCCATTTAGTTCACTTCACCAATCATGCTCTCAAAAACATGAATAAATCACATAGAATGAATTAATACGTTACTCTACACATGAATATCATACTAATCAAGGTTTCAAGCATGTCCATCCAACCAAAATCAACATTTAGGCATATACCCATTCAAGTCACCTCACCAATCATACTTACAATACTTGAATAAATCACATAGGATGGATGAATATGCTACTCTACACATGAATATCATGCTAATCAAGGTCTCAAGTAAGTTCATCCAAGCAAAATCACCATTTAGACATTTAGGGTTCATAGCATCTCTAAAAAGCCCTAGAATGCACCCATTGACCTCACATAGCACAAAGATTGTTTTCCCTAAGGTCAATGGGGCAAAAAGAAATAGGAAGAGATGTAGCAACTTCCCTTGATTCAGCCCCTTCAAGCTACAAATTCGAATTTCCAATCGGTGGGATTTGTTCTCCTCAAGCTCCTCTTCAAATCTATGGTGTGGATTGTGAAATGAAGGTCTCTAGCTATGGCCTCCAAGGATGGGCTCTCAAGAACCCTAGAAGACTCCCTCTCAAGCTCTCCAAGAATCTCCCCACGTTTTTTAGAAGTGATAGGCTAAATATGGGAGGTTAAGTGAAGTGTTAGGGCTTCAAATAGGTTAGAAAGTAAAGTGGGTTATGTATTTACTAATGTGGTTGTTTCCCTCTAATTAACCACAACAATCCACCTCTAAAACTCCATTAGATGGTTATGATATAACCTAAGGTAGTTAGGAGGGTTTAGGAGTGGGTTAGGTTGGGTTTGGGTAGGGTTAGGTTGGACAACTTTCCAAAATATCCAAGAAATCCCGTAATAGGGCCTGATGCTCCATGCGGTCGCATGGTGTGGCTGCATGCGAGTGCATGCTTCTGGAATTTCACCTCTTCCATTTTTCTTGCTTCCTTGCTCGGCCTCGGACTCTCCCGCATGCAACCTCAAGTCCTCCAAAGCCAAAATGCTCAAGAATTCAACCTTAAAATACATTAGGACCAAAATACTTTTAAAAGACTACAATTGTAAGACCAAAATACGTCTAAATGTGTATGAGAGACCACATTATGACCAAAATACTTTTAAGAGATGCCATTTAGTTGTTGACTTGCTAAAGTCACAAGTCGTAACTCGACGATAGTCGAAATGCGACGCGATTGAGAGTTTACTCGGGTTTTGTGTTCCTGACCTCGATTTGGTCCTAGATCTTTACATGATGGTTGATTAACATGTTTAGGTGTGTTAGTCTTCTATTTGTATGTATTCCTTAAGTCTCGTAAAGTTTCGACGCTCCGAGGATAGCAACTCTCCTTATCGCATAGTTTGAGATTGAGCCGGGTGATCGTCTCATCTTTCGAGAGCTCATTTCTCCTATCTGTTGTTAACCATATGAGGGGAATTCATACCTATTTAATATCCTTTTGAATTCTTTATAACCTTGGGTTGTTGCCCGTCGGTTTGCGGTTTCATTCGACGTTTCATTAGCGAGTTGTTGCGTCTTTCGCCATTTTTGCACCGGGTTTCTTCGGGTGTTTTTTATGGGAGTTTAGACCTAATTTAAAATTGTTTTAAGACTTGTACGGTTTATCCAAGTGTTTGAGGACTTTAAGGGTTGAATTATAGGCCGTTTCGAAGCTTTAAGGGTTGCGGTTGCATGCGGGAAGGACCGGAACGGATCGAGGATTGCAGAAACTGTCACAGAGTGAAAAAAGGGGTGAAGTGGTCGCTTCCCTTGGACCCATGCGCCCGCATGGGTGCCGAATCAGGTCTTCCCTTGTTTGATTTTAAGAAGTGTATTTCCTATTCTACCCATTCTAAACCTCTTCTAAACCCTCCCTAACACCCATACTTAGACCTAATGATGTCTTAACATGTTAGGGGAGCTAATTAAGGTTTAATTAGGGGTTAATCACAACTAACAATCACTAATTATACCTTGGAAGTTCCTATTGTGCCTTCATTACTTGGGAAAGTATAAATAGCCTAATCTCTTCACAAATTCAGACAAACCTCTTCATTTCTCCTTCTAAATCAGACGTATAGAGTGAGAGAGAGTTGGGAAACCATGGAAGCTTGGAGCCCTAGCCATCTTCTTCCTCAAATCTAAGGAGATCCAACCGTCGGATGACCTCCAAACTTTGGATTCGTGAAGCCCTCGTCAAATGGAACAACTTCACCGATTGGATCGTGATTCTTTTGAGTTTTCATCTAAGTCAAGTAAGCTACTAGACTCCCTCTTCTCTTGATTTTGTGCTCATTGACCCTAAGGAAAACAAAGATGCTTGCTATTTGAGGTCAATGAGTACACAAGCATGTTGTGTGTGATTTTATTTTGATTTTTCGGATTTGTGATGGGTGAACTTGCTAGAAGCATGAATAGGATGATTTATGTGTTTAATGAAGTATGATATTAAGCTTCATGTTGTGAGTTTGGACTTGAGATTAATGGGTACATAATTCCCTAGAAACCTAGGGTTTGATATGATGATTATTTAGTAAATGGTTTCTTGATGTAATGAATGATTTTAGAGAATTTTATGAAATGTTATGAGTTGTTGGAATCACTTATGTATATGTTTAAGGTTTGGGAAGTATACTTGATGAATCTCTATTTTTGATTGTAAGCATGAAGGATGAATTTTTACAATGGGTTACATGTTGGAATGCTTCGTTTGACTTTTGAGAGTAAAGTTGACCTTCATGTACATAAGAGTATGTTGCCATCTAATTGATGAATTTTTTATTGTAAGCATGAAGAAGAATTTTTACAATGAATTACATGTTTGAATGTTTCGTTTGACTTTTAAGAATAAGAGTTGACTATCATGCATATGAGAGTATGATGCTATCTAATTCATGAATTTTGGTTGTGAGCATGAATAATGATTTATCATTTTGGATTACATGATTAAAATGTAATGTTTGACTTCATTGGGTTGAGTTGACTTTTATACAATAAGAGTATGTTGGTCAACTATGATTCATGAATTGAAGGTTATTATGAGCATGCTAGATGAAATTACATCTTGTTTAGATTAATGGTTATTTTGGATGAAAGCATGCTTGATTAAATGCTATATTGAGATGCATGCTTGGAATGTAATGGTTGACTTTAAATGTTAAGTGTTGACCTATGAACCATGTCTTGGTGTTTTTGTTGGGAAAGTATGGAATGTTGGATTGCACAATGTTGCTAACCTTAAGAACTTAGCCATGAATAATAGCTAATGAATAATAGGAGGGCTATGATGCAAATAGCTTCTATGACTTCAAATTTGAAAAGAGTAGAAATAACTCAACGGAGTCGATTATTGGACTAATATGAATATAGTGAATCACATATTAAGATCCTACGGAATTTGGGGTAGTTTTGATGGAGGTCAAGCCTCCGAGCGTTTCAATTGTATGAAGAACACTTGGGTATTAGAGACTTGATATTATCGCTCTAAGATGTTTATGTGTTAGTTAACATAGAAATGCATAACTGTGTGAGTTAAAAGTATATATCTACTTTATTGGATTAGTGCGGTGTGTTGTACTTTTCCTTTGGATGAGCATGCGAGTATATATTACATGTGCTTGTGTTTGAGTCCAGCTGGCGGTTTTTGGTTTGAGTCTTTGGCGGGATGATGCATTGTCTTCACAAATTATGGGATTCGTGATCGCAATGGATCGCCGTGCCGGGTTTGCACACACCCCTTCACCGATGGCCACGGTGGGGAAGTAGCTCATCTTAGTTAGAGTAATACACATGACTTTGATAGCTATGGAACCCGAATGGGGAGTGTTTCAGGGACGTCGATGCCACGAAAGGGTTATCGAGGACACGTTTGTTTCCGCAGGAGTTACACGCTGGAAACAGGAAAAGAAAATCATCTTCTCTCGCTTATGTGGTTTATTTTATTAGCACGTATGAATTGTTGTGCTACATGGTTAATGGGATGATTTTCATGAGATGATGATTTCTTGATAAGATGTTATAGTAAAAATATAACATGCTAATGAAATGATGATTTTTTTATGATTTATGTTATACTAAAATTATAACATGCTATTTATGATTAGAATAGAAAAAATAGTCTCCCATTCATGAATTATTATATGAGTGATGATAAATAAAGAATTATGAAACTCATGGTGTAATTGGTTTATGTGGGTTGGTGATAAGTTGAAATGTGGAAATAACATGCTACATGTTATTGGAGTTTAGATGCATATTCTATATGATATGGATGACTTTATAATAAATTAAGTAGAACTATGTTCTATGTGTTTATGGATGAGATTGGGTTTATGATGAGAATTGCATCATGAAATGTTATATCATAAGTATGACATGAGATGTATATGTTCTATTTTGTGCATAATACCATGCCATGACATTGCATCTTTAGTAGCTTACTAAGTCATTATGACTTATTCGTTTGCTTTGTTTTCCTTAGATTCGAGCCGAGCTAGTAATTCGAAGGAAACCGTCGAGCCTTCGACAGAAGTGTAATTTTTGTGAAGGTTGCTACTTTAATGTATTTTTGTAGCCTTAGTTTTTGTTTGGTAAGGACGTTGGGAAAGTGAAGTTATGTAAACTTCATGATGGGTAGCAAATTTAATTGTGAATGTAATATTTATACTTATGTTGGTTAATGCTTATTCTTTTTGGTAGCCGACTTGTGTTAGTCGCGCTTGGTGTATGTTGATGGTTATATTTTAGCATGCTATCATGATGGTTAAATTATTACGATTGTTCTCCGGCATGTTTTTAGCCGTTAAGTATGTTAGACTAGAGTCTTAGACTTAGTGTAATGTTGGGTTCCGGCTGTAACGTCGCCGATGACTTGGTTTATTTGCGCTATATATTTGTGTTTGCATGACAGGGAGTTTTGCTCTACGTGCCCAATGTTGCGGCACGTGTGTCGAATTTTTGGACCGAGAGATTTATTATCTTTTTGGTTGTTTTTAGTTTGAGCTTGTTAGCTCGGGCACCACTGTGATTTTATGTTTCGCTTCCGCATGTGTTTTAAGTTGTTGGTGTATTGCCGTTATGGCCTTACCCATTATTTGTCATTGCTTGTTGTTTGTGTGATTTGACGTCACGACCTTGGGGTCTCGTATTGGGATCCGGGTCGGGTCGTCACAACAATATATAACCAAGGCAATCAAGGTCCAATCCTCACTCAAACATGGTCTAGAACTCAAGAAGAATCCTCCTGAACGACAACCTGAAAAGGCTAAACGAAGAAGGTTAACGACTAGAAGCAAACTAGCAACCAACCGCGCGTCGAAGCAACAAGCATTCAATCAACATCTAAATCATGTTAATGATTTTATGAATGGTCTCTAACATTTATACATGTGCATCCAACATAAATCATTAATCAAAGTCTCAAAGCATCCCGTGTAGGAAAGATGCATACGAGCATATCAAACGACGTCAATGAACATGTTATTGACTCTAAACATATGTATGAGCTAAGTTAACATGTTTATGATGAATATGAATGTATGAACTCATGCATAAAACAAGCAAGCAATGTTCTAGGGTTTTACATTCTCCCCTACTTTAAGGAATTTAGCCCCTAAATTCATACTGTGGTCATCAAACAAATGAGGGTACTTCTCATGCATCTCTAACTCGGTCTCCCAAGTTGCTTCCTCGATCTCATGATTTTTCCAAAGAACTTTAACTAACGGAATTATCTTGCTCCTCAAAACTTGCTCTTTGGTATCGAGTATCTTCACCCGTTGCTCAATATAAGACAAGTCCGGCTGAAATGTAATTTCCTCATATGCAAGAACATGTGAATCATCCTTAAGATATTTTCGAAGCATAGACACATGAAACACATTATGGATATCCGACAATGACGGCGGTAAAGCCACCCTATAAGCCAAACTCCCAACTCGCTCAACGATTTCAAAAGGTCCAACGAACCTCGGTGATAATTTCCCTTTCTTCCCAAATCTCTTAGTACCCCTTCTCGGCGATACTTTAAGAAACACAAAGTCTCCAACCTGAAATTCCAAATCTCTCCTCCGATTATCTGCATAACTTTTCTGCCGACTTTGAGCCGTAAGCAATCTATCTCGAATTAATTTCACACTCTCAACCGACTGTTGAACAATCTCGGAACCCCATAATTTTGCTTCTCCAACCTCATCCTAACAAATAGGAGATCTATACTTCCGTCCATAAAGAGCCTCATACGGTGCCATCCCAATGCTCGATTGGTAACTATTGTTGTACGCAAACTCCACCAATGGAAGGTGTGTGTCCGAACTCCCCTTAAAATCCACCGTACAAGCCCACAACATATCCTCAAGTATTTGTATTGTTCTCTCGGACTTTCCGTCTGTCTGAGGGTGAAAAGTTGTACTAAAATTCAACTTAGTCCCCATAGCTTCTTGCAAAGCTTGCCAAAACCTCGATGTAAATCTCGGATCTCGATCTGAAACGATACTAACTAGAACCCCGTGCAATCTAACAATCTCCTGCACATACAATGCCGCTAATTGACTCAAGGAATAAGTCATCGCAATCGGAATAAAATGAGCTGATTTTGTGAGCCGATCAACAACAACCCAAATGGCATCAAAACCTCTACGAGTACGTGGAAACCCCGAAACAAAATCCATCGTAACGTGCTCCCATTTCCATTCCGGAATATCCAACGACTGCAACAATCCTGCGGGTCTTTGGTGTTCCGCCTTCACCTGTTGACAAGTTAGACACATCGACACATAATCTGCTATTTGTCGCTTCATGCCATTCCACCAAAATTGCTTCTTCAAATCCCTATACATCTTCGTACTCCCCGGATGGATAGTATACTTTGCCTTGTGAGCTTCATCCAACACAAGTCGTTTCACATCCTCAACTGAAGGAACACAAACTCTACCCTTGAAAGTAAAAATCCCATCTTGGTTCATCGCGAACTCATGATCCTTATCCTCACTCAAACCATCAATGATCTTCACTAACCCTAGATCCTTCCTTTGAGTCTCCTTAATCCTCTCCAATAAAATTGGAATAGCCCGCACGCTAGCAAATAACACTCCATGATTCACTTCACTTGGATTCCAATCACGAACATCCTCAAACATTTTCCATTCTCGCATCATCAAACATGACAAGTGAACTTTTCTACTCAAAGCTTCGGCAACCACGTTCGCCTTCCCCGGATGATAAAGTATCGTGCAATCATGATCCTTCAACTTCTCCATCCATCTCCACTGTCTCATATTCAATTCTTTTTGCGAGAAAAGATATTTTGAAACTCTTGTGATCCGTGAAAATCTCAAACTTCGACCCATACAAATAATGCTTCCATTTGTGCAAAGCAAATATGATCGCCGCTAGCTCGAGATCATGCGTGGGATAATTCATCTCATACGGAGACAAAAGCAATCACCTTCCCATTATGCATAAGAACACAGCCTAATCCTTCTTTCGATGCATCACTATAAACCACAAAATTATCACCTCCGCTAGGCAATGCTAAAATTGGTGTCGTAGTCAACTTCTTCTTCAACTCTTGGAAACTTTCTTCACACTTATCACTCCAAACAAATGATGTCTTCTTTTGGGTCAAATTCGTCATTGGCGTAGCAATCTTCGAAAATCCCTCTATAAACCTCCGATAATAACCGACTAGCCCCAAGAAACACCTAACTTCCGTAACAGTGGTCGGTCTCCTCCAATTCATCACCGCCTCAACCTTAGAAGGATCCACCGCTATCCCGGCACTAGAAACAACGTGCCCAAGAATGAAACCTCCTCTAGCCAAAAAGCACACTTACTAAACTTGGCGTAGAGTTGCCTCTCCCGAAGATACGACAAGACCATCCTCAAATGTTGTGCATGCTCCTCCCGAGACTTAGAATACACAAGAATATCGTCTATGAAAACCACCACGAAGCAATCAAGAAAATTGTGGAACACCCGGTTCATCAAATCCATAAACACCGCCGGCGCATTAGTCAACCCAAATGGCATCACCATAAACTCATAGTGCCCATACCTCGTGCGAAAAGCAGTTTTTGGAACATCCTCGACTCTAACCTTCAATTGATGATACCTGAATCTCAAATCAAGCTTGGAATAGACCACCGATCCTTGCAATTGATCAAACAAGTCATCTATATGTGGCAACGGATACTTGTTCTTGATCGTTGCTTTGTTCAACTCCCGGTAATCAATGCACAACCTAAGGCTCCCATCTTTCTTCCTCACAAACAATATCGGCGCACCCCAAGGCGATACACTTGGCTTGATAAAGCCAATGTCAAGAAGCTCTTGCAACTGAACCTTCAACTCCTTCAACTCCATAGGTGCCATCTTATACGGCGCCTTCGATATCGGTTTAGTCCCCGGCAACAACTCGATGAAAAATTCAATTTCCCTATCCGGAGGCATCCCAAAATTCTTAGAGAAAACATCCGGAAACTCACACACAACTAGCACATCTTCAAGAATGGAAGCAGAAACCCGTTTATCAATCACACATGCAAGGTATCCCGTGCAACCACGCGAGAATAATTTCCTAGCCTTAAGAGCAGAAATGACACGCAAACCACTAGGTGCATTATCCCCCAAGAATACAAATTTAGGAACGCCAGGCAAAGCAAAAGTAACCCTCTTACTATGGCAATCAACCAATGCATGATATGTACACAACCAATCCATGCCAAGTATCACATCAAAATCACGAAGTGGCAACACCACCAAATCCGCATGCAACACATGTTCATCCACAAGTACATCACATGCTCTATAAATATCCGAAGCCAAGAAACATTCCCCAAGCGGGGTAAATACTTCAAGCACATAAGGCAAAGTTTGAGGCATAACACACAACTTGTCAACAAAATGCGATGCAACATACGAATGTGATGATCCTGGATCTATGAGTACACGAGCTTCACTACCGAAGATAGAAACTATACCTCCAATAACTTCCGTAGACTCAGGCACTCCCCTCTGATCTAGAGCAAACACGCGGCCCTGCACCTTCGCTTTACCATCGCTATCTCTCTTCATCCCAACTGTAGGCTGACTCGAGCCTCCTGACTGGTTATTCTTTAATTTAGGACAACTATTCTTCATGTGCCCCGTAGCTCCACAGTAGTAGCACTCCATCGGTGCTCCATTCTTACTCCAGCATCTATCCTCCGTGTGCCTTATCTTCGAACAATAAGAGCAAACCAATACCACACTACGATCTCCCTGAATAGGTGTAGTACTAGCCCCTTTACCACTCGACTGATTCTTTGCATGCCCTTCATAATTAGATTTTCCACTTCCCTTCTTGCGATCATTGCTCCCACTATGATTTCCTCGGTGAATCGATCCACTACCTCGCCCAGAAGACTGCTTAGGCTGCTAAGAAGAACCCGAAATATGCATAGAACGATGCTCCTCAATATCCCTCTCAATGATGTAAGCCCTATCAACTAACTTCCTATACTCCATAAACTGATGAGATAGTAGCTGCTTCCTAAACTCAGTCCTCAAACCCTTCACAAATTTCTGAGTCCTCCTAGCCTCATCCAGAATTAAATGTGTGCAATAGCGAGCCAATTCTGTGAACCTTGTCGAATACTATGAGATAGTCATACTTCCCTGCACCAAATCAAGAAATTCCTTCTCTCTTTTCTCTCGAACAACTTCAAGTACATAAGAAGCTCTAAACTCCCGAACAAAGTTAGGCCATATGTGTGGAACTCTAAGCATGTCCCAACTCTCCCTAAGCACTTTCCACTTATGCTCTGCTGCACCCTCAAGCTTGAATACTTCCAAAACAGCCTTCTGCTCATCATCACAACCCAAAGGTGCAAATATCTTCTCTAAGGGCTTGTTTGGTAGTCGGACAAGGATAAGCAGTATTATTAATCCCAGTACTATTAGTACCCTTGCTATTAATCCTCGCTCGTATATCGGGGGTAGTTTTGAGATTACAAATGTTAATCCCAAATTTTTTTAGTGAGGGCGCTAATAATACCACCTTTCCCCTTGGTATTAATAATGAGGGGATAATGACTTTATCCGGATAACTCGTGCTATTAGTCCCGACCACCTATTGCGTACCAAACATCAGACAACTCGGCTTATTAATCCTATCTGACATTAATCCTGGCTACCAAACGACACATAAGTGCTCATTCCATAACTCGGCTTTTGCAGCATCCGGCTCCCCATCAAACTGTCTCGGCTTCAGCTTCACAAACTTTTCAAGCAAAAAATTTCCATGATGTCTAGCATCCTGCCTCTGCCTCTCAGCTTGCGGTTCTGGTTGTGGCTCTGGCTGCGGTTCTTGTTGTGGTTCAACTCTACCAAATCCCCTTTGGTTCATTTCATTCATCATAGCAAGCATGCCCCGATACATAGTAGCCATAACCTCAAACTACTCCTTCGGTGTCTGAAGTGGAGGAATATTCTGTTGACGGTTCTCATTAGCATTTTTCCACCGCCTGCACCTCTACTGGCACCTCTACCGGTACCACCTCCAGTACTAGCTCCAGTTTTAACATCCACCATCTTAACCTACAATAACACTCGACGTTAAAATAAATCTATCACACAAAACCAACCCCCTAAGCCAAGGAACCTATCCCGACTGAACGCTAAATTTATAATCATAGCTCTGATACCAACTGTGACGACCCGACCCGGATCTCAAGATGAGATCCCAAGGTCTTGCCGTCGGGAAACAAGTAACAACAAGCAAATAAAAAATAATGGATAAGGCCATAACAACAATACACCAACAACTTAAAACACATGCGAAAGTGAAACATAATAACACAGTGGCGCCTGAGCTAACAAACTCAAACTAAATACAACCAAAGAGATAATTAATCTCTCGGTCCAAAAATTCAACGCACGTGCCGCAACATTGGGTACATAGAGCAAAACTCTCTGTCATGCAATATAAATATATAACAACAAATAACCAAGTCATCGGCGACGTTACAGTCGGAACCCAATATTACACTAAGTCTAATTACTACAACAAAAAAGAACATTTACAACTTTTTGTTCACAACGTTTTTATACAAACGTTGTAAAAAGTTAGTTTTAGACAACGTTTTTTAATTAAACGTTGTGTTTGAGGTTTTTACAACGTTTTCTGAAATAGACGGTGTGTTAACCATTAAATTAACAACGTTTTAGAAGAAATGTTGTGCTCACCAAGTTTATTACAATGTTGTTGGACGTAAACGTTGTGCTGTTTACAACGTTTAATTGAGTTTGTATTAAAATCAATTTAACATGAAATTTTTCCCCTCCCGCTAACATCCCTTCTGCGCGGTAAATAAGCGTAGAACGAAAGTTAAAATCCCCAAACCATTTCTTAGTCCCTCTCGTCTTTCAGCCCCTTTCATCATTCCTTCTCTCTCTAAACCTTACCAGAATCAAGCATGGAGATTTCTCTCATCTCAAATTGGTCAATGATTAAGGGAGGACCTTAATTAGCGATTGTTTAGTGGAGGAGATTGACTTGCAGTGCTTACTGCTGGAAACGCTATCTATAGGTGCTCTCTCTCTCTCTCTCTCTCTCTCTCGTTCTCTCTATATCTCTCTCCTCCAAAAATTATTTCTCACTCTCATATCGTATTAAGAATTTTCTCTCCAAAATTGAGGGTTCTTAACAAAGTTCATCAGTTTGGTTGATTCAGAGGGGTTAGGGGTTCTGCTGCTACTAAACATATATTCAAATCTGAACAAGAATCACAGAAAACAAGTGTAGCAGGGATTGGTTTGCAGTTGTTACGCCAGACTTATGAAGAGGATTAGTCGGTAATGCCTTAAATTTGAACTAAATTCATGCTCTTTGTGTATAACTATTCAAATTTATTGGTGGATCAATCAAATCTCCCCAAGCTATCTATTCTTATCTTTTTCCTGGTTATAGAATAGCAGCATTTGTCAATAAGCATTCCAACTAGCTTTATACTCTATTGAACAAACACTATTTTTCTTCACTACAATTTCATGAACTTTGACAGGTTTTCCTGCTAAAGGTTATGAGTGATGCAAAAATTACTAATTTTCATATTGTCATTCTAGTGATGTGTTGATTATCATCTTCTAACTATAGTAGATGCCTATGCGAAATTGGTTCTTGTCACCAAAAGAAGATCAACAACAATAGGTAGAGGCTGTGTGCCTGCCTTTTCATGCTCCTATATACGCTCTACAATGGATGATTATTTACCTCAAAACTGTATGAGACAGTAAGTACTTACATGAGCTATTTGAGAATCCATTACACAATGCATGTCTAGACCTCCCGTGTGTTGCTAATTGTCATATTTTGAGTGTACATGCCTATAAGTCTTAAGGTAGGAGCTGTATGTATATGTATATTTCCTGCATTAAGAAGCAATTTTGATTTTTGGAATCAAAGTTGCATTTTTTTTCCAGCTATTATGTTTAGATTCAGGACTACTGATACAAGAGTTTCCACAGCAAATACGTGCTTTCAATGGCCAACTTGTCCTTACGTAAATGCTTGTTGTGACCTTGATGTTTTGGTGGATCTTTTCATTGTTGTTACTTTCAGCCATAATGAGTCCTGATGCTTCAAAATCTTAAGTAGTAAGCAGTGAGCAATGCCATCGGTTGATAGAGCTCGGAGCATAAGTAGCATGGTCCAAAGCATTTCACATGTAGCACTTTGGAGTGTTTCTTTTTTATTCCTTGATAAGTCACTTTACAAGCTTTTTGTACCTTTTTTTCAGTACTTAATCATATATTCATATGTAATGTTGCTTTTACTTGAGTTGAGACCACTTGTCGTTTCCTTCCTCGCCATTCCTTTTTCTAATGTGTTAAAAACGTTTGATGTGTCTCTAAAATTATATGGAATATAATAATCGATACGGTGCAACTGGGCTATGATGGACTTACACTGAGGGATTTGGTTTCTTCTGGTAGTATATACTAGTATTTTGGGTAGTCATTTCATTGTTAAATTTCATGGAGCATCAGCTATCATCTTCTGAATTGCTCCCTCCATTCCAAAAAAATTGTCCAACTTTGACTTTTGTTGGTCAATTTGATCAAACTTTGACCAGGATTTATTAAAAAGTAATTGTTCTTATGAAATTTCAAAATTTATTTCTAGGAGTAAGACATTGAACCATTTTTTTTGTGAATGAACCAAGTAGAGTGATTATTTTTCTTCCAATATTGGCTTGCTATTTGATTGAACTTGAAATGAAGTTTGATTTCATGCCTCTTTCAAGGTGATCGTATAAGTGATTTGACTATGAAGCAAAGGTGGAGAGTTGGGATTTTATTGGGCCAAGAGTGAGTAGTTTGGTCTCTCAAGTCTTAACATACTTCTGGGATCTACTTAGAATTATCAATCAAGTTCAAGCAAGCCTAAGAATCTCACAAGGTTCAGATAGTGCTCAAGTTTGACGCATTGTCTTCAAATATTTCCTACAGAGCAAGCTTGAGCTAGTCTCAATTAACTTGACCTATTTTATAGCTCTAACTTCTTAAAAGCTACTTAAATGCTTTTGTTATCATCAAGTTTCCTGACTGTTAAAACATGCAAAGCAGTGTCTACCAATCTCCCATCAGTTTGTCTCACTCTAAATTAATAAAGAACTAAAATTGCTGTCAATGTTGGTAAGGTACGTTTTGTTTACAAGGACAAAATAAATTGATCTTCCCAAGCCTGAATAAAAGAGGAGGGGAAAGGAGTTCACTTAAGTGCTGATTAGTTTTCTTTTCATAATCCAGGCCTGTGTGTTTGTGTTTTCAGCTGGACGATCCAAAGGGTATATAGCTCATTCAACAGATTCCTTCAACAAGCCTTTACTAGTTGCAACTTCATCTCAAGCCAATTTCATTCCCATTTAACAAATTCCGATTAGAGCTGCTGGTATGAAAGTTGTGTCAAATGTTCAGCTTTTACTCCTAAATGAAAGATCATAATGTACAGCTTTTACTCCTAAATGAAAGATCATAATGTTCTTGACTAGCTATCATATTTATCTTTTTTGGGTTACACTTCGTGGTGTAGGGACTCAGGAGAGTTGCAGCATCATTTTAGAAATCAATATTCTTCGTCCTTCACAATGGTATCTTCTGATCAGTGTTTCACTAGCTTTAAAATTGCATTCATACTCATTTTCAGTTCATACTTTCTTACCCCTTTCTTTCAAGAGCATTCTCTTGGTATATATCTGTCTAGAACTTTTTTTTACATCTTTCCTTAGGCCTGGTTTCAGAACTTGAACTCATTCTAGTCTAAGTTAATGCAATGAAATAATCTATAAAACTTTACCCTTCTTACTTAGAGGTGAAATTCAGGAACATCAAAACTCTTAAGGTAAAGGGAGAAACAAAGAAATGTAACCTTTATGAATCTAATCTTTTAGGTACAAATATAGTCCTAATTAACTTGATTGTTGTAGTAATGACAAGCTGAGCTGCTCACATTCTCATAGCCTGACACTTCTCCCTCCTCTTCTATGATCCCATTGTCATTGACAGATTAGCATTTTTACCTTTTCTGTTCACCTTTTCGGCCGGTCTGCAGTAAACCCAACATCTGTTTTTGACTTTGTTGTAGTTTTTGATGCTTGCTTTCTCTCAATGCACTAAGAATAGGCCTTCTGTATTTTGACAACACCCTCATAAGTCACAATTTTCAGTAGGAGTGACTTAGTTTCTGGTTAATACATTAAATTGAAAAGCCCATTGCATAGAATAATTGTTTTTGATAACCATTGAAGCAGGAAATATGATTTGATTGGCTGCTTTTTCTTGTGGTGCCTTTATGTTAGGTAACAATGCTATTGTAGACTCTTGCCAAGATTTACATATTTTGGGGATTGGTTTTGGTCTAGTTAAGTTATTCTGAAACTTATAAGATAGGAACTATGATACTAGAATACTCCCTCCGTTTTCAAGAAAAATTGACTAGAATCACCTCTCTGAAAATTCTGTTTTGTAAATTTTGTTTTGCAGTAATATGAAAGGCCTGATTTGATCATCTGTTCAGAGAGGTGATTTGATTATCTGTTTAAATAGCTGATGCTTATTATTGATCAGGTAATATTTTACTTTACCCATGTCCCTTTCAGTTCACTATGGTTTATATATTTTTTACGTTAATCCAATTATTTTTGTGTATTTTCAGCTCTTATGAGGTTGTTTGCTAGTGACCGGAACATCATCATGAATGCAGCGAATGAGGCATAGGTTGAGAACATGGAAGTCGTCGTGGACTGTATTTCGGTGGAGGTAATTCGAAACATTGTCGGAAACTCGGTCGGTTGTCGGAATGATTGAGTTGATAGGTCGTGGACTTCATTTTGGTCTGTTGTCGGTACAAGGTTATTTGAATGAAAAATGATAGGAAACTACGTAGTTCACATTGGTTAGCGATTTAAGGTTCCAAACTAATTTAAAGACTTATTAGGTTCAGCTTGTGACATGGTAAACATGCGAGCAATTAATATAGTTTTCCTTGTCTTTTGTTCTTGTTGTGATGTAATGCTTGAAATTCTTGTTAAATTGTGGGGTTTCTGTTCTTTCTTGCTGCTACTTGTGCAGATCTTTCTTACTGCTAGTTGTGCAAATTACTGAATCTGCTACTTGTTGATTACAGTGGTTGGCTTTGGAATGAAGAGGGGATCCAACTCATTAGAGAAGTAAGCTTGATTGAGGAATGCTCTAGTTTTTGTAGGTTTAGATTTGTTGATGAATTGTGTTCAGACACTATTAAATGGTTTTGGTGACTCAATTTATTACTTTTATTGGGAAACACTGTTAAATGGTTCTAAAACTCTTATTGTCTCTGTATTACGTGTAGATGTAATTCAACATTTATTGATTTCATATAATAGACCATCTCTATGTGACTTGAGTTATGCTAAAAAGTGAGCTAGTCTCATTGTACATAGAGGAAGGTGATCACATCACCAGCTTAATAGTGCTACATAGATTTAATGCTTGGAGCTTTTGGTGTGGATTGAATTACAGAGTTTTGGTTAGAGGCAAGTTATTAAAAATTAAAGGGACTGCTGGAAAGAACCATTACCAGTAGACTAGCACCTCATAGTTTCTTTGGTAGTTGGCTTTCCATGGCTATTGCGTAGATGGGCGATGACCATACCAGAGGAAGATTAATTGCGCCTATCTATCCATTATTACCAGTTGTCTTTATATTCCTTCTTCCAGTGCTCATGATCAGGACTGTTTTTCAACTCATGCAATGAAGTAAACGAGGGAAAGGTGGTGAACCGAATAATCGGTCGAACAATCAGGATTCTATTTTCTGTTATGCCTTTTCCTAATTGTATGACAACGTTTCCCTTGCTTAATTTAAGTACAGTTCATTGCTGTTTATTGTTAGTGATTTTATTGCTTGAAAAAGATGGTTGCATATCACCTTTTACTTTTGTTATGTTTCAAGCCAGATAAGTCAATTGATCAGCTAAAATTAACTCAAGTTTGTAGGAGGACATTATAGTTTTGATTGAAGCTACTATTGCCATCATAGCTTCATAAGCTTCAATCTTAGCATTAGCCACTGCTAATGCATTGGATTCATCAACATTTAATTTTAACTCATATAGTGTCTTAGCCTTTCCTCTCACACTCTTTTGTCTTGAATTAGATCCTATCAGCTCGAATAATTCATAAGCTTGATCAGGGGTTAATTGGTGGATCGACCCTCTTGCGGCACTATCTACCATAGTCTGCTGGTGCATTAAGAGTGAGTCATAGAATTGAGTTATTAGAATATCTTGTGAAAAGTTATGATGGGGACATTCTATTAATAAAGATTTAAAACGATCTCATGCTTCATGAAAAATTTCACCTTGCTCCATTACAAAACACATGATTTGCCTCCTATGACTAGAAAGTGAAGCATGTTGATAGAATTTAGCGATAAATGCATCATATAACTCTCTCCATGTAGATATGCTCCTAGGTGCTAGGGTCATGAACCATTTTTTAGCATTATCTTTTAAAGTACACTACAGAAAACGCAACTTAAATTCTTTTTTAGTCAATCATCCTTTAGGGAAAGTTTCAACTAAATGACCAAAATCTTGCATAAAGGATATTGCATCTTCTATAGGCAAACCATGGAAAGTTGGGAACATACTGTAAAAATGTCCCTTAAGTTCAAAAATTTTAACTCTATCAGGAAAGATTAAACATGAAGGTGAAAAATATATATTAGGGCGATTATAGTCTCACATCATCCTAGGGGCTTGCATCTCGTCCCTTGCAACCACCACTGCTTCAGCAGGAGCAACTGGATCCGCTCCTTGATTTCTTTGATTATGCCATTGGATTGTTTTGTTGGGGATTCCTTCCTAGATTATTAATATTATCATTAAAATCCGCCAAAGTGGGATTCAACGAACGTCAACCGTGCATGTAATGCACAATCAACTACAAGACAGAAAATACAATTAAAAATAAGTACGAAAAATATTTTTTGTTGTTTTTGGTTTTATCTATATATTCTTTTTTTATTTAATGATGAAACATAAAAGATTTAAAAACTTTTTAATTAAAATTCTCCCCGGCAATGACGCCAAAAACTTGATGTGTTTAAAATTTACCTTGCAAGTGCACAAGACTATTGTAGAATAGATATATGGAAGCAAGGGTCGAATCATAGGGAGAATGAATTAAAAAGGATTTAATCTAAATTAGTTAAAATAATTGCAATAAAATAAAAGAGGGGTTTTCTTGTTTTTGGATTAAAATACTAAATTAAACTAATGAAAGGAATCTAAAATTAACTACTTGCAGAAGACTGAATTTATGAAGGTTTTATGGATGAGAAAAGTCTAGGTATTGGAATTCTCTTGTATCTCCTTTTATGTGTATTGTTCTTAAGGTATCTATCAATTATGGGTCCTATCGCTAGGTAAAGGATTGGGACTTGCTGGTTGAGGATTGTAATCTTTAGTACTCCGCTTTGACTATGCTTTCTTGGTCCGTACATACAGTAATTAAGAGTCCTTTAAGTTCCTTAGGAATTAAAGTATGGAGGAACGAACTCTATGGTACTCCATATTGCATTCCACCATACAATGCGAACCTAGATCTACTCCTTAGCCTTTGGTGGGGAATCAGAAAGACCTATTTACCAATCAGGTTGGCTAGTATATGACTTATGCATTTGGTCGTGCAGTTCATCATATCCAAGAGCCTAACACAACCATTATGCGATAATTTCAATGTAAATCAATTATAATCTAATATGATAAACAGTAATTTGATAGAATAAAATTATATTAACACATAAAAGTCGATACAAAGTTACCTCCAATACCTAGGGTGGAAAAGTTAATTCATCATAAACGATGAACACAACATATGAATGGATTGGATCATCTTCTTTCTTCAACAATGGAAAGTAAAACTAAAATTACAAAGTATTTTTGCCTCTTGAGAGTGCTCAAGAGCAGCCTAATTTGACCTAAAAATGAATCTCCCAAAGTTGTAGAGGTAGGGTTTTATTTATACTAGCTAGGGTTTTAGAGAAAAGACGAAAACTTCCCATTCTAAAAATCGGGGCTGAGCGGTCGCTCAGCCCATACCTTTAGCGATTGCTCAGGCTTGTTTCTCCAGATTCTTGGTTTTGCTTTTTCCGCACTCGCTCAGCCTCCTGCTGGGCGAGCGCTTAGCCTTCTGCCCAGCCATTTTAAGCCTTTTGGACCTTCTTCTTCAGCAAAATTGCACTTAGGCCCTTGGAAACTCCATATTACTGCAAAATAGCCTGAAATTCATCATTTTCCTCAACTTTAGCCTGAAACTCATAAAACACTAAAACTCATATCAAAAGCTTCAGAAACTCACAGAAAACAACGATCTAAGTAGGAATATACACACAATAGATGCGTGTAAAACACATCTATCAATGACTTTTTAAAAAGAATCCTTTAACAGTGCAATGGATATTGCAATGTAGCTTTGAAAAATTCAGCATTGCAATGTGGTTGTGAAATTAAATCCTTTGGTATTGCAATAAATATTGTAATATGGTTTGAAAAAGTGAAATCCTTTGTCATTGCAATGAGTTTGAAACAATCTCTTAGTGTTGTAATGAATATTGCGACAAATTAAAAATATTTGGCGTTGTAATGAATATTGCAATGTGGCTTCGAAAAAAAATCCTGCGGTGTTGCAATGAATATTACGAAACGGTTTTCAAAAGAGGAGGAGAGGAGGAGATTTCTACCACACCTCGACTTGCATTGCACATGTTTTAAAACTCATAACATATATAAAAACAAAATATTTCTTGTGATACATGTCCCAAAATCGGAAGTCTATATCTTATCAACGATGTTCGTCTGCTTGTGAATTCGCGCTCACTTGCAAACTCCGTCGTTGAGGGGCTCTGTAGGCACCCCAATTTCGTACCCTACGATATAATGTCCTATAATAATGATAACTTATAATTTATAAATTAATTGGAGAAACAAACGTTGTTTTTCGTTAATGTTTCAGGTAACTAGGACTTAACGGGAGTTAAATGATAAATATAAACATAACAGAGGGCCTTAATGAAACAAAAAATTTGGCCATAAAAACACTGACGGAGCTGCGCCCAGCCCCCTAGTGTCGCGCCCCATACAGGGGAGCCGCTCCATTTCCCTTCTTCTCCATGCAAGCTGAAATGCTGCCATTTCCTCCGACAACCTCGTGTGTCTTGCGTTGTCTCGCTCCAAAACTTCCACTTGGCATGCCATGCACTATCTGAGATCAAATGCTGCTATTTAAATGTCCGCTTTTGTGGCTCCCCGATCCTTGGTTAGCTTAATTTACGTGCCATGAACACATTTCTTTATTTGTTGATTGTATGATTGGTTTGTGAGAGAGTCTAGATGTGTGGGAGTGACCACATGGAGACCAATACCTTGTTGTCACATGTCCCATAGTTGTTGACTTACTAAAGTCACAAGTCATAATACGACGTTAGTCGGAATGTGACTTGTTTGAGAATTCGCTTGCATTGTTCGTATTCGTGACCTCGATTAGGCCCTAGGTATTTATATGGTTGTTATGAACTTGTTTAGATGTGTTAGACTTCAATAGGGAGGTGTTCCTTAAGACTATTGATGATTTGAAAGCTTTGGAGATAGCGTTCGTCTGTATCGTGTAGTTCGAGATTGAGTCGTGTGATCGTCTCTTCTTTCAGAGATCTTATTGTCCTAGTTGTTCTTTAACTTCTTAGAAGTATTCAAGCCTATTCATTTTTTCTCTTGACTTACTTTAAATCTTATACTATTGCTCGTTTGATCGCTAGTTCGTTCGTTGTTTCATTTGCAAGTTGTTATGACTTGTTTTGATTTGTTCCGGGTTGTTTCGAGTGTTGTTCGGACTTGTTTTGGACATGTTTTGGAGGCGGTTTCACCCTAGGATTGATTAGGTTGAGTTGGGGGTCAATTCGACTTCATTTCAAGCCTTTTTCTCCCTCCCAGGCAAGGCGCCGCCTAGTCAAAGGGCCAGGCGACCGCCTAAATTGTGGTAAGTGGGTTTGCTAGAAGGAGGACTAGGCGACCGCCTTGTCCCAACTCTGTTTCGGACAACTTTGATTTTTTGATGATTTTGCCTATTCTACCCTTACTAAACCCTCCCTAATCCACCCTACTTAGTCCTAATTGAGTCCTAACATGTTGTGTTAACTTTATTGATCATCATTAGCCTAAACTAAGTTGTGATTAACCCTAAACATTCACTAAGTGCATCATGGAAATGTCCCTTGTGCCCCTCTTCTTTGTGGATACCCTTCATAACCACAAACCCCCAACCATTTGATTCATTCTCCTTCATTTCTTCTTCTTCTTGTACATCTTCTAGATAGAGAGATTCCATGGGAGATTTGAAACCCTAGCTCTTCTTTCTTCGATCCACGAAGATCTAACCGTTGGATTGCCTTGTAACTTCGGATTCTTGAAGCCCTCGATAAGTAGAACAACTTCACCGATCTCATTTCCTTTTCTTTTAGTTTTTATCCAAGCAAGGTAAGTTACTCTTCCTTCTTTCTTTTGATTTTGGTTCATTGGCCCTAAGGAAAACAATCTACTTACTATTTATGGGCAATGAACACTTGAAATGCTATTTATGCATATATTGTGGATTTTTGGAAGTGTGAACTTGCTAGACATCATGAGTATGATGATTTAAATGAGATATATGTGTTGTATGAAATAGGTTTATGATTTTGTTTAGTTTTAAGAATTTTAGAGCTTGGGAATCAAGCCCAAATAATTCGGGGAAATATATATATATGGTAAAGGTAGATTTTTTCCCTCCAAAATCTCACTTTTAATTATTGACTTTTGAATTACTATTTCACTCTTTCTCTCTCCTACCTTCTCTGGTTTTATTTCTCTTTCTCTTTCTCTCTCTCGTTTTTCCCTATTTTTTCACTCATCATCACCATCTCATCTCTTTAATTATGTTTAAACATTTTTCTCTCTTTAAACATAAAAAATAGTAACTAAAACAAAAATAATAGTTCTAGAGTCAAGAAAACAAAAATATAAGAGATTAGTAAAATAAAAATAATTTATGGAACAAACCACTATAAAAATAAAAATTACTGAATCAACAAAATAAAAATAATTTAATGCAGAGGTTAGTAAAATAAAATAATTTACTGAACAAAAGTTTAAAACAAATTCTTAAAAATTTATATTTAAAACAAAAATATGTTAGTAAAATAAAAATATTTGATTGAACAAAAATAATAGTTACAAAGTCAATAAAAATAAAAACAATTTAAACTGAGGTTACTAAAATAGTAAAAATAATTTATGGAACAAAAATTTAAAACAAATTCTTAAAAATATCTATGTAAAAAAAATACATTAGTTAAATAAAAATATTTGATGGAACAAAAATAATAGTTACGGTGTCAATAAAACAAAAATAATTTAAACTAAGGTTAGTAAACTTATAAAAATAATTTATGGAACAAAAGTTTAAAACAAATTATTTAACATAGTTATGTAAAACAAATATACGTTAGTAAAATAAAAATATTTGATAGAACAAAAATAATAGTCATAGAGTCAATAAAACAAAACAATTTAAACTGAGGTTAGCAAAATAATAATAATAAATTACGAAATAAATTTTTTCCGTAAAACTAATTCTTAAAAATAAAACAAAATAATAGTTACGAAGTCAATAAAATAAAAAAATATATAAGGAAATTTATTAAAATCAAAATAATTTACAAACAAAAATAATAGTTAACCGTAAAAATAATTTCGTTATTTTCATTTTAGCTTATTTTCTTCTAAGAAATTTCTTTATTCATAAATTACAAATATAATTTAATAAAAGTAATCATTCAAAAGAAATAACTTATTTGAGTTCAGATTCTATTTGCAGGGCGGAAAAAAATTCAAATTTGTTCAAAGACATTCATTATAAAGAATTTTTGAATAGTATAAAGTGTTCGAGGTTGTCAGGCCATGAATTGACACTTAAAATTAGTTTTCCAGTAATGCTATTAAGAAACATTGACCATGCTGCAAGGTTGTGCAATGGAACAAGACTAATCATCGTAAAATTTGAGGATCACATTGTTTAAACACAAATTTTAAAAGGAAGCAATGTTGGAGAAAATATTTTTATCCCAAGATTGTCATTAACTCTATCCAATGTAAAATTGTCTTTCAAGTTCCAGAGAAGACAATTTACATTGCTGGTATCATATACAATGATAATTAACAAGTGTCAAAGTCAATAATTGCACGTAAGTCTCTTTTTGAAAAAAACCAGTATTTAGCCATGGACAGTATATGTCGTAGTTTGTAGAGTAACAAATTATTTTGGTTTGAAGATATTGATATGCGGTGAAGATGAAAAACCAACTAATAAGATAATTAATGTTGTGTATAAGGAAATTTTTTAGAATCTATAATGATTGGTGATATACTTATGTGTAATTGTGTATAAACCGATCCTCCTTATTTTTTTATGTACAATTTAGTTGACGTGCGCTTAACGCACGGGTTAAAAAAACTAGTTATAAATTTAAATGGATGATAATTTCAGGATTTATGAAATGTATGAAGAATGAAATGTAGTATTAAGACTCAACTGAGTCATTTTAAGATCAATAATATATTAATGAGCTTTGGGTTGAATTTTTACGATGTTCGAGTTTTGAATTGGTTATGATTGTGAGCACCCGAGTATCTCGTTTTCGTCCAATTGTGACACCTATATTATAGAGACTTTTTGGAAACTTTTAGATCAATGTTTTGCTAAAATTAGAAAGTTGTGTCATTGAGCTACTGGAAGCTCGAAGAATTGAATAGTCGGATGCAACACTTGGGAATTGATTTAGAGCATGCTCGTTAGAGCACGTAGTATTAGAGACCAACATATGGTCTCGAATGTCATTAAGAAATTATTATTGTGCATGTTCTCTTTTAGGGAATTTGGTCGCGTGCACATGAAGGCACTTGTGGAGTTATGACTTCGGGTTAGTCTTGGTATTCTTGAATGTGATTTTGTGGACGTCAATTATATACGACTATTAGGACTATGGTTGAAACCAGTGTGTTTTGTGAAGACTAAATATTATGCCTTGATTTGTGGTCATTATTAGACTACTTTAGTAGTCTTTGGTTTGGTTGCAAGTAGAGGACTATGGTAGACCTCATAGTATGATTTTTGGTAAGCTTTTATGTTATTTCTTATGGAGTTTGTCACTTGGGGATCTTGAATGCCCGATACGTGTTTCTTGGACTAAACTTGTAAGTTAGTTGAACATGTTATTATGTGCAAATAAATGTGCATTATTAATGGGTTTTGTATAGTATTATAACCTACTTGATTTGATGAGTCCGCTCTTGTCAGACTTGGTTCCTATTTGTTCATGCAAGTAAATATCCACTTGTGCATTACATATGTCCAGTTGGCATTATTTGGATTTGTTTCTATGTCAAGGTGGGACGATGCATCGCTTATACGAATCGTAAGATTCGTATTCACTATGGATCGTCGTACCTGGGACATCACACACGCCTCCACTGTGGGCCGCAGTATGGAAGTAGCCCCTCTGCTTTATCAATACGTGCGCCATTGGCTTGATATTAGACCGAGTAGGTTCTCGATACGAGTCGATGCAATCACAGAGCATCGATGGCACGAACTAGTCTAACATTGTGCATTGTAGGAGCAACACAATGGTACTAATTGGGTATTTTCTTTATCCCTTATGTGGCTTACTATGAGCACTTATATGAAGATAATATGCTATGTGGTTTACATGAGTTTTTGTACTTTGATGACTTGGCACATGTTTATTGTTGGTATATTATTATATGATGCCATAATTTTATATACATGCTTATTCATTATGTCATGCCATGACATGCTATGCCATACATTTATATTTGGTAACTTACTGGGTCATTATGACTCACTCCATGTGTTTGTTTTCCTTATTGTGTACGTGTGACGGCTGCCGATTTGTAGTCTGATAGCAAGTGGTCTTCGGGCAATAGCTTGGAGTTATTATTATTGTATTTATTATCTAATGAGCTACGGATGTAAAGTTATGCAAACTTTACTTGAGTAGATTGTATTAATATTTTATTGTTGTATTTTTGGGAGTCGACTAGTATGGTCGAGCTGTTGTATTTATTTAGTAGTTAGTTCAGTGTCTTCCGAGCAAAGGTTTTAGCTCGCGTATTCTAGTATTGTTGTTGTTATCTCCAACAAGCTTAGTCGTGAGATTTTGGTATAATCGTTTAGTGTTTTGAACTCTTATTCTCGTAGTTAATCATTTCCCTCTTGCATGTTATAGTCATTGAATGGTTGTTTATCAGGTTAGGTTCTTGTTGTTTCGCCGGTCTTAGGTTTGCCGATGGTTTGTTGCATGTGTGTAATGTTGCGTCACGTGCGTCGTAGAATTGTCAAGAGATAGTTGTCGGTTAGCCTTGTGTTCCATGATTTGGAATTAAAGGCTTGGGTTCCACTTATGATTTGCTTCCGCGAGTTTTAGATTTGTGTTGCTCTGTATTGCCATTATGGCTTGACATTCTTGTTTTGAGCTTGTTGGCTCAACTATTGACTCGCACTATTACACTTAGCAGGTGCTTGTCCGTCTTTTTAGTTTGTCTTGATGGCACGACCTTGGGATTTAAAATAGAGATTCGGGTCAGGCCGCCACTGTTGGAATATGCTTCTTGATAATTTACTTATCACCTTGCATATTTTATATATGTTGATTTGTTTGTTCCCATTACAGTGAGTCATCACGAGTGGCTAAAAGATCTTGGTACCGGTTAGCGTGACAACTCGTGTGGCATCACATAGGTCTAAAACAAGGACTCACACAAGAGCTTCAAAGAAACAAAAGATCTACAATGAGATTGTCCTCACCAACGAATCTCAGATGTCAACACAAGATCACAGTGAATCTATCCAGATCTTAGCAAGACACTCTCAGTGGATTGCTAGGAAGAAAAGCTTGGAGAAGAAAAGAGATCGATCAGAAACTTCATAAGACAGAGATCAAGATCTTGGATCGATCTGAAGATTGATTTTAGATTATGTCTAAAGAAAATGAAAAGATGTCTGTAGATATTGCATTCATATCTTCATATTTGTATTCTTATACAAATGTTGTTGATTGTGCAATAAACATTCATCATGGAAGGACGAGTGCTCTGCACTCAATCGTTCAGATATTTTTTATCTGAACGACCTTGAAAATTATCTTCTCATAACAGTTTCTCGTTCTGGTCTCCTATTTCCCTCTTTGCTTGATAATTCATTTATGGATAATTAAGTAAAGATTGAGGCTTGGAAGGACGAGGACATAAATTTTACATAGAATATTTAGGCTGATGTAATATGTAATTTATCTTTGAATAAATTCATATGTTCTTACAAATAATTTATCCCTCAGTCTTTATATATCTATGAGCTTTTATAAATTGATTTATCTTTAGAAAAGTTATCCTTTAATTGATCTCCTTGAATCTGCATTTGAAAGAAGTATTAAGTGTGTTGTTGTTCTGATCATATATTCGTGTACAACCACTTAAGACTTCTCCAAATCCAAAGCCTCTCTATTTCCGCTACTTAAACTCATTATAACTGGCTTTCAATTTAACTAGCAATTTACCGGCGGAGTCGATACTTCTGTTTAGAGCAAGTCTGTCGTTAACCTCTACTAGCAGACATGCGCAATACGCTAAACTGCAGATGCCACTAAATCTACGTTTTAAATGTATCCAAAAGAAAAGTTTTTTAAAATGGCATCATAGGCTATTCACCCCCCCCCCCTCTAGCCTATTTGAGCATAATTGTGGACCAACAATTGGTATCAGAGCAAGGCACTTCAACCTATATGCCAGGACTAACCTCCTGAGAGTTTGATCCCCGAATACTCACTCCAAATGCATGTCAAAAGAAAATTTGTTTTATCTTTTAAAAACTTTTAACAAGGATTTCATTTTGAGATAATTTTTTGAAAAACGTACTTATTTTGAAAAATTGTTTTGTTTTCAAAAATTTCATGAGATGGAAAATTATTATGATGAGTGTGGGATAATTATTCATATGACATATATATATATATATATATATATATATATATATATATATATATATATATATATATATATATATATATATATATATATATATCAATTGGCACTATGAATAACTATTCCCAGATGAAGAACACTCGGATGGATGCATCAATTAAAATGATTTCTAATTCAAGTTCTCTTGACATAAGGCTAACGATTGAAATAATTCCAACACCTTCTCGAGAGAAAATTTTCTTTAAATTCTGGAACTTTATTGTGAAAGAATTTTAAAATAATTCCTATCTATTCTCTTGAAAAAGGTTAAGAGTCAAAAACTCTATATCATGAAACATTGATTGATCCCTATGTTATATGATATTTAGTTTCTGAGAACTTGGCCTATATTTCAAATAATTATTTGAATGTAAGAAAATATGAATCAAAGATCTTACAAGTTGATTGCAAAGGAAATCTACTTTTAGGCAACATCTACTACAGACTTATCAACTTAGATTTAAAAAAGCATCTTCTGAAGAACATCTACCTCGATCCAAAAATAACTGTCAAAAAGGTACATCACTTGTCTTGTGCTCCTTCTTAAAATCTTTTTCTTTGCACAAAAAGACTAAGGGAGAATGAGAAATCCAAGATCCAGTCTTTCTTTTTCTCACAGATCTTATTGAAACACTTGTTCCAGTATCTAGATTTTTCTGGAGCTTCCTAAAGCTCATAAAATGTTGCTAATGATCTTCTTGATTTCTATTCAGGAATACATATTCTCTCAAGATCAACAAGCATATTTTATTATCTCTCTTCCAGCATTAAACACTTTGCTTGGCTGAAAGTACAAGACTCTTGTGACGACCCGACCTGGAACCCAATACGAGACACCAAGGTCGTGCTGTAAGGCCATAATGGCGATACGCCAACGACTCAACAAATGCGGAAGCGAAATACAATGGAACCCAAGCTAACAAGCTCCGAAATACAAAACAACCAAAGAGATAGTAAATCTCTCGGCCCAAAAATTCGACGCACGTGACGTAACATTGAGCACGTACTACAAACTCCCTGTAACAATCTTATAAACAATATTATAACCAAGTCATCGGCGACGTTACAGCCGGAACCCAACATTAAACTAAGTCTACAACTCTAGTCTACACACTTAACGGCTAAACATGTCGGAGTACAACATAACCAACAATATAAATAACTTGAGATGGAATAAATATGTACTTAAACAAACATGGCTCGACTAACATTTGTCGGCTCACAAAAACCAAATATTAATAATTTAACAAGTACATGAACTAATAAAAAACACAAATTTACTACCCATAGTGAAGTCTATATAACTTCACTTCCCAAACGTCCTTTCCAATAAACTTAAGGTTACAAAAATTAATATTAGTAGCAACCTTCATAAAATCTCACTTCTACCGTAGACTCGGCGGATTCCTTCAAATTACTAGCTCGGCTCGAATCTAAGGAAAACAAAGCAAACGAGTAAGTCATAATGACTTAGTAAGCTACTAAAGATGCAATGTCATGGCATGACATTATGCTCAAATAAAACATGTACATCTTATGTCATACTTATGATGTAACATTTCATGGTATAAATCTCCACACTAAACAAATCCAACCATAGTCACATAGAATATAGTACTTCATAAATTATCTTGAAATAAATCATATCAAATAGATTATGATTCTAAATTCCATAATGTGTAGTATTTTATTTCCACATTTAAACTCTCATCAAACCACCAACCACATAACCCAATTATACCATGAGTCTCATAAATTTTCATTTAACATAACTCATATAATAATTCATATATGGGAGACTATTGTTTCCATTCTAATCATGAACCACATGTTATATTTTTTGTATAACATCATATTCTAAAAATCATCATTTCATTAGCATGTTATATTTCTATTATAACATTTCATCAAGTAATCATCATCTCATGTAAATCATATCATTAACCACGTAGCACAACAATTCAGATACGTGCTCGTAAAATAAATCACATAAGAGAGAGAAGATGATTTTCCTTTCCGTTTCCAGTGTGTAACTACTGCGGAAACAAACGTGTCCTCGATAACCCTTTCGTGGTATCGACGTCCCCAAAACAATCCCCGTTCGGGTTCCATAGCTATCAAAGGTAGGTGTATTACTCTAGCAATGATTAGCTACATCCCCACCGTGGCCATCGATGGAGGGGTGTGTGCAAACCCGGCGCGGCGATCCATTGCGATCACGAATCCCATAATTCGTGAAGACAATGCATCGTCCCGCCAAAAACCGCCAGCTGGACTCAAACACAAGCACAAGTAATATATACTCGCATGCTCATCCAAAGGAAAAGTACAACACACCGCACTAATCCAATCAAGTAGATATTTACTTTTAACTCACATAGTTATGCATTTCTATGCTAACTAACTCATAAACATCTTAGAGCGATAATATCAAGTCTCTAATACCCAAGTGTTCTTCATACACTTGAAAATGCTCTGAGGCTTGACCTCCATCAAAACTACCCCAAATTCCGTAGGATTTCAATATGTAGTTCTCTGTGTTCATATAAATCCATAATCGACTCCGTTGAGTCATTTCTACTCTTTTCAAATTTGAAGGCATAGAAGCTATTTGCATCATAGCCCTCCTATTATTCATTAGCTAATGTTAATGGCTAAGTTCTCAAGGTTAGCAACATTGTGCAACCCAACAATCCATACCTTCCCAACAAAAACCCCAAAACATGGTTCATAGGTCAATACTTAACATTTAAAGTCAACCATCACATTTCAAGCATGTATCTCAAGTTAGCATTTAATCAAGCATGCATTCATTCAAAATATCCATTTATCTAAGCAAGATGTAAATTCATCTAGCATGTTCATAACCAACATGTAAATTCATCTAACATGTTCATAACCTTCAATTCATGAATTATAGTTGACCAACATACTCTTATATGCATAATAGTCAACTCAACCCAATAAAGTCAAACCTTACATTTTATTCATGTAATCCATAATAATAATTCATTATACATGCTCATAACCAAAATTCATGAATCAGATAGCAACATACTCTTATATGCATGAAAGTCAACTTCATTCTTAAAAGTCAAACGAAACATTCAAACATGTAATCCATTGTGAAAATTCATCTTTCATGCTCACAACTAAAATTAGAGGTTCAACAAGTATACTCCCAAACTCCCAAACATATATCCATGTGTGATTCTAACAATTCATAATACCCAATAAAACTCCAAAAATCATACATATCATCAATAACCCATTTACTTCATCAACATATAATCAAACCCTAGGTTTTTAGGGAATCATATACCCATCATACCCAAGTCCAAAATTACCAAATGAAGCTTAATAACATACTTCATTAAACATAGAAATCAACCTACTCATGCTTCTAGCAAGTTCACTCACCAAAAATCCAAAAATCAAAATAAAATCACACACAACATACATGTGTACTCATTGACCTCAAATAGCAAGCATCTTTGTTTTCCTTAGGGTCAATGAGCACAAAATCAATAGAAGAGGGAGTCTAGTAGCTTACCTAGCTTGAGTGAAAACTCAAGAGAATCGAAATCTGAACGGTGTAGTCGTTCTACTCGTCGAGGGCTTCAAGAATCTCAAGTTTGGAGGCGATCTAACGGTCGGATCTCCATGGATTTGAGGAAGAATAAGCTAGGGATTCAAATCCCCCATGGTCTCTCAACTCTCTCTCATTATACGGTTGAAGAAGGGGATGTAAATGAGAGGATTTGGATGAATTTACAAAGGGAGAAATGTATTTATACTTCCCCAACTAAGTAGGGCACTATAGGAATTTCCCTTGTACAATTAGTGATGCTTAGGTGTAATCAATCACTAATTAAAACTTAAATAACTTCCCAAATATGTTAGGACATGTTTAAGACTAAGTATGGGAGGTTAGGAAGGGTTTAGAGGGGATTTAGTATGGGTAGAATAGGAAATACACATCAAAATTCTAAAACAGGGACCAAGCTGCTCGAAGGACTCGCATGGTCCTCCTACCATGCGACCGCATCCTAGAATTTTACCCTTGGTGACATTTTCTGCAATCTTCGTTCGCGTCCGATCCTTCCCGCATGCAACCGCAAGCCTTAAAGCTTTGAAACAGCCGATAATTCAACCCTTAAACTCCTCAAACACTTGGCTAAACCACACAGCTCTCAAATAACTTTCAAAGTAGGTCTAAACTCCCATAAAAAACATCTGAAACAACTTAGAGCGAAACCGACGCAAGGCGTAACAACTTGCTAACGAAACGTCAAATGAAACCACAAACCGACGGGCGACAACCCAAGATTATAAACACTTCAAAAGTCTATAGAATAGGCCTGAATGCCTCTCAGATGATGAACAACAGATAGGAGAAATGAGCTCCCAAAAGACAAGGTGATAACCCGGCTCAATCTCAAACTACGCGATAAGGAGAATTGCTATCCTCGAAGCGTCAAAATCTCACAAGACTTAGGGAATGCATCCAAATAGAAGTATAACACATCTAAACATGTTATTTAATCATCATGTAAAGATCTAGGACCAAATCGAGGTCAGGAACGTGAAACGCAAGTAAACTCTCACTCGCGTCGCATTTCGACTAGCGTCGAGTTACAACTTGTGACTTTAGCAAGTCCACAACTATATGGAATCTCTTAAAAGTATTTTGGTCTTAATGTGGTCTCTCATACACATCTAGACTCTCTCACAAATCAAACGAGCAATCAACCATGGAAGAATTGCGAGCATTGCATGCACTCCAAGCTAATCAAGAATCGGGGTCTTACAACTCTATTCACTTGATTCGGTCAAATCTTCTTCTTTCTGGATTATGATATATGACTGATTTTCGCTTATGATTCCATGTTAATCATGATCATGAATATATCATCTCTGCATAGCCTTATATTTGCTTGCTCTGCTTTTATCTGTTCTTTCCTAGCAAATATAAAGCTTTAGTAATTTACCTATCATACTTTGCTTCTTGTTTCCATTCCATTTCCATTAAAGTATGATCTATAATTACTCATCTGGTTTGATACCTTCTTTTCAAGGAAAATTTATCTCTATCATCATCAAATCATCTTCTTTGACTTACTCTCTTGTTGCTCTGCACTTCATAAGCTCATTTTTATGTGCTGACTTATAGAAGTTTCCACCTTAGTAGACAATTTGCAAACTACATTGGTATTTTAGCAATTTCTACAAAGGTTGAGGTAAAGCTTTTGGAAATTTACTATTTCTTAAAGCTAACGACAAATTTCATAGAATCTCGGTAAAAACAAACCTGACTTTGAAAAATGGGAAATATATTTCCCAAAACACTCTTCTGAAAAAAATGTTTTGTCAAATCTATCATAAAAAATTGTTTTATCCTTTTAAAGACGTTTTATCCTCTCAAGAAAGTTGTATTGCCTTTTCAAAATCTTTTAGCTTTCCAAAAAAGAAACTTTATCGGATATCTATAAATTAATACTAACTCTCACACTTCCCTGTATAACTTTAATGAGAGTGGTTGAAAGGACTCCTCATTATTAATGAATATATTTCATTAATCGGTCCACTGTCTTGCCTCAGCGAGTATTTGTAGAGACATTCCCTCTTTCTTCTCTATCACTCGCAAACTACCCCAAACACTATGATAGACACTGATACAAAATCTCTTTCTTCAAATATGTTACTTAGGAGAATTCTTAGCACTAGATCAAGGCTCCTTCTCAACAACTTGGAATTACTCTTCCTATCATTCGAAAGTTGTTTGGTTAGTTTCGAGGATTCCTCTTGTATGAAGATTTTCCTCAAAAACCATTTAGCATGCCTCTCCCAGACCACAGTGACCATGCTCATGTCAGCCGCTCCTTCTAGGTATTGTAGACCTTCTACATGTTCCTTTGCTGACATGCTTCTCTCACGAGATCACCTCATTTCACAGCAGCAGACTTTCGAAAGGAAATCGTGCGAACTTGTGAAGGTCACCTGGGCCTGAAAGCTAGCTAATGGGAGAAGGAAGAGCAGGCGACAGGATCACATATCTGTATTTTTCAGAATGTAGAGATTCCGTTTGGCTGCCTCTTTCGACTTTGAGTCCCTTGATCTAGACTTATATTCTGTTTGCCAACCGGTTAAGACGAATTTGGGTCCACGGTCTTCATAGACATCTTGTTGGTCCACAATAATGCTCAAATAGGCTAGAGGGGGGGTGAATAGCCTATAATGCCAATTTAAAGACTTTTCTTATGGATATTCATAAAGCATAGTTTAGTTGGCAAATACAGATTATCAAGTTGGGTATGTCTGCCGGTAGAGACTATCGGTAGACTTTCCCAAGGCAGAAGTAGTAACTCTATCAAAAATCAGTTTATTCAAATCAAAAGCCTTTGTAAAAGATTTGTGCAGCGAAAAGTAAAGAGGTTGTGATTTGGAGAAGTCATAAGTGGTTGTACACGAATATATGTTCAGAACAACAGCGCACTTATTTCTTCTTTCAAATGCAGATTTAGGAGGTCAAGTAGAGAGTGGCTTTTCTAAAGATAAATCATTTATAAAAACCTCATAGATATTTAAGGACTGGAAGATAAATCATTAGTAAGAATATATGAATTTATTCAAAGATAAATTACATGTTACATCAGTCTAAATAATCTATGTACAGTTTCTGGTTTTCTCCTCCTAAGTCACAATCCTTGCTTAATTATCCATTCAAGAATCTGTTTAAGCTTGCAAAGGACAATAGAAGATGAGAACGAGAAACTGTTATGAGAAGATGCTTATATGGTCGTTCAGATATAAAAATATCTGAACGGTGTGAGTGCATAAGCACTCATCCTCCCAAGATGATTGATAATTGCACAATCAACAACATTTGTATAAGTTTTCAACAGAAATGCCACAGAGGCTAAGCATGATTCACAAAGAATCAGCTAAGGGTAATAGTCACATTTGTTTTGTGTGTTCATTTGGGATTTAGTTAAGTCAATTCTCCTTCTTACGAAAAGAAATGTTGTCACTCTCCTCCTAAGCCAATTCTCCTCCTGAGTTATAAGTCAAATACCAAGTGTTCAGATACCAAGTGTTAAACCAAGTGATACCAGTGACAGTGATACCAAGTGTATATGTCATATAACTCTCCTCCTTAATGGTTGCAAGCATTAAAAGAATAAAATCTGAAGAACAGATGCAAGCAAATAATCAAGAAGGAATCGGTAGAAATATAGCAAGGAAGAGTAGACAGCTAGAGAAAAGACACTAAATAATATAAAGTACTAAAAGTTACTGAATAAAAAGCTATACATTCTAGTCGGAATCTCCAAAACTACCGGTGCTAGATTCTAGAGAGAAGTCTATTTCCTGATCAGAAAAACTTCTGCCACCGAATAAATCCTAGGTGATCAGTAATTCTCCTGTAATTGGAAGGCGTTCGTCCTCTTGAATCGTGGCAAGAATGGTGTGGTAGGAGCATATGAAATAGCTAATTATCCTAGCGTACTTGAGTATACCAGAACCATTCACTCTCGTCTTTGTTGGAAGGTGCGGTAGATGAGAGAGAAGACAACTTCAGACCAGTTGATGACGTGGGAGTCAAGAACTACAACAGTGAGGTTCCGAAGTCTTCTGCTGCCGCTGTGAGGTTCCCGGGGTGCGACCCGCGCCCCGCGCGCCCTTGGATAGGGGTGCGCTTACGTGCGGATGCGGGACACCATTGCTCTCGTTCCACCCTCCCTTGTTTAGGGGAAGACGAAATCAAAAGTGCGAGATGAGTGTTGTCTATGTTAGCACGTTTGAATGTGCCTCGGTTGTCTTTAGTGGATTTTGTATCCAATATGGGAACTTATGATTTCCCGCATCAAGTTATCCTGTTTTTAGGGGATACCAGGATATGGGAATGCATTACCCTTTCATTCCCATTTTCCCTTTTTTAGGGGAAAACAGAAAAGTGCAAAAAAGGATATTGCGACGCCCCCACTATGGATTTTATTAAAAATAGCCTTATGGTCCATTCAGATCGCTATGGGAGCTTTGGGTTTCCCGCATCAAGTTATCCCTTGTTTAGGGGATACCAGGATATGGGAATACATCACCCCTCCATTCTCATATCTCCCTTTTTTAAGGGAGAATGAGAAAGAGATGCAAAAGAGGAATGTTGCGAGGCCCCCTTGGATCACGAAAGTTTTAGAGTCGCCATCTTTATTTTAAGGCAAATAAAGCAAATCCAAAGAAAAGAAAAAATAAACCGAGAAAAAACGGGTTCGGAGGCTAAGTTATGAGTTGGGAAGGTACTAGGCACCCAACTCGCCCTTTCGGTCTCAAAATGGTTTTTGGCTGAAGTATGATTATTGTCATATTTATCACGCAAATAAATAAGGTATTGAAAAGACAGGAAATTTAAACAAATACATTCGTGGCTACATTATTTACGGACTCGCAATCATTTCCTTACAATAATTACAAACATATTTAAGAATATTTGGCCATTATAACGGCTCTTTTACAAAATATTTCCTATTCTAATCCGGGCAGCACAACGGCTTATATTGACTACATTGTGTCGGATTTAAATACAACTTTAAAAAATAATAAAAAGACAGAAAGCAAATAAATACGATAAATAGCGCCCTTAAAGGTTTTACCTTTTAGAGCGGCTTCAGGGAAAGGGAGTCTTTTGTTGTTTGTTTTGTGGTTGTTGATTTGATTTGGGCAGAATGACTGCTTTATTTCTGAGAGTTTGGGCTTGTCAACTCAGGCAGAGTGACATCTTATTTGGGTAGGTTTTGGCCTTTTTGGTGGGGCGGAACCTCGGCTTAGTTTTTTTGGCTTTTCAACTCGTTACTCGGGTAGAGTAACGACTTACTTTGGGATTTTTAGATCGGGGAAATGAGGTGGATACCTAACAACTAGGCTAGGGATCACTTATAACCTATGGGTTTTTGTTTTGGCAGAGTTTGGACGGGGTTTGGAGACTCTAGAGGCTTCCTCTCACATATATCGCACCTCTCGTACTATTTCTATCGTTGAAGACGAAGGGACAAGGCTTCGTTGCGATTTTTAATCGCGGACATGAACACTGAAAATGGGAGCCATAGGCTTCTATTTATAGTTGAAGGCAGGGACTCGTCCGGAATTTTCTGATTTCTTCAACCTGCATTAGCCGCTTGTACCTTGTGCTTCAGAACTTGTACATTTCAACTCTGAGAGAGAGCTACAGTGAAAGGCTCGGTGCCAACAAGGAAACCTTTGGTGCGGCACCAACCAGCCAACTTTTCATCTTTCAATTTTTTGCACCTTCACCCCCTGCCGTTCACTGTTTCGCGCATCCTGCTTTTCCTTTCGCATTTTTGACTCATGTAACTTGACATTTGTTAAGTTTTAACGATTCTTGATATTTTATGTCGGTCACATACCGAGGGTGCGAAATTGGGGTGTCTCTGAGAGCCCTCAACGATGGAGTCTACGGGTAACCCAAGGCTTGCTTGAGTAGGCGAACATCGTTGATAAAAATAGACTCTCCAATTTCGTTCATTTAAAGCGAGGAGAATGCAATTGGTAGCGATTATAATGCACGATTAACATGCTATTCAAACTTCCATAACCTAGACATTTTTAGTCGGTTATAAAAAAGATTACGCTTGATTTTAAGCGGATATGAATTTAATGTGCTCGATGGTCGGACCTACTAATGTAAGCGCCTCGTATTCCCTAATAAAGGATATCGGACCAAGCGTGGTTCGGGCCAAAAACCTAAACTACAACCAAGTGAGGATGTCATGTTCTTGGTCAAGCCCGATCGAGAACACTAACGGAAAAAAGATTTTGTGTTTTTCGAAAAAGTATTCTTCGGTCGAAACCGTTGTCAAATACGGTATGAAGATTTGAATGTTTTTACGCCACCACATTTCAACCGGTCAATACCTTGTCGTTGAAGCGTGTTAAGAGGAGTTTTCAAAGTTGTGTCTGGTGGTCGTTGCCTTGTTTCAAACATAACGGAAAACTTTCAAATATCGAGCATTCGGCCAGATAAAGATCCGTCGCCGAGCACGGCAAATTAATCATTCTTCAAGTATTTTCGAAAATTGTGAGGTGGAAAACATTCTTTTTCCTTCCTTTTTTCTCGCTCTCTCTTTTTTTTTTTCAAATATTCCTCTTTTTTTGTTTTTGAAATATTCCTCTTTTTTTTTTTAAATATTCTCAATTTGAAAAATTTTTCTTTTTTGAAAACAAAAGCAAACTTTTTTTTTTTGAAATCAAAACTCATTTTGAAAAAGAGTTTTTTTTTATTTGAAAACAAAGCAAAATTTTTTTTTTTTTTTATAAAAATTTTTCCTAGAAAGGAATTATTCTAAGTCGAGGTAAGAATATTTACGACTTACCTTTCGCCAGTCGGGTGGGCATGGGATTCGGTGATCTTGGCATTTTGCCACTCTTCTTTGGGGAATTTATTCTTCTTTTTTTTTATTGTTGTGATGCGTGCTCTCTCTGGGGATTTTATTCTTGTTCTTTTCTTTTCTTTTCTTTCTTTCTTTTTTTTTTTTTTTTTTTTTTTTTTTTTTTTTTTACTATTTTGGGGATATTATTTTCTTTGTCCTCTGGTGAATGGTTGTCAATTTTGGTTAACAAGATTAACTTTGTTAACTTTCCGTTAGGCTCAGGGACCATTTTGAAAACTTTGAAATTGAGGACCAAAGTGTCGCGACTTCAAACTTTGGAGGGAAAAGGGAAAATTCCTTTTCTCCCCTTATTATGGGCGGGAATGGAGGGAGAAGCTCTTGCTTCTCTTTCTCTTTTTCTTCTTCCTTTTCCTTTCTCCTCGGCCATTGTTGCTTTGCTTGCTTCTTCTTTTTTTTTCTTTATTTTCGCTCCTTTTCTCGATTTTCTTCGCCAATTTCAGTGTTTTACTTAGCAGATGGCATCTTCTTCACGATCCAGGAAGGGGAAGGCACCGATGCACCCAGAATCTGGCGAGAGGAGGAGAGAACCTCCTCGCTTGGTCCGGAATAAACTCAATTACCGGTACTCTACGAATGACTGGGGCAACATTCTGCGGGATCGGAACACTCACGTGTCCAATCTTCCTCGCACTATTGTAAGATTTTTCTTTTCTCGAAATTTTCTGGCTATGTTTCGGATCGCTAAATTTACGCCTTGTTTGGGACTTTTGGAGCACTCCTGACTTTATTAGTGATGCATATGCATGTCCTATTTATGCCTAAATGATGTAATTAAATGATAATGTGTGAAATTTATATGATTTATTTTTGCGATGCATGATTTGAACTAGTGGTCACTATTTGACCCTACTATGCATGATTTATATTCTAAATGCAAATGAGGCTATATGATGCATGTTTTATGCTAAATCACATTTTTGCATGCAATAGAATCGCGAAACGGAATATTCGGAGTACAAATTAAATTTTTCCGAAACGCATTTCGGGCATATTTTCGGATAAAAATAGGACAAAACAGATATTTTTCATGCCCTTAGATTTATTTTTCAAGCATGCAACTGCTGCAGGGGTATAGTAAATGCCACAAAGATATTTATTTTGATGATCGGTGGTACTTTATCTTCTTTTTAGCGGGCCCCTATGGCAGCTTATTGGACAAATGAAATGCACATAATGGATGCATGAATTATTCTACTTGATGCAGATGCAATGCAGAACAATTATAAGATGATGCATGAATGTTTTCACATTTTATTATACACATGGCAAATGCAGTCCTAATATGCATTTTTATGATATTTAAGATGCAAAATTAATTATGTATATGCAAAATAAATTACATATAAAAATTGTTTTTGTTTTTTTTTAAGAATACAGTATGTATGTATAGCATGTAGATTCCTACGTTTTTTTTATATGTAAAGGAATGATGTTTATTTTTATGTGAATTTATGTACATGTATGGTATGTGACAATTTAAAGAATTATTTATTTTCTTTTTTTGTTATGAACAAATTTTTTTTATTTACAAGAATTTATTATTATTATTTTGCAAAAAAAAAAAAATGAAGTAAAAAATATGTTCATTATTTATTTATTTAGCATTTGAGAGAGAAGAAAATAAGGGTAGAGGGCTTACCTTTTTTTTCCTTTTCGAGGTTCGCGAGAGAATTTGAGAGAATGCGGGTATCACGTACTGATGTGGTTGAGATTTATGACATGCTACAGAGCGGCAAAGTTGTTGGTGGAGGTTCAGGTTTCCGTGTCTTCATGCACTCCCTCACCCACTTTACCAGCTATTTTTCCAATCTTTGACGTGCTCAGGGACTTCTGGTGGGACACCACCCATACCTTTCATTTTAGGTGGGGAGGACCATGACCCCGTGTGATTTCGCTGCGATCACGGGAATCCCTACCAGCATAGGGGAGACCCTGACCCCTGACTTTACTCTTCGTCGTCGTAGGGAGGAGATTATGGACCTCCTGGGCTTCGAGCCCCGTTTCAAATCATCGGACGAGATTTTTATTAGCAGCGTTCGGAAGTGGCTTCTTAATAATGCCGGGCGGGTGCCGGCTGACGATGATCTTTGCCATAACTTTCAGTGGCAAGAGCATTTTTATTCTTCTTTCTTGGCACATCGCTCTTTGCCAACTCCTCTGTCACCCTGAGAGTTTCCGTCCTGGCTTGTTTGGCGGATTTTGATCGGATCCCTTTGTATGATTGGGGACAGGCTGGTTTGGCTGAACTGTATGTTTCCATGGATAGGGCCAGTCGGAATGACTCGCCGACTCTGAATGGGTTTGCTCCGGCGTGGGAGGTACATGCCTTTTCCTGCCTTTTTTCTATCTCTTTTTTTTTTTTTCATTTTTTTTATTTACACATGTATTCACATTTTTTTTTGACAACATATTTATTTTCTCTTTCTTTTTTTTTTTTTGCAGTGCGGGCCTTCTCATTTTTGATTTTCGCGGGTCACCTCATTCGGCGAGGTTTACCGACCTCCATATATGTCCCAATATGTTGGCGACAACGGGGTGGATCCGTGAGGGCGGTGGTTGTAATAATAGGGAAAGAGTCTTGGAGGCGAATGTTGGCTCAAGTCCTGGTTCAGTGCACTTTCTTCCCTGGGAGGGCCTGGAGGGACATTATTCTACTACTTTGATGTTCAGCCGCTGCCGGATATTGATGGTTTCCATCATGGTGGATTCTTTGTATATGGGCGAGCGGGTGAATCGTCAGCACCAGCCTTTTCTAGTGGCTCCAGTGGTGCCTCCTCGGCCTCCTTCTTGGGTGATAGAGCCCGGCGGCGCTCGACCGGTCTCGGTATTTGAAATACCTCGTTCAGCGAGCAGACTATCCGAGGGGCGGCATACGAGGATTTCTGAGATTAGAGGCTGCATCCCCCTCCTCACGCTCTGTTGTGCCCGAGGCGGCATTCGATGCTTGCCGGGCCGAGTCGTCTACTTCATTTCTCGGCGAGAACGATGTTTCACGAACTGACGATGATATTTTCTCTACTTTCCAGTATGAGTGGGGTGGTGGCTTAGTAGAGCAGGTTCTTCCTGACGTCGAGATTCCGGAGGAGCGTCGTGTCCCGGAGCAGGCTCGTTCGGTAGACACATCCACCTTTATTGTCTCTTTTCTTTATATTATTTTATTATATATTTTTTATACACACTTTTTTTTTGTTTTTTTTATGCACACTCTTTTTTTTCGAGACTAACATTTTTTTTTATTATTCATTCTTCTTTTCATTCATTTTTTTTAGGTGAGCGTGTCTACTTATAAGAAAGCTGCTCACAGGGCTTCTTCGCATCGGCAAAGTATATCGAAATTGGTTGATGAATTCTTCTTGCGGGAGCGGCGGTCTGCGGCCCGGAAGCGTCGAGATGATGATGATGATGATGATGATGATGATGGGTCAAGCGCGGCCGGGCGGAGGTCGGGGATCAGGCGGGTGGCACAGCGGGTCCCGGGTCATGGGTGGTGGTTTTCCGGAAGCCGATCGTCCAGAGCACATTAGCCATGGATTCTGCGAACATTAGCATCTTTTCCCTTTTTTTTTTTTTTGTATTTTTGTAAAAGCACTGTACAAACATTATGATATAATGCAATATAATGTATATGATGCGGTATGTTACACATGCAAAAATAAATTTGCACAGAAAAATAAAACTATCTTGGACATCTAAAATGTAATGGCCACGTACTTTAAAGAAAGGGATTTTAAGAATACACCTTTGGATTAAAGCGGGTTTTCGGGTGATATCGAGAATGGGAAAATGGCCAAATCCTTATCCTTTGGCGCCACAGGCTGTTGAGCCCGTGCTCGTAGCCGTCTTTCATAGGCCTCCTTTCTTTTCGGATCC
>CM028384.1:85230204-85293939 GCA_013146195.2 Codonopsis lanceolata
TATGTTTATCTTAAACTTGTTATCATGTTAAACTTTGGGGTTTGTGTACAAGATTGGTTAATGCTTGTTCATATGTGTTTCGCGACTCGAATATGAGTCATATTATTTCCAATCTAAAGAGTTTATGTGGTTGTGCCTATTGAGAGGTTTTGAAACAGGAGTTTGGGATCACGGTAGTTTGTTCCTCATATACTTGGTTTGGTTATTGTGATGGTAGACCGGTTGAGTCTAGGTTTATGGTTTGAGCATCAGTGTTTACTCGGGATTGTGAGACACCGTAGTGGTGTCTGGGTATTCCATGTTGAGGTGATGACCTAGCATTGGTTTGAGATCTGATGAATTGGAGACGAATTCTTTTTTAAGGGAAGGATGTAAGATCCCGATTCGGTTAGCTTGAATGCGTGCAATGCTCGCATCTCTTCTTTGGTTGATCGCTCGTTTGGTTGTGAGAGAGTCTAAATGTGTATGAGACCACATTAAGACTAAAACACTTTTAGGAGATGTCATTTAGTGGTTGACTTGTTAAAGTCAAAAGTCGTATTTCAGCGATAGTCGAAAATGCGATTGAGAGTTTATCTGGGGTTTTGTGTTTCGACCTCGATTTGGTCCCAGATCTTTACATGATGATTAAATAACATGTTTAGATGTGTTAGACTTCTAATTGGATGCATTCCATAAGTCTCGTGAAGTTTTGGCGCCTCGAGAATAGCAATTCTCCTTTTCGTAGTTTGAGATTGGTAGGCCGAGCGTCTCATCTTTCGAGAACTATCTCCCCTATCTGTTGTTCATCATCGAGAGGCATTTAGGCCTATTTTGTAGCCCTAATAAGTGTTTACAATCATGGGTTATTACCCGTCGGTTTGTGGTTTCATTCGACGTTTAGATAGCAAGTTGTTCGTCTTGCGTCGGTTTGCCAGGTTGTTTTGGGTGTTGTTTTGGGAGTCTAGACCTGCTTTAAAATTGGTTTGAGACTTGGATGGACTAGTTTAATGTTTGAGGACTTTAAGGGTTCAATTGTGAGCCATTTGAAGCATTAAGGCTCGAGGATGCATCGGGAGAACGGCCAGAGCCGAGCAAGGAGTCAACAAAGGAGTATAGGCGTGGAATAGTGTGATGCGCTGCATCACACTCCTTAATCGCACTTAAGGGTCCACAGGCGAGTGCAGGATTTTGCAATCTTTCACTCCTTGTCGGTTACCCACCTAAACCCATTTTAAACCACACTTAACCCTCTACTTAACCTAAACTAGTCCTAAACACCTATTAGAGTTATTAGGGGTTGATTAGTGGATTGATTAGAGGATTTAATCCCTATTTAAACCCCAAATCTGATTTCTCTCTCCTCAAACAGCCTTCGGTTTTCGTTTTACGCAAATACCTTGAGAGAAAACTTGAGAGAGCTTGAGAGAGGAGGTTAGGGCTCTTGAAGGGTCCTCCTTGGTGGCCATTGGTAGAGTCTTCTTCCCCAAGCTACACCTTGATTTTGAAGAGTAGATTGAAGAGAACAACACCCATCTCCAAGAATCCGAAATTCATTTTGTGAGGGCTGATTTGTGTAAGTTTCTACCTCTCTTCCTTTGATTTTTAGGCTCCATTGACCTAGGAAACAACCATTTATGCTATGTGAGGTCAATGGATGCCATTGTTAGGGTTTGTAGAAATTCATGAACCCTAGGTTTCAAATTCTTGTTAGAAGATGGGTGAACCTATGTGAGACTTGTTTTATATGGAATTCATATGCCAATTAGTCTATTAAACTTTGCTATATGAATTGTTCATATGTATTGAGATTAAATGACAAAGATACTTGGAAGGGGATTTTCCCCAAATTGTGTTTGGCTTGTTAAACATGATGATAAGCCTAATTATTGTGTTATACATGTTTAGTGGAGTCTATTGAATTCGGTTATGTCGATTTTCTATGAGTATTGATGTTGGTTTGATTGAGATACTTGGAGGGTGTCTTGCCCTAATTTTGGTTTAACTTGCAATCTATTGATGTGAGCTTGAATAATATGTTTTATATGCTTAATAGAGTATATTAAACTTTGCTATATAAATCGGTTATGTGTATTGAGCTTAAATGACAAAGATGCTTGGAAGGGGATTTTCCCCAAATTGTGTTTTGGCTTGTTGATCATGGTTGTAAGCCTAGTTATTGAATTATACATGTTTAAGAGAGTATATTAAACCATGTTGTATAATTTAATCATGATTTGAAGGTTATGATTGGTATGATGACTTGGATGAAATTATGCACAAGATGGCTAATTTATTCTAAGTTGCATTGTTAATTAGTTTGTTGGGTTTGTATGATTTTATTGAATATTGGGATTTTGGTTTTGGCGACAGTTATGAACTTATGGGAATGATGAAGCCTAAGCTTCTATTCCTTGAATTTTCGAAAACTTAGATTGAACTCAACGGAGTTAACCTTTGGGTTAGAATGAATCCTAGGAACTATAATCTTAAGTCCTACGGAATTTTGGGTAGAATTCATGGAGGTTGAGCCTCCAAGTTTTTTGAAGTGTGTGAAGCACACTTGATTATGAGCTTATATGATTCTCGGTTGTGATGTTTATGCTAGTTGTGGATGAAATGCATGACTAGTTTGATAGTAGAGTGTTTACCTACTTGTTTTGAGCATATGAGTATATATTACTTGTGCTTGGGTTTTGAGTCCAGCTGGAGTCGGTTTGGTTGAGTTTTGGTGGGACGATACATCGTCTTCACAAATTGTGAGATTCGTGATCGCGATGGATCGCCGTGCGGGGTTTGCACACACCCTCCATCGATGGCCACGGTGGGGAAGTAGTTTATCTTAGTTGTAGTAATACACATGACTTTGATAACTATGGAACTCGGCGGAGACGTCTCGGGGGCGTCGATATCTACGAGAGAGGATATCGAGGGCACATAAAGGTTTTGCACGTGTTTTTGCGGGGCGACAGCGGAAGAATTTGGGTAATGGTATCATATCCCTTATACATGAATTGTTTCACAAGTGCTTAAGTGAATAACGTGCTTGGTGAATTGGATATGACATGATGTTTGTTTTGGTTTCTTACATGTTATACTTAATAGATAACATATTGATTAATGTTGTTAAGCATATATGCTACCACATGAATATTGGAATGTTGTTTTATGCCAAAGGTATAAGTCATTATTGTTGAGCTGGTATGCCTTGACATGAATATTATGGGAAGGCTATGTTATAACAATAGCATGAATTCTGTTGTTAAGATAATATGCTTTATCATGAATATTATTCGGATATGGCATTATGTTAAAAGCGAGGATTATTGTTGTTAAGCTATATGCCTTGACATGTAAATCATTGGAAGGCTACGTTATACCAATAACAAAATTATGATCGTTAAGCATATAAATGCCTTGACATGGATTTTATTGAGATGTTATACTACAATGATAACATGTTTTATTAATGTTGAGCATGGATGCCATAACATGATTTTATATAAGGTTATTTCATGACGATAGCATGACATATTTATGATTGAGCATTATGCCATGGTAGGAAGTTATGGTTAGTAACTTACTAAGTCTTTGTGACTTACCTTTATTTGTTGGTTGTTTTCCCTAGATCCGAGCCGGCGTGCGGATCAAGTAAATCAAGATTGCGTTGACAAAGATTCTTTTGGCAAGGTTGCTACTTAGATGTTTGTTTTGTTTTGGTGAGGTCGTTGGGAAGATGAAGTTATATAAACTTCATTAATTGGGTAGCAAACTGTATGTGTTTGTAATGTTGTAATTATGTTGTTAGCTTATTCTTTTGGTAGCCGACAGGTAGAAGTCGTGCTAGATGTATATTGGTAGTTATACCCCATATATTTTGTTATTGTTAGTACTATAATTATTGGTACTTATGTTGGTAGCCGACGGGTTTTAGTCGTGCTGTTATTTGGTGATCATGTTTAGCATGCTACATTGCTAGTTAAAGTATTATGTTTGTTCTCCGTGTTTTTTAGCCGTTGAGTTGTTAGACTAGAGTCTTAGACTTAGTTTAATGTTGGGTTCAGTAGTAGTTTCGCCGATGACTTGGTTTATATTATGCTTATTATTGAATTGCATAACAGGGAGTTTGTCCTACGTGCCCAATGTTGCGGCGAATCGAATTTTGGACCGAGATTAATCATCTCTTTGGTTGTTTTTAGTTTGAGCTTGTTAGCTCGGGCGCCCTTGTTTTATTTTATTTCGCTTCGCATGTGTTTTGAGTTGTCGGTGTATCGCCGTTATGGCCCTACCCATTATTTGCTACTTGTGTGTTGTTATTTGCTTTCGGCACGACCTTGGGATTTCGTCTTGGGATCGGGTCGGGTCGTCACATCTTCCACGACATGATCCTGAGGAGATGGAGGTCTATGTCGATGATATGATCGTGCATTCAGCGACACCTCACGGTGCTCGCATTAAAGATCTCAGTTTTCGAAAGACTCGAGAAAGCACCGGTTAGAAGCTGCCCACCAAATGTACATTCGGGGTTACGGGAGACAGATGCAGGATTCTTAATGGCGAACAAGGCATTGAGATCGAGCTTGACAAAAGGTCAAGCCATCTAGAAATGCCTGTGATAGAAAACTCCCAATCGAAGCTTCCTAGTAGGTTGCGAGTACATCGGCCGTTTCATCAGACAGTGACACCACCACGTGAGAATCCCTCTTTAAACTCCTAAAAAGGATACCAACCAAGTCCGGGACCTTGTTAAGCGCCGCCCATTCTCGAGAAAATAAAAAGCCTACCTTACCAATCCCCACATGTGCTAGCTCCACCCCATACACATAAACCTCTCCTCATATACTTAACCGTCCGCAGACACCTCAAGGTAGGGGCTATGCTCGCCCATAATAAAGAAGATTCCTCGTTGAAAATGCCATATTTCATAAGTAGGAAGCTACAAGGAAGCGAGCTAAATTATTCGGCGTTGGAAAAAGGCGCACCGGCTAGTCCTGGGCCACTCAAAGGCTCAAAACCTATCTCCGTGGAAGGTCCATCAAGCTCATATCCGTGGGATGGACCCTATCAAATACATCTTGATGGCGTCCTTGTCGGTACCGTCCAAATTGATCGGCCAAGTGGTCTTTTCTTCTTAATGAGTTTGACATAACTTATGTCACTCTCAAGTCTATCAAAGGAAGCGTCATTGCAGACCACTTAGCCGATCTACCTCTGAAGGCCGAAGATGCAACTGAGCCCAGTTTCCCAGATGAAGGTATCCTGGAAATCACTGACCAGGACACCTGTTGGCTAAGTGATGTTCTTTGACCTAGGCCACAAACAAAAAAAGAGGCTTTGGCATAGGAATCCTGTTAATTGATCCGGCTGACTCTCATACTCCGCTGGCTATAAGGTTGGAGTTCGAATGTTCAAATAATACGGCGGAGTATGAAGCCTGTATTGCTGGCCTAGAAGAAGCTCTCAAAAGAGGAGCTCAAGATCTCGAAGTCTACGGAGACTCGGCCCTAATCATAAATCAAGTCGAAGGAAGATGGAGGACCCAGGACCCTCGGCTGCAACTCTATCATGCCAAGTTAATAACAGTTGCCTCCCGATTTGGTTCTATCTCGTTCCATTACCTGCCACGAGATAGGAATCAATTCGCTGACGCCCTGGCCACTCTGGCGTCACTAGTCCAGATTCCCGCCGAAACTAAAGTTCAGCCATTCATAGTCGGGAAGAAGGTCACTCCGGCATACTGTTTCAAAATCAACGCAGCCTCTGAAGCAGACCACGAGCCCTGGTATGCTGATATCTTAAATCTGCTCCAGAAAATTTTTTATCCTCCTGACCTAGACAAAAGAGGAAGAGTCTCCCTACGAAGATGGGCCTCCCAGTTCGTACTCAGCGGTGGCAGCCTGTATAAGAGGCATTATCAAGGCCTCAACTTACTATGTGTCAATCAGGCCAAAGCTGAGCAAATTATGGATCAACTACATGGTGGTACCTGTGGGCCCCACATGAATGGCCATATGCTGTCAAAGAAAGTCATCCGACAGGGTACTATTAGTACGCTTAAACCGATATTAGGGTGAGTGCATTGCGAAAAATGTCGCGCTTTGCCAATCTGACATGTGCCCCCACGTCGTCCTATACAACTCCACCCCCTTGGCCCCTCAACATGGGGTATCGACGTCATAGGCCAAATTCACCCGAAGGGATCCAATGGCCACGAATACGTCCTGGTAGCCGTCGATTACTTCACAAAGTGGGTAGAAGCTTCTTCCTACAAGGTACTAAACGCCCGAAAGGTGTCCGAATTTATTCGGGCCAATATCATATACCGCTATGGGGTACCTTTCGAAATCATCTCCGACAACGGCTCTGTAAGACCCCGATTCCCGGTTAGCTTGAATTGCGTGCAATACTCGCATTTCTTCTTTGGTTAATCGCTTGTTTGGTTCGTGAGAGAGTCTAGATGTGTATGAGAGATCACATTAAGACCAAAATGCGATTAAGATATGCCATATAGTTGAGGACTTGCTAAAGTCACAAGTCGTAACTCGACGATAGTCGAAATGCGACGCGATTGAGAGTTTACTCGGGTTTTGTGTTCCTGACCTCGATTTGGTCCTAGATCTTTACATGATGATTAAATAACATGTTTAGATGTATTAGACTTATAGTTGGATGCATTCCCTAAGTCTTGTGAAGTTTTGACGCTTCGAGGATAACAATTCTCCTTATCGCGTAGTTTGAGATTAAGCCGGGTGATCGTCTCGCCCTTCGGGAGTCCTTTTCTCCTATCTGTTGTTCATCATCTGAGAGGCATTCAGGCCTATTTTGTAGCCTTTTTAGGTGTTTACAATCATGGGTTGTTTCCCGTCGATTTGTGGTTTCATTCGACGTTTCGTTAGCGAGATGTCGCGCCTTGCGTCGGTTTCGCACCGGGTTGTTTCGGGAGTTGTTGTGAGGGTTCTGGACCTACTTTGAGGGTGGTTTGAGACTTGGTTTGTTTAGCCAAGTGTTTGAGGGTCCTTTAGGGTTGAATTATAGGCCGTTTTGAAGCTTTAAGGCTTGCGGTTGCATGCGGGAAAGACCGGACTCGAGAAAGGAAGCAACAAAAGCCGGGAAGAGGAAGCCAAGGACCATGCGCTCGCATGGCCTTCTATGATGCGACCGCATCACCAGCAGATTCCCTGTTACGAGATTTTGAAGGAAATTTGGTGAGTTGCCCAACCTACCCCCACCCAAACCCATCCTAAACTAATCCTAAACCCTCATAACTACCTTAAGACATATCTGATCGATGTATTTTATACGTCGATTTTATATGCTTCTGTGACTTGAATTAGGCTATTTCACGAGTCTTTTGAGTACTAATATATGTTTTCGGTGAGTTTTGTAAGTTTCAGGATTGTTCGTGAAAATACGCGAAACTCCAGGGCTTTAAGTGCAAATTAAAAAGAAAGAAGAATTGAAGAAAATGAAAGTCATTACTCGGACACCTTGCGGACGCAAGCCTCGCACCTTGCGACCGCAAGGTAGGCGATCGGTCCCCAAGAAGCCAAGAATCGAAGAGCCAAGAAGCACACACTTTGGAGACCTTGCGACGCAGGTATTCAAAGACCTTACCGCAAGGTAGGCAGAATGCTCAATTTTCGGGTTTTCACACAGTCATTCGATTCAATCACAACTCCCAAGTATATATAGAAGTCAGATGCCGAGCCTAAGCATAGAGAGGACGGCTGGAAGCTCTCTTTACATAGATTTTAGGTAGTTTTAGATTGTATAACATAATTAGGTTTTGTAATTTCAAGTATTGAAGATCAAATCATGTCTTCCATCATCTCCATGTGCTGTTCATCGTCTATGATGAACTAAATCATCCCTAATCTAGGAGGTGGGAGGTAACTTGTATCGAATTTATGTTTTGATTCTCATATATATGTCTATTCAATGCTTGTTGATTGTGTTGTTTATCAATCCCTCTATTATTTCGCTTTGAACAAATGAATGTAATCGCAAATAATAAAGGCTTAGAGGTGCGGATAACTGCATGACCAAGTGCATATGTCGTACACTGGCTCACCAACACAATAAATTGGACCTATCGAAGCACGAGAGTGATAAGTTAGGACCAAGTTCTTACATGATCTAGGTGACAGATAGATCATAAATCTAGGTGACAGCTAGATTACAGTTCCTGTGCTTAGGATATGGAATGGGTGAATTTTGCGGGGATGGAGGCCGAACCAATTGTTCAACAGACCATATCTATTTTTAGTGAACGAACCCAAGACATTGAATGACATTATTATGAATTGAACATAAAGGAGATATAAGTGAAACCCAGAATCCTAGATTTCCACTCACCATAAGATCTTCATAATTGTTATTACTGTCTAATTAGTTAACATCTATAACTAGTAATTTAGAGTAGAATTAAACATAAAAACCCCCCTTAGGTTAATAATTTGCTATCTATAACCGCACTGTTCGTGATCACTTGTCTCTGTGGGTTCGACCCTTGCTTCCGAGTCTATTCTATAATAGTCTTGTACACTTGCAAGGAAATAGATAAATAAAACAATCGATCAATATCCTAACCATCTAATTGAGTTTTAGAGGTGGATTATTGGTGTTAATTAAAGGGAAACAACCCCACTAATCTAAACCACACCCATTTAGTTTCTAACACATATAAGCCACAAACACACAACTAAAGCCTCCCATATTCAGCCACCACTCCACAAAAACGTGGGAGACACCTTAGAGAGCTTGAGAGAGGAGATTTCTAGGGTTCTTGAGGGTTCAATCTTGGAGGCCATAGCTTGGGACCTTCTTCCCCCAATCTACACCATAGATTTGAAGAGAAGGTTGAGGAGAACAACACCAACACCAAGAATTTCGGGACTGTGGCTTGAGAGGGCTGAACAAAGGTAAGTTTCTACCTCTCTTCTTCTTTCTTTTGGCTCCATTGACCCTAGGGAAACAATCATTCTTGCTAAGTGAGGTCAATGGATGCAATTTCTAGGGTTGCTAGAGATGCCATGAACCCTAGGTTTTCAAATGTTGATATAGTTGGATGAACCTTTGTGAGACCTTGATTAGTATGAAATTCATATGCCAAATGGTCTAATAAACCTTGTTATGTGAATTGTTCATGTGTATTGAGCTTGAATGACAAAGATACTTGGAAGGGGATTTTGCCCTAATTGTGTTTGGCTTATTAACTATGATGGTAAGCTTGATTATTATGTTGTACATGTATAGTAGAGCATATTAATCCATGTTGTATGATTAAATCATGTTTTGGAGGATATGATTGGTAAGGTGAACCAAATGAAGTTATGCACAAATTGATGAATTTGTTCTATGATTCCTTGGTAAGTGTTTTGTTGGGTTTATGTGAGTTCAATGAACTTGGGAAGATGGCTAATGATGATAGTTTTGAACATAGGGGGTATTGAGACACATGGCTTCTATGCCCTAAATTTTAGAAAGGGTAGATTGGACTCAACGGAGTCATTTTAAGTTCGATAATGTGCTAAACAAACTTGGGTTGAAATCCTACGACGATTGGATTTTGTTTGATTAATGTGTGAGAAATGCATAGTCTCCAAACTTTATATGGAATTATAATTTCGATGGCTTTATGGATTTTTAGTCTTGGGAATTAAGCCCGAATGACTATTGGGATTTGGTTGTAAACTTTAATGAATTATTACGGTGTGGATTTATAAAACACATAAGGAATAAGATGTGTTAGTAAGACTCAACGGAGTCGTTATAAGGCTAATAAAATGATAAAGAGCCTTGGGTTGAAACCCTACAATGTTTGGGTTTGTTTGGGTTATGCTTGTGTGCACCGAGTTTTGGGTTTGTGTCTAATTGAGACACTCATGTCGTGGAGACTTATTAGAAAAATATCTTGAGCATGCTTGCTAGAGCATGGGGCAATAGAGACCTACGTATGGTCACGGGTATATTAAGTGAAGATTAAGAAAGAATTCTCTTCTTAAGGATTTTGGTTGCGTGCATATAAAAGCACTTGTGAGAAAATGGTTACGGAATAGTCATGATGTTCTTGAGTATGGAATTGGTAATGTCGATCATGTATGACGAATAGGACTATGATTGAGTCCGGTGTACTTAAAATAAAGACTGAAATAATAAGTCTTGAATTGTTGATATTTTGAGACTAACGTAGTAGTCTTTGGTTTGATTTGAGTTGAGGATTATGGTAGACCTCACATGATGTTTTATTAAGTTTGTATGCTATACTTGACTTGGTTGATGACATGAGGAATAATGAGTACCTCAATATGTAGTATTTAAACTAAACTTATAAGTTAGTTAAACACATTGGTTATATGCAAATATATGCATTGTTCTTGATACTTGGTAGAGCATTATGTCCTACTTGATTATATGCAAATATGTGCATGAATTATGGAATTTCATGGAGCATTATGCCCTATTTGTTTATATGCAAATATATGCATGGTTTATGAGATTTCGTAGAACATTATGTCCTACGTGGTTATATGCAATTATGTGCATGGTTTATGAGTTGTTTTAGAGCATTATGTCCTACATGATTTAATGAGCCCGATAATAATGAATTTGGTCTCATTGGTTTATGCAAGTAAATATCTACTTGATCGTTTGGTTTAAAGTCCAGCTGGCGGGTTTGGTTGTTGTGTCGGCAATGGGACGATTCATAGTCTTTGGAAACAATCGCTATGAATCGTTGCATTGGGTCATTTTTCTCCTCACTATTTGGCCAATAGTGGGATGTGGTCTCGAGAGAGAGCCATCTAGCCTACTTTCGAGCTCCCATTTCTCATCCGGAGACTGGATGAATGCAACGAGTACTCATTAAGGGAAACTGATGAGTTGTGATTATTTGGGGACGAAACCCCAGGGTATGATTGATTGGGTATTGAGCCCGGATCTTGGTTTGAGATTTGATCTCATGGTAAGTGGTTGGGTTTTGAACCCGGATTTGATTGTAACGGTTCGATTTACGTTTACTGTTACACATGTTTATTTATGAGCATTTATATGAAAGATAATATGCTACTTGATTTATGTGAGTTTATGTGCTTTAAAAATTAAGTACATCTTTCATGATGGTATACTAGCATGATACCATGATTTTATATGATTGCACATTATGACATGCCATGTCATAATATGCCATACGTTGCATTTAGAAACTTACTGGGTCATTATGACTCACTCCGTGTGATTGTTTTCCCTAGTGTGTGCAGTGATCCCGTTAGTACGCGCAGCGGCTTCGGATAACGACTTCTAGCAGGTGGTCTTCCAAGCCATAAGCTTGGAGTTATTTATTATTATGTTGTTATTTATTTGTGAGGCTCGAATGTAAAGTTATGTAGACTTTACTTGGGTAGATTGTAGTAGTATGTTATGGTTGTGTATTTGGGAGCCGGTTGTATAGCCGAGCCTTTGTATCCTTAGAATTTATTTCCGTTGTCATTTCGAGCAAGTATGGCTCATTTATTCTAGTTTGTATTATTATTGTTCCTATCTCCGACAGTTTTAGTCGTGAGATTTGGTTAGTGGTTTAGCATTGATTATATTGTTATGGTTGAATTGTCCTTCCGGCATGTTGTAGCCGTTGAGTGGTGTTTATCAGGTTGGGATTTTGATAGTTGCCGGCCGTGGTTGCCGATGGTTTGTTGCGCGTGTCTAATGTTGCGTCACGTGCGTCGATTTTTTTGGGCCAAGAGATTTACTATCTCTTTGGTTGTTTATATTTAGGAGCTTGTTAGCTCGGGTCCCATTATGGTTTTGCTTCCGCAGGTTTTAGTTTTTGTTATCCTGTATCGCCGTTATGGCTTTGTCTTCTTGTCTTGAGCTTGTTGGCTCATCCTTTGACTCGCACCATTATGCTTAGCAGGTGCTTGTCTGTCCCTTAGCTTGTCCTGATGGCACGACCTTGGGATCTCGTCTTTGGATCCGGGTCGGGTCGTCACAGGCTCTCACTTTGAAGGGGACATGAACCGTCTGCTGGATGAGTTCAAGATCCAAAGACACAAATCCTCCCCCTACCGGCCACAAGCCAATGGTGCCGTTGAAGCAGCCAACAAAACTCTCGAGAACATCATCAGAAAAATGGTTGATACAGGAAGAGACTGGCCAGAAAAATTGCCACTAGCCCTCTGGGGCTACCGTACGTCCAAGACACCCACCGGGCTACCCCTTATTCTCTGGCATATGGCATGGAAGCGGTACTACCAATAGAGGTGGAAATTCCATCATTGAGAGTAATGATGGAAGCTAATATAGCAGAAATTGACTGGGTCAAAGGGCGATACGAGGAACTGGCCCTAATTGATGAACGACGCTTGTTAGCATTAGAGCATACCCGGGCGTATCAAAGGCGTATCGCCCGAGCCTTCAAAAAAAGTCAAAGGTCGTGATATCCAAGTTGGAGACCTCGTGCTTCGAGAAAAACCCCCTAGTTATGTTGATACTAGGGGAAAATGGAAGTCTCCCTGGATGGGACCGTATATTGTTAAGGAGATCCGATCAGGAGGTGTCGTGCTTCTCACGAACCAGGATGGGGAAGATCTTGTCCAACCCTTCAACCTCGACAAGCTCAAAAGGTACTACGCCTGAGCCATCCTATCCAGCCTATGCTTCCCTCTCCAGCCCGCTAGGCTGAAAACCCGAAAGGGCGGCCTAGGCAAAAGTTAGGGCATAAGAAAAAAATAAAAAAAAAAAAAAAAAGAAAAAAGCTCGCTAGGTTGAAAACCCGAAAGGGCGAACTAGGCAAAAATTAGAGCACAAAAAAAATTGAAAAAAAAATGATTAGAGCACAAAAAAAAAAAAAAGAAGGATAATAAAAATAAAAAGGAGAGGGAAGGCATTATTTGAAGCTCTCAACAGACTACCTCCGCCTTGACATCGAAGCTCGACTGACAAAAGAAAAACCACGACAAAGCAGCTCATATTAAAACACTAAAATATAAATTTTACAGGTCCTAAGGTGCAACTTAGGAATACTTATTAAGACGTCTATATTATACATTACTCGCATTTGTACATATCTATATATTGCCTATACCCCCTTTGTTTTTCCCCAGAAACAATCCTTTTTATTGCAGCCCTAGCCCCGAGCGGTCCATCAATGCCTGCGGCGTCCACCGAGCCGGGCCCATATACTCCTTCTCGCGAGGCGCAAGAAGCTCTCGACTCATCCTGAGAGCCACCGATGTGTCTCCCTCTTCATCATCGATCTCTCGAGCTGCCGTACCACTCGGACCCGCTTCATCATTTTCGAGACCAAGCACCCCATACGAGGGGGGGAGGAGCAGCCACCTCTTGTTCCCAGGGGTTGTCCTGCTCGCTTGCCAAACTCACCGGAAGCTCATGACCACCAGCCTCGAGCAGCATTCCCAACCAGCCTCGAGGGAAGAAGCGGCATTTCTTGTTCCCATGGGTTGTGCTGTTGACCAACGTCACTCAATCTGCGGGATGTATTGCTGGGACCCGCAGTATCCGGTCCGGGGGTCGTCCGAGCATCAAGGCCGTGAACCCGTCGAAATTCTGCCTCCAAAGCCCGAGGAACAACCAACCCTGAACTATCAATGTCCTCGCCTACTTCCAGCAGGCGAACATCCACTCCATTGGTTATATGACGGCCCAGCAGATGTCTCAAATCATGCCGGATGGCGCGAGACGGCCCTCAGCAACCATAACCCATGCTAGATACCCAAGAGATAGAAGCATATAATCCGAATATGGGTATGCTACCTCCAGTCTTTCAGCATCTCTAAGCCACATGCCCTGGATAGTGGGACCCAGACGATCGTTGGTAAGCTCCCTTCCCATGTATATAGGGCGGAAGTGTCTGGGATCACTTGCTCCCTTCCAAATTGCCGCAAGATCCGGTCGGGCTGATAAAAAGAAGTCCGATAAAGGCCCAACATCACCACCTGGCTGTACTCATCGGAGTGACGAAGAAAAAGCCGGATCTCCCAAGGCGACGAGCACTATATCCATTGAGCCCCGACGATAGAAGTGATCGGTCCAGTCAATATCAGAATAATTAGTCTGGGGAAAATGCCCGCGCATTCCATAAAAAGAAGGATCATAAGAAGCTCCGAGCGGCACGGGAGCCTGGACCCAAAGAAAATGCTCTTCCAGCCACATGTGAATCAGAATAGGGCTACCAGTAGGGAACAATTCATTCCCAGCAGCAAAAGCAGTCAGGCCCGCGAAAGTCTCTGCCAAAATCACCGGAACAATGTTCAGCCGGCGATCCCGAGCCTGTAATGCTAAGTCTACGACCCGCTCATCTACTAATCCGGGTAGACCAACTATCAAATATCTCCCTACTAAGCAAAGAAAAAGTGCTGTTAATCTACGCCGCTGATAGTCCACGTCATCTTCAATATATTCTGTGAAGGCTCCAGGAAGAACCATCAAGTTAAAAAAGTCCCCATTAATAAATCCTGGAGTAGCCCGGTGGGTAGAATTGAAGAGCTCCCGAATAGCCATGTACGGACGCCTTCTGTAGGCGGGTACCGCGATCTGACGAGTAGGTGCCACTCCAAGCATAGCACAGAACTCCTCGAATGTGGGACACATCTCGTTCATGCCAAAATTAAACAAGTGATCCTCAGGAGACCAAAACCTGGCGGCTCCCCTCAACATGTCCCAATTTATTATGACATTCCGCCAGGATAAAAGGCACCTGAACCCGAAAAGATGTTCGAACAAATCCCTTTCATCAGATCGCAAAGAAAGGATCCAGAAATCCAGGGCATTTTCATAAACCTCAATCTCCAGAGCCGTAGGAATGCGGGCGGCCATTTGTAAGAGATGCGAGAAGTTTTATGGTGGCTGAATAAGGCTATGGCAAGCAAGATAGAGGCTGGTGAATTTAGAAAGAGAGAATGAACTGAATTGATGAAGAACCGAGCTCGCTTCCGCCAGAATTTATACTGCAAATCAAGAAGACGGACAATTCAGTGCACAGTGTCCAAATAGTGAAGAAAACAGTGGCTGCGTGGGAAAAGCATGGTGCCACCAAGAAGCCTCTTGGTGCCGCACCATGGCCTCCAATGGCGGCACCAGAAATGTGCACTGTTTTGTGAAAATTCTGCCTGGTATCCTGGTTTGGTGATCCGACAATCTGCTATTCCTGCGTCTGATCGTGGAAGAAAAAGAAAACCTATGAAAGACGGCTACAACCACGGACTCAACAGCCACAGGGCGCCGAAAGAATAAGGGATTCGGCCATTTTTCCCGTTCCGATATCACCCGAAAAGCCCGCTCTAATTTAAAGGTGTATTCTTAAAAATCCCTATTCTCAAAGTACAACGTGCCATTACATTTTAGATGTCTGGTATAGTTTTATTTTCTGCATGAATTTATTTTTGCATGTGTAACATACTGCATCATATACATTATATTACATTATATCATAATGTTTGTACATGTTTCTTTTACAAAAATAAAAAAATATATAAAAAAAAGGAAAGAGATACTAATGTTCGCAGGAGTCCAAAGCTAATGTGCTCGGGACGACTGGCTTCTGGGAAAACCACCACCCCGACCACAGGACCTTGCGAATCCTCGACCTCTGCCCCGGCCGCGGCTCGACCCATCATCATCGTCGTCATCATCATCATCATCGCCATCTCGACGTCTGGGCCGCCGCACTGAGCTGCTCCCCTTGCAAGAGAATTCATCAGCCAATTTATGATATAACTTGCTGATGCTGAAGAAGCCCCGCAGCAGTCTCTTATAAGTAGACACGTTCATCTGAAAAAAAAAATAAAAAAAAAACGAAAATAAAAAATGTTAGTCTCGAAAAAAAAAGTGTGCATAAAAAAATGTGTATAAACAAAAAAAATAATAAAGAAAAGAAATAATAAAGGTGGGTGTGTCTACCGAACGAGCCTGCTCCAGGACGCGACGCTCCTCCGGAATCTCGACATCAGGAAGAACCTGCTCTACTAATCCACCGCCCCACTCATACCGAAAGTAGAAAAATATCATCGGGCCGTGAACATCGGTTCTCGCCGAGAAGTGAAGTAGATGACCCAGCCCGGCAAGCATCGAATGCCGCTGGGCACAACAGAGCGAGGAGGGGATGCAGCTCCAATCTCAGGAAATCCTCGTATGACATCACTGGATAATCAGTCGCGGGAACGAGGTATTTCCCCAAGTATTGTTGCCGGTCACGCAGTCGATCGGGCTCTATCACCCAAGCAGGAGGCCAAGGGGGCACCACTGGAGCCATTAGAAAAGCCTGGTGCTGACGGTTCACCCGCTCGCCCATATACAAAGAGTCCACCATGATGGAAACCATCAATATCCGGCAGCGGTTGAACATCAGAGTAGTAGCATAATGTCCCTCCGTGCCCTCCTGTGGAAGAAAGTGCACCGAACCCGACTCGAACCAACAATCCGCTCCAAAGACTCTTTCCCTAGTATTACAACCACCGTCGTCGCTTGGATCGACCCTATTGCTGTCAACATATTGGGACAGATACGGAGGCTGGTAGACCCGCCGAATGAGGCGACCCGGCGAAAATCTGAAAAATGAAAAGGCCCAGACCTGCACAAAAATAGAAAAAGAAAAATAAATATGTTGTCAAAAAAAGAGATACATAAAAAAAATACATATGTGAAAAAAAAATGAATAAATGATGAAAAAGCAGGAAAAGGCATGTACCTCCCACGCCGGGGCAAATCCATTCAGGGTTGGTGAATCATTCCGGCTGGCCCTATCCATGGAAGCATAAAGTTCAGCCAAACCAGCCTGTCCCCAATCATACGAAGGGATCCGATCGAAATCTGCAAGACAAGCTAAGACGGAGGCTCTCAGGGTGACAGAGGAGTTGGCAAAGAGCGATGTGCCAAGAAAGAAGAAGAGAAACGCTCGTGCCACTCGAGTAATAGCAGCTTCATCATCAGCTGGTACCAGCCCGACATTATTAAGAAGCCATTGCCGAACGCTGCTGATATATATCTCATCCGATGATTTAAAACGAGGCTCGAAGCCCAGGAGATCCACAATCTCCTCCCTACGATGTCGGAGAGTAAAATCAAGAGCCAGGGTCTCCCCTATGCTGGTAGGGATTCCCGTAATCGCAGCGAAATCGCAAGGGGTCATGGTCGCCTCCCCCCAGCTAAAATGAAAAGTGTGAGTGGTATCCCACCAGAAGTCCCGAAGCACATCAAAGACGGGAAGAAAGTTGGTAAAGTGGGTAAAAGAATGCAGGAAGGTGCTAAAACCCGAACCCTCTACCAACGACTGTGCAGCTTCGGGTAACATATCAAAAATCTCAGCCACATCAATATATGATACCCGCACTCTTTCAAATTCCTTGCGAACCTGAAAAGAAAAAAAAACGAGGTAAGTTCTCTACCCTTATTTCCTTCTCTGCACAGTCTTTTAAATAAATAATGAACATATTGCATGTTTTATACTTCATAATTTTTAACAAAAATTATTTTTTAAAAAAATCTTGTTCATAACAAAGAGAAAATAAATAATTCTTTAAATTGTTACATACCATTTTCATACATGTACATAAATTTACATAAAAATAAACATCATTCTTTTACAAAAAAAAAACAAAAACAAAAACAAAATTTTTTGTAATATATTTTGCATATAAATAATTTATTTTGCATCCTAAATGTCATTAAAATGCATATTAGGACTGCATTTGCCGTGTGTATAATAAAATGTGAAAACATTCATGCATCATCTTATAATTGTTCTGCATTGCATCTGCATCAAATAGAATAATTCATGCATCCAGTATGTGTGTTTCATTTGTCCAATAAGCTGCCATAGGGATATGCTAAAAAGAAGATAAAGTACCACCAAGCATCAAAATAAATATCTTTGTAGTATTTACTATACCCCTGCAGCAGTTGCATGCTTGAAAAATGAATCTAAGGGCATGAAAATATCTGTTTTATCCCGTTTTTATCCGAAAATATGTCCGAAATGCGTTTCGGAAAAATTTAATTTGTACTCCGAATATTCCGTTTCGCGATTCTATCGCATGCAAAAATGTGTTTTAGTGTAAAACATGCATCATATAGCCCCATTTGCATTCAGAATATAAATCATGCATAGTAGGGTCAAATAGTGACCACTAGTTCAAATCATGCATCGCAAAAATAAATCATAGAAATTTCATACATTATCACTTAATTACATCATTTAGGCATAAATAGGACATGCATATGCATTACTAATAAAGTCAGGAGTGCTCCAAAAGTCCCAAACAGTGCAGAAATTTAACAGATCTGAAACATAGCCAAAAAAATTTCGGGAAAAAGAAAGAAATCTTACAGTAGTCAGAGGGAGGTTGGACACATGAGTGTTCCGATCCCGTAAGGTTGCCCTGCCCTTAGAGTACGGATGCTTGAGTCTATTCCGAACCAAGCTAGAGGTTCTCTCCTCCTCTCGCCGATTCGGCGCATCGGTGCCTTCCCTTCCGGATCGCGAAGAAGATGCCATCTCGCTAAGTAAAACACTGAAATTGGCGGAAGAAAATCGAGAAAAGGAGCAAAAATAAGAAAATGAAAAAAAAGGAAGCACAAGAAGAATGAAGCGAAGAAAGAAATGAAGGAAGAAAAGAGAAAAGAAAGCAGTAACCTCTTTCTCCCTTCACTCCCGTCATTATAAGGGAGGAAAATGGAATTTTCCCTTTCCCCCCTCCAAAGTTTGAAGCCGCGACACTTTGGTCCTCAAATTTCAAAGTTTTCAAAATGGTCCCTGAGCCTAACGGAAAGTTAGCAAGGTCAATCTTGTTAACCAAAATTGGCAACCATTCACTAGAGGAAAAAAATAATATCCCCAACAAATCAAAAGGAAGAAAAAAAAGAAAAAGAAGAAAGAAAGAAAGAAGAAAAGAAAAAAAAGAAAAAAAGAAAAAAGAAAGAAAAAGAAAAAAAGAAGAAGAAGAAATGAGCAAGAATAAAATCCCCAGTAGAGGAGAACTACGATTGGTCTGATTCCTTGAATAAGGATACGTAGGCAACCTATTTCAATAGGCACGACCATCACAACAATAAAAAAAATAAATTCCCCAGCAAGAGTGGTCAAAATGCCAAAATCAGCTGAATCCGCGGTAGCCACCTGGGCGCAAAAGGTAAGTCAGGTACAATATTCTTACCCTTACTTTAGAATAATTTCCTTTTTAGGAAAGTTTGTTTTAAAAAACAACTTTGCTTTGCTTTTCAAATAAAAGAAAAACTCTTTTTCAAATTGAGTTTTGCTTTCAAAAAAAAAACACAAAAAAAGAGGAATAATTCAAAAAACACAAAAAAAGATGAATATTTCAAAAAAAAAAAGAGAGGAATATTTCAAAAAAAAAAAAGAGGAATATTTCAAAAACACAAAAAAAAGAGGAATATTTGGAAAAGAAAAAAAATAGAGAGAGCGAGAGAAAGAAAAAGGAAGGAAAAAGAATGTTTTCCACTTCACAAATTTCGAAAATACTTGAAGAGTGATCAATTTGCCGTGCTTGGCGACGGATCTTTATCTGGCCGAGTGCGCTCGGATATTTGAAAGTTTTCGGTTATGTTTGGAAACAAGGCAACGACCAACCGACATAACTTAGAAAATTCTTCTTAACACGTTTCAACGACAAGGTATTGACCGGTTGAAATGTGGTGGCAGAAAAACATTCAAATCTTCATACCGTATTTGACAACGGTTTCAGACCGGAAGAATACGGCTTTTTCGAAAACACAAAAATCTTTTTCCGTTGTGTTCTCGATCGGGCTTGACCCGAAGAACATGACATCCTCACTTGGTTGTAGTTTAGGTTTTGGCCTGAACTACGTTTGGTCTGATTTCCTTTAATAGGGAATACGTAGGCAGCCTACATTAGTAGGTCCGACCATCAGAGCACATTAAATTCATATCTGCTTAAAAGTGCGATAATTTTTTTTATAACCGACTAAAAATGTCTAGGTTATAGAGTTTGGATAGCATGTTAATCGTGCATTATAATCGCTACCAATTGCATTCTCCGTTCTTTAAATGAACGAAATTGAGAGTCTTTGTTTATCAACGATGTTCGCCTACTCAAGAAGCCTTAAGGTTACCCGTAGACTCCATCGTTGAGGGGCTCAGAGACACCCAATTTCGTACTCGGTATGTGATCGACATAAAATATCAAGAACTGTTAAAACTTAACAAATGTCAAGTTACTTACGTGAGTCAAAAATGCGAAAGGAAAAGCAGATGCGCGAAACTGAACCACGGGGGAAAGTGCAAAAATTTGGAACTTGGAAGCTTGCATGGTGCCGCACCAAAGACCCTTGGTGCCGCACTCCTTGGCCGCACCATGCATGCATTATCATTCTCGCGCTCTCGAATTGAAATGGTACAACTCCTTAAGCACGCAGTACAAGCCGCCGATGCACAAAGAACAAACTCACAAATGCCCGCCAGATCCCTCTCCTTCAAGATAAATAGAGACCCCGGCCTCTCATTTGAGCCGCCGCGATAGAAAAATCGCAAATAAGCTCGCTCGCGATCATTCGATAAGTTAGTACGAGAGGTGCGAGATAGGTGAGTGGAAGCCCCTAGAGTCTCCAAACCCCGTCCAAACTCTGCCAAAATCAAAACCCATAGGTTATAAGTGATCCCTAGCCTAGTTGTTAGGTATCCACCTCACTTCCCCAATCCAAAAATCTCAAAGTAAGCCGTTACTTTGCCCGAGTAACGAGCCGAAAAGTCAAAAATTAAGTCTAGGTTCCGCCCAACCAAAAAGGCCAAAACCTACCCAAATAAGTCACTCCGCCCGAGTTGATAAGCCCAAACCCTCGAAATAAAGCAATTATTCTCGCCCAACTCAAAACAACAACTACACAAACAACAAAAAGACTCCTCTCCCCGAAGGACGAGCGAAGACACCGCCGCTCTAAAAGGTAAAACCTTTAAGAGCATCGCTTATTTAAATTTATTTATTTTTCTGTCTTTTATTTATTTTTAAAAGTTGTTATTTAAATCCGGCGCAATGTAGCCCATATAAGCCGTTGTGCTGCCCGGATTAGAATAGAAAATATTATGTAAAAGAGCCGTTATAATGGCCAAATATTCTTAAATATGTTTGTAATTATTGGAAGGAGACGCTCATGAGTCCAAATAATGTGGCCACGAATGTATTTGTTTAAATTTCCCTCGTCATTTTAATACCTTATTTATTTGCTAAATAAATGTGACAATAAGCATACTTCACCAAAAACCATTTTCGAGACCGAAGGGCGAGTTGGGTGCCTAGCACCTTCCCAACTCGTAACTTAGCCTCCGAACCCGTTTTTCTCGGTTTATTTTTCTTTTCTTTGGTTTTGCTTTATTTGCCTTAAAATAAAGATGGCGACTCTAAAACTTTCGGATTCAGTGGGCCTCGCAACATTCCTCTTTGCACTTTCCCGTTTCTCCCTAAAAAGGGAGATATGGGAATGGAGGGGTGATGCATTCCCATATCCCGGTATCCCTAAACAAGGGATAACTTGATGCGGAAACCCAAAGCTCCCATAGTAATCTGAATGGGCCATAAGGCTATTTTCAATAAATCCATAGTGGGGGCCGCAATATCCTTTTTGCACTTTTTCCGCTTTTCCCTAAAAAGGGAAAATGGGAATGAAAGGGTAATGCATTCCCATATCCTGGTATCCCCTAAACAAGGGATAACTTGATGCGGGAAACCATCAGTTCCCATATTGGATACAAAATTCACTCAAGGCAACCGAGGCACATTCCAACGTGCTAATATAGACAACACTCCTCTCGCACTTTTGATTTCGTCCTCCCCTAAACAAGGGAGGATGGAACGAGAGCAGTGGTGTCCCACATCCGCACGTACGCGCACCCCTATCCAAGGGCGCGCGGGGCGCGTGGGCACGTCCCGGGAACCTCCCAAGTATACTATCCATCCGAGGAGTACGAAGATGTATAGGGATTTGAAGAAGCAATTTTGGTGGAATGGCATGAAGCGACAAATAACGGATTATGTGTAGAGGTGTCTAACTTGTCAACAGGTGAAGGCGGAGCACCAAAGACCGGTGGGGTTGTTACAGCCGTTGGATATTCTGGAATGGAAATGGAAGCACGTTACGATGGATTTTGTTTCGGGTTTTCCACGCACTCGTAGAGGATTTGATGCCATTTGGGTTGTTGTTGATCGGCTCATTTTATACCGATTGCTATGACTTATTCCTTGAGTCAATTAGCAGCATTATATGTGCAGGAGATTGTTAGATTGCACGGGGTTCCAGTTAGTATTGTTTCAAACCGGGATTCGAGATTCACATCGAGGTATTGGCAGGCTTTGCAAGAAGCTATGGGGACTAAGTTGAATTTTAATACAACTTTTCACCCTCAGGCAGACGGACAGTCCGAGAGAATGATACAAATCCTTGAGGATATGTTGCGGGCTTGTACGGTGGATTTTATGGGGAGTTGCGATACACACCTTCCATTGGCGGAGTTTGCGTACAATAATAGTTACCAATCGAGCATCGGGATGGCACCGTATGAGGCTCTTTTATGGGCGGAAGTGTAGATCTCCTATTTGTTGGGATGAGGTTGGAGAAGCAAAATTATGGGGTTCCGAGATTGTTCAACAGTCGGCCGAGAGTGTGAAATTAATTCGGGATAGATTGCTTATGGCTCAAAGTCGACAGAAAAGTTATACGGATAATCGAAGGAGAGATTTGGAATTTCAGGTTGGAGATTTTGTGTTTCTTAAGGTATCGCCGAGAAGGGGTACTAAGCGATTGGGAAGAAAGGGAAATTATCACCGAGGTTCGTTGGACCTTTTGAAATTCTTGAGCGAGTTGGGAGTTTGGCTTATAGGGTGGCTTTACCGCCGTCATTGTTGGAGATTCATAATGTGTTTCATGTGTCTATGCTTCGGAAATATCTTAATGTGTTTCATGAACCCTAGGTTTCTACATGAAGATTTTGCTTAGATGAACCTACTTGGGACCTTGATTAGCATGTTATTCCTGTGTAGCATAGTATATTAACCCATGCTATGTGATTATTTCATGTTTTGTGAGCATGATTGGTGAGGTTGCTTGGAAGGGTATATGCCCAAATGATGATTTCGCTTGATGAACATGATTAAAACTTTGATTAGTTTTCTATTCATGTGTAGAGTAGCATATTAATTCATCCCATGTGATTTATTCATGTTTTGGAGAGCATGATTGGTGAAGTGATTTAAATGAGTTTATGCCCTAATTGTGATGTGTGCTCTATGTTACCTAATTAATTGTTTTGTTGGGTTTATGTGGGTTTAATGAGCTTGGGAATCTTGCCTATGATGTTAGACATGAACATAGGAGGGTATTGTAGCCGATGCTTCTATGCCCTAATTTTTGGAAAGTGTAGATTGGTCTCAACGGAGTCAACCTTTGGGTTAGTATGAATTTTAGGAACTATAATCTTAAGTCCTATGGAATTTGGGGTAGATTTAATGGAGGTTAAGCCTCCAAGCAATTTTTAAAGTGTATGAAGGTCACTTGATTATGAGAGTTTATATGATTCTTTAATGTGAATTTATGCTAGTTGTGAATGAAATGCATGACTAGTTTGATGGTAGAGTATGTGCCTACTTGTTTTGAGCATATGAGTATACATTACTTGTGCTTGGGTTTTGAGTCCAGCTGGAGTCGGTTTGTTGAGTCTTTGGCAGGACGATGCATCGTCTTCACGAATTGTGGGATTCATGATCACGATGGATCGTCGTGCCGGGTTGCACACACCCCTCTATCGATGGCCACGGTGGGGGAAGTAGTTCATCTTAGTTGTAGTAATACACATGACTTTGATAACTATGGAACTCGAGTGGGGATTGTCTCGGGGACGTCGATATCCAAGAAAGGGATATCGAGGACACATAAGGGGTTTGCACGTGTTTTTGCAGGAGCGACATGGCGGAAGGAATGGTAATGGTATCATATCCCTTTCATATGAATTGACTCACAAGTACTTATGTGAATAATGTGCTATGTGAATATGATATGATATGATGGTTGAGATGGTTTCATAATTGTTATACTTTATGGAAAACATGACTTTTAAGGTTGTTAAGCTTATATGCCTTGACATGAATATTATTGGAATGTTATGTTATGTCAATAACATGAATTATTATTGTTAAGCATAAAATTCCTTGACATGGATTTCAATGAGCTGTCATACTATAATGATAGCATGATTTATTATTGTTGAGCATGAATATCTTGACATGATTTTAATACAATGTCATATTATATTGGTAGCATGATATCTTAATATTGAGCATGATGCCATGATAGGAAGTTATGTTTAGTAACTTAATAAGTCTTTATGACTTACTTCTATTTGTTGATTGTTTTCCCTAGATCCGAGCCGTGCTAGCGGGTCGAAGTGATTGCCGAGATCGTTGGTGAAGTTTCCTTTTTGGCAAGGTTGCTACTTAGTTGTATAGTTCATTTTCTTTTGGTAAGGACGTTGGGAAAAATGAAGTTATGTAAACTTCATGATGGGTAACAAACCTATTTATGGATGTAATATTTGTACTTATGTTGGTTAACTTATTCTTTTGGTAGCCGACTTGTGTTAGTCGTGCTTGGTGTATGTTGGTGGTTATATTTAAGTATGCTATCATGATGGTTAAATTATTATGTTTGTTCTCCGGCATGTTTTTAGCCGTTGAGTATGTTAGACTAGAGTCTTAGACTTAGAGTATTGTTGGGTTCTGGCTGTAACGTCGCCGATGACTTGGTTTATTTGTGCTATATATTTGTATTGCATGACAGGGAGTTTTGCTCTACGTGCCCAATGTTGCGGCACGTTCGTCAAATTTTTGGACCGAAAGATTAATTATCTCTTTGGTTGTATTTAGTTTGAGCTTGTTAGCTCGGGCGCTACTGTGATTTTTATGTTTTGCTTCCGCATGTGTTCTAAGTTGTTGACGTATTGCCATTATGGTCTTACTCATTATTTGCTATTTGCTTGTTGTTGCTTGTTTCCCGACGGCACGACCTTGGGATTCGTCTTGGGATCCGGGTCGGGTTGACTCTTGCTCTTTGCATGTATTTGGGATTTGGGATTTGGGGTGTAAATATAACATAATGGGGTGTAGGGAGTATTATTTGTCTTTTAGTATAAGGGTATTATAGTTATTTCAATGGGGTGTATAGATTAATTGATGGGGTGTAGAGATTAATTGATGTGATGTAATGCTTAGAAGGGCTTATTAGGTCATTTCACTTAATGACATTTGTGTAATTATTGCAAGTGGGGTGTAATGATAGGTTTTTGGGGGTGTGGTTATCCCCACCCTTATATGGTTTGGTCTTGGTACTGAATTTTTGTAGAATTCTTTAATTAGTCTGATCCCGGTTTTATGTTTTATAATTGGGTTCTGTAGCTGAACTGGACCAATATATATATATATATATATATATATATATATATATATATATATATATATATATTATTTGAGTGACTATTAACGTAACACCCAAATTACTAAACGTAACGCCATTAATATGCAAATTAATGACAATAATATATTTACTCCAATTAAAACAAACAAAAATCTTAACTTCAATTACAACAACCCTCCCCCAATTCATTTCAACCCATCAATCCTTCGTCATCTTCATCTCTCCAAACAAAGGAAACCCTAAATTTCTCTTCATCCACTCAACATATATAATGTAACACTATTCTATCCACACACACACACACACACACACACACACATATTATATATACTAGTTTTTGCATTCGTGCACTAAACGCACGACATATATTTTTTCCAACTAAACTATACATAAATAAAATGAATAGGAAAATAGATCAATGGAAGTGATTTCAGCTACCCAAGAAATGCTTTAGCTTATGTGCTCATTTACCATGCATCAAACATATAATTAATTAGTTTCCAAGTAATGAAGAGTAAAAACTAATTATAAAGATGTTTGTGAATTCCAAAAGTTTTTGACTAATCAATAAATTAGTATCTTATGTTTTTTTTATCAATATGTTAAATGTTATCTAGATTTTGGAGACATAGAAATTTGTGTACATTTTTTCATATTCTCACATGATAGATAAGACAAAAGTGATGTTTTGTTTTTGGCAAGTGATTTTTGGCGGGAAATTATCTTATTTAGCAGTGTTATTTGCTTATGTCATTATATATATATATATATATATATATATATATATATATATATATATATATATATATATATATATATTACTCCTTCCATTTTCAAAATATTGCATGGGTTGACCCGACACACCGTTTAAGAAAAACGAATTGACTATATAATAAATATTAGTGAAATGTGTGGTTTCCTATAATACCCTTGAGTATGTGGTCATAATTAAAGTATGTAGAAAAAGTAAGGGTAAATTGGTAAAAGTGTTTTCCTAAATTAGAAAGTTTTTGTAAGATCTCGATTCCCGGTTAGCTTGAATTGCGTGCAATGCTCGCATTCCTTCTTTGGTTGATTGCTCGTTGGGCTTGTGAGAGAGTCTGGATGTGTATGAGAGATCACATTAAGACCAAAATACTTTTAAGACATGCCATATAGTTGTGGACTTGCTAAAGTCACAAGTCGTAACTCGACGATAGTCGAAATGCGACGCGATCGAGAATTCGCTTGTGTTTTGTGTTCCCGACCTCGTTTTGGTCCTAGATCTTTACATGAGGATTAAATAACATGTTTAGATGCATTATACATCTAGTTGGATGCATTCCTCAAGTCTCGTGAAGTTTTGACGCTTCGAGGATAGCAATTCTCCTTATCGCGTAGTTCGAGATTAAGCCGGGTGATCGTCTCGCCCTTCGGGAGTCCTTTTCTCCTATCTGTTGTTCATCATCTGAGAGACATTCAAGCCTATTTTGTAGCCCTTTTAGTTGTTTACAATCATGGGTTGCTGCCCGTCGGTTTGTGGTTTCATTCGACGTTTCATTAGCGAGGTGTCGCGCCTTGCGTCGGTTTTGCTCCGGGTTGTCTCGGGTGTTATTTATGGGGGTTTAGACCCACTTTGAGGGTGGTTTGAGACTTGTTGTGATTAGTTAAGAGTATGAGAACATTAAGGGTTGAATTATAGGCCGTTTCGAAGCTTTACGGCTTGCGGTTGCGTGCGGGAAGGACCACAAACGAGCGAAGGAAGCAGAAAATTGGAAATAGCTGGAAATTGGGCAAAGCGCTCGCATGGAAGAGGAGCCATGCGACCGCATCCTATGCTGTCCATGTTTCGGGATTTTTTGGTGAATTTGCTAAGTTATCCAATTTAACCCCACCCAAACCCATCCTAAACTAATCCTAAACCTTCCTAACTATCTTAAGACATGTCCTAACCATCTAATTGAGATTTGGAGGTGGATTAGTGTGGCTAATCAATTGGAAACAACCCAATCAATCTAAACATAACCCACTTGACTTTCTAACCTATTTGAAGCCCTAACTCCTCACTTAACCTCCCATATTCAGCCAACACTTTCAAAAAACGTGGGAGACTTCTTGGAGAGCCTAAGAGAAGAGTTTCTAGGGTTCTTGAGAGCCCAACCCTTGCAATCCATAGCTTGGGGCTTCCATTTCTCAATCCACACCATAGATTTGAAGAGGAGATTGAGGAGAACACAACCCACCACTTGGAATTTCGGGATTGTGGCTTGAAGGGGCTGAACCAAGGTAAGTTTCTACCCCTCTTTCTTCTTCTTTTGGCTCCATTGACCCTAGGGAAACAATCATATTTGCTATGTGAGGTCAATGGATGCAATTGTTAGGGTTTGTAGAGATGCCATGAACCCTAGGTTTCCAATTGTTGATAGAACTTGGTTGAACCTATGTGAGACCTTGATTTATATGAAATTCACATGTTAAATGGTCTATTAAACTTGGCTATGTGAATTGTTCATGGGTATTGAGCTTGATTGGTAGAGATACTTGGAAGGGGATTTTTGCCCTAATTATGTTTGGCTTATTAACTATGATAGTAAGCTTGATTATTATGTTGTACATGTATAGTAGAGCATATTAATCCATGTTGTGTGATTAAATCATGTTTTGGAGGATATGATTGGTAAGGTGAACCAAATGAAGTTATGCACAAATTGATGAATTTGTTCTATGATTCCTTGGTAAGTGTTTTGTTGGGTTTATGTGAGTTCAATGAACTTGGGAAGATGGCTAATGATGATAGTTTTGAACATAGGGGGTATTGAGACCCATGGCTTCTATGCCCTAAATTTTAGAAAGGGTAGATTGGACTCAACGGAGTCACTATAAGTTCTATAATGTGCTAAACGAACTTGGGTTGAAATCCTACGATGATTGGATTTTGTTTGATTAATGTTGAGAAATGCATAGTCTCCAAACTTTATATGGAATTATAATTATGATGGCTTTTTGGATTTTTAGTCTTGGGAATTAAGCAGAATGACTATTGGGATTTGGTTGTAAACTTTAATGAATCATTACGGTGTGGATTTATAAAACACATAAGGAATGAAATGTGTTAGTAAGACTCAACAGAGTCGTCATAAGGCTAATAAAATGATAAAGAGCCTTGGGTTGAAACCCTACAATGTTTGGGTTTGTTTGGGTTATGTTTGTGCACACCGGGTTTTTGGTTTGTGTCCAATGGAGACACTCATGGTATAGAGACTTATTAGAAATATATCTTGAGCATGCTTGTTAGAGCATGGGACAATAGAGACCTACGTATGGCCACGAGTATATTAAGTGAAGAATAAGAAAGAATTCTCTCCTTAGGGATTTTGGGTTGCGTGTATACGAAATCACTTGTGAGAAAATGACTACGGAGTAGTCATGTTTGTTTTTGTGTATGGAATTGGTGATGTCGATCATGTATGACGATTAGGACTATGATTGAGTCCGGTGTACTTAAAATAAAGACTGAAATAATAAGTCTTGAATTGTTGATATTTTGAGACTAACGTAGTAGTCTTTGGTTTGATTTGAGTTGAGGATTATGGTAGACCTCACATTATGTTTTATTAAGTTTGTATGCTATACTTGACTTGGTTGATGACATGAGGAATAATGAGTACCTCAATATGTAGTTTTTAAACTAAACTTATAAGTTAGTTAAACACATTGGTTATATGCAAATATATGCATTGTTCTTGATACTTGGTAGAGCATTATGTCCTACTTGATTATATGCAAATATGTGCATGGATTATGGAATTTCATGGAGCATTATGCCCTATTTGTTTATATGCAAATATATGCATGGTTTATGAGATTTCGTAGAACATTATGTCCTACTTGGTTATATGCAATTATGTGCATGGTTTATGAGATTGTTGTAGAGTATTATGTCCTACATGATTTAATGAGCCCGATAATAATGAACTTGGTCTCATTGGTTTATGCAAGTAAATATCTACTTGATCGTTTTGGTTTAAGTCCAGCTGGCGGGTTTGGTTGTTGTGTCGGCAATGGGACGATTCATAGTCTTTGGGAACAATCGCTATGAATCGTTGCATTGGGTCCTTTTTCTCCTCACTATTTGGCCAATAGTGGGATGTGGTCTCGAGGGAGAGCCATCTAGCCTACTTTCGAGCTCCCATTTCTCATCCGGAGACTAGATGAATGTAGCAAGTACTCATTAAGGGAAACTGATGAGTTGTGATTATTTGGGGAGGAAACCCCAGGGTATGATTGATTGGGAATTGAGCCCGGATCTTGGTTGAGATTGGATCTCATGGTAAGTTGGTTGGGTTTTGAACCGGATTTGATTAGATTCGATTCGATTCACATTCTTGTCGATGTTTATTTTATCTATTTCCTTGCAAGTGTACAAGACTATTATAGAATAGTATTGGAAGCAAGGGTCGAACCACAGAGATTTGGATTTGATTATAGTAAATTTAACTAATCTATTAAAATAAAACAATTAATAACTAATGGGGTTTTATTGGTTTTTATAAATTAAATTAACTAGAAAGCAATAAAATAATCTAACTAACAAAGCATGATAAATATGAGATAAATCAAAGATTTGTAAATCGCCTAGGAATTAGGATTCACTTGTATCTAATCTATTGTTTAATTCAAAATAATTATCATTCAATTTCTTGGGTTCGTTCACAAAAGATAGATATATTTGTTGAACAATTGGTTCAGCCTCCATCCCATAAAATTCATCCATTCTATATCCTAAGCACAAGAACATATAATCTATCTGTCACTTAGATTATGATCTATCTGTCACCTAGATCATGTATGAACCTGGTCCTAACTTATCACTCTTGTGCATCGATAGGTCCAATTTATTGTGATGGTGAGCCAGTGTACGACATATGCACATTGGTCATGCAGTTATCCGCACCTCTAGGCCTTTATTATTTGCAATTACATTCATTTGTTCAAAGCGAAATAATAGAGGGATTGATAATCACCACAATCAACAAGAATTAAATGAATAAGAATTAATATAAAACAATAGAGTCGATACAAGTTACCTCCAATTCCTAGATTATGGAGTTAGCTCTCCATAATTGAAAATACAAAACCTTGAACCATTCTTGAATAATCTTTCTTCATAGACAAAGAAAAATAATACAGAACTTCTCTCTTTTTTTCCTAACTAAAATGATCTATTTATACCTAATTAATCCTACAACAAGGAGGAAAAGGAGATACAATATAATTAAAATACTTAAAAGAATTAAAATAGGAATTGCACAATTCCCAAGACAATTGGAACACCAAAGTGGGCGGCTGAATTGTTGTGGAAAATCTTATTTTCAGCTTTTGGTCTTCAAGTTTTCAGCTTTTGCAGTTTGGTCCTTGAAGTTCTTCAATTCAGCATAAAATGCCTATATTTTGCACAATTAGTCCAAAAGTCCCTGAAACTATAAAACAACACTAAAACACATATTAGACAACAAAAACCTCGAGAAATAGCATAATTTAAGCTGGAATAATACTCAATAACTGCGTATAAAATACAGTTATCAGTTACACATGATTATTTATGAGCATTTATATGGAAAATAATATGCTACTTGATTTATGTGAGTTTATGTGCTATAAAAATTAAGTACATGTTTCATGATGGTATACTAGCATGATACCATGATTTTATATGATTGCACATTATGCCATGCCATGTCATAATATGCCATCGTTGCATTTAGAAACTTCTTTGGGTCATTATGACTCACTCGATGCGATTGTTTTCCCTAGTGTGCAGTGATCCCAGATTAATGGCCGGATAGCGATTTCTAGCGTGGTCTTCCAAGTCATAAGCTTGGAGCTATTTATTTTTATTGTTGTTGTTTTTCAGTGAGACTCGGATGTAAAGTTATGTAGACTTTACTTGGGTAGGTTGTAGTATTATGTTAATGTTGTGTATTTGGGAGCCGGTTGTATATCTGAGCTTCTGTATCCTTAGATTTATTTCGTTGTCATTTCGAGCATGTGTGGCTCGTTTATTCTAGTTTTGGTATTATTGTTGTTCCTACCTCCTACAGTTTTAGTCGTGAGATTTGGTTGGTGGTTTAGCATTGATTATATTGTTATGGTTGAATTGTTCCTCCGGCATGTTATAGCCGTTGAGTAGTATTTATCAGGTTGGGATTTTGTGCATTCTTAGGCCTTGGTTGTCGATGGTTTGTTGTGCGTGTCTAATTTTGCGTCACGCGCGTCGAATTTTTGGGCCGAGAGATTTACTATCTCTTTGGTTGTTTTTATTTAAGAGCTTGTTAGCTCGGGTCCCATTATGGTTTTGCTTCCGCAGGTTTTAGTTTTTGTTATCCTGTATCGCCGTTATGGCTTTGTCTTCTTGTCTTGAGCTTGTTGGCTCATCTTTTGACTCGCACCATTATGCTTAGCAGGTGCTTGTCTGTCCCTTAGCTTGTCCTGATGGCACGACCTTGGGATCTCGTCTTGGGATCCGGGTCGGGTCGTCACACTTTTGAAAGAGGACAATTATTTAAAAACAGACGAAAAATGAAAGGTAGACAATAATTTGAAAACGGAGAGAGCATCATTCATATAAAAAACAAAAATAATAATAATTATTCAACCAAAAAAAAAACATTCACAAATGGGAAACAGATGTTTAGCAATACATCCGCCTAATTCCAGCGGTTGTATGGCTAAATATACACCAAAGACCAGCGACTGTATGACTAAACATCTCCCAAAAACGAGCGGCTATTTGCTAAATAGTGGATATGTGTTTGGAGTGCCGTCGTGCACTAGCGGATGTTGCAAAGTAGATTCGTTACTCGCCAGCTGTGAGTGTCTCGTTTTTAACCAGATCTGCACCACATGAAAGGCGGGGTGGTTTCTAAACTTTTCAAAAGCGCGTGGAATACGTTCAGCCTCAATTATTGACTAAAAATATTTATAACAGAGTCGTCATCCTTATTTTAAGGATAGACAAAGGAAAACAAAATATACTAGATTTGTAAAAGGGTTCGGAGGCTAAGTTACGAGTTGGGAAAGGGTTAGGCACCTAACTCGTATTTTCGGACTCAAAATAGATTTTTGGCTAAATAGACTCTTTTTATAAAGTTAACAACTTAAATAAAGCATTTATATATATATATATATATATATATATATATAATAATAATAATAATAATAATAATAATAATAATAATAATAATAATAAAAATAAAGAAACTTACAGCAGCCTCATTTTTAGAGTTGCAAATAAACTTTATAAAAATTAATTAGGTCATAATAACGACTTATTTTAGTGATATTTATACCCAAAATTTGAGCATTATAACGACTTATTTTATGATATATTACTATTTTGAATAACACTATTTTAAAGACAAAATAATAAATACTTTAGGGTACCTATCTCTTGAAGCGTGTGGGCTTTATCCCGAACCAAACTTATTTTCTGATAGGTTTTAGGGTGTGCTCGCATTGTCCTTAGGGAGAGAGAGTCTTTGGTTGTTGTTGGATTTCGGGCAGTGTGACTGCTCCATTTGGTTACTTTTCGCCTCGGGATCCGGCTGGTACAACTACTTGCTTTTGTTTGCTTGTTGTTGTCGTCGGGTCTGAAATCGGGCAAAACAACTGCTTGCTTCGAATGGATTTGACGTGTGGATTCGGGCAGAGCAACTGCTCTTTTTGGAATTTTGGAACCGATGAAATAGGGCGGAAACCTAGCAGGGTAACTAGGGTTCACTTTGGCCGAAGTGTTTTAGTGTTTAGGGGCGGTTTTGGCAGCCTAATGGAGCTTCGAGGTTGGATTGGAAACTAACAGCGTAACTGCTATTCGCATGTTTCTCTCCGTAAAATTATGTGTTTTGGGCAGTGCACTGCCTCCGTATTTATAGGCTGAGATCAAGGATCCTTAACAACAAAGGAAAAGCCTGATATTTTCTTCTGTGCATTAACGTGTTGTACCTTGCGATGAAGGAATTGCACCAAAAGCAAATTGCAACAGTGAACGGGAGGAAGCTGGGCCGCTGCCTATACCCCTTTTGGGCGCCGCCTGTAGGGGTTGTGGGTGCGGCCCCCACTTTTCCCTATGGCTGCTCCCGTTTTGTTTTTTCTTTTGTTTTTGGCACTTTTGCCCCATGCAATTCACTGTTTGTTAATTCTTCCATCCTTTTGCACTTTTAACCCTATAACCTGACATCCTTTAGTCCTTATGACAGGTCTCGATATTTTATGGCATGTCATAAACAGGGGTACGAAATTGGGGTGTCTATAGAGCCCCTCAACGATGGAGTTTATGGGTAAACCAAAATTTACCATTAAACGAACATCTTTGATAAGAAATAGACTCTCTAATTTCAAAGAAATTATAATAGGAAAGAATGTAACATGTGATCGATGTTTTAATTAATCTTTTTCCTTGCAAGTGGACAAGATTATTATAGAATAGACTTGGAAGCAAGGGTCGAACCCACAAAGACAAGTGATCACGAACAGTGCGATTATTGATAGCAAATTACTAACATAAGGGGGGTTTTTATTGTTTAATTCTACTCTAAACTACTAGTTATAGATGTTTAACTAATTAGACAGTAATAGCAGATATGAAGATCTTATGGTGAGTGGAAATCTAGGATTCTGGGTTTCACTTATATCTCCTTTATGTTCAATTCATAATAATGTCATTCAATGTCTTGGGTTCGTTCACTAAAAATAGATATAGTGTTGAACAATTGGTTCGGCCTCCATCCCCAAAAATTCATCCATTCTATATCCTAAGCACAGAGGCTGTTAATCTAGATGTCACCTAGATTTATGATCTATCGTCACCTAGATCATGTAAGAACACTGTCCTAACTTATCACTCTCGTGCATCGATAGGTCCAATTTATTGTGTTGGTGAGCCAATGTACGACATATGCACTCGGTCATGCAGTTATCCGCACCTCTAAGCCTTTATTATTTGCGATTACATTCATTTGTTCAAAGCAAAATAATAGAGGGGTTGATAAACAACACAATCAACAAGCATTGAATAGACATATATATAAGAATCAAAACATAAATTCGATACAAGTTACCTCCCACCTCCTAGATTATGGATGATTTAGTTCATCATAGACAATGAACAGCACATGGAGATGATCGGATACATGATTTGATCTTCAATACTTGAAATTACAAAACCTAACTATGTTATACAATCTAAAACTACCTAAAATCTATGAAAAGAGAGCTTCCAGCCGTCCTCCTTATGCTTTGGCTCGGCATCTGGCTTCTATATATACTCGGGAGTTGTGATTGGATCGAATGATTGTGTGAAAATCCGAAAATCAAGCATTCTGCCCACCTTGCGGTCGCAAGGTGCTGGATACCTTGAGTCCGCAAGGTCTCCAGTGTGGGTGGCTTTGATTTCTTTGATTCTTGGCTCGAGGACCAGTCGCCTACCTTGCGGTCGCAGTGCGAGGCACTTGTCCGCAAGGTGTCCGTTGTTCTTGTTTCTTCAATTTTCCTTTTTTTTGGCCCTTCTTGAAATTTGCACTTAAAACCCTGGAGTTTAACGTATTTTCACGAATAATCCTGAAACTTACAAAACTCACCGAAAACATATATTAGTACTCAAAAGACTCGTGAAATAGCATAATTTAAGTCATGGAAGTATATAAAATCGACGTATAAAATACATCGATCAACATGCAACAGTTTATAATGCAACATTTATACTCTCATGCTCTTACGATGCAATGGACTGATGGGAATGTAGCTGATATGATGTAATTGAAAGCGCTCTGATGGTCGTGCCTACTGTGACGATCCGACCCGGACCCCAATACGAGATACCAAGGTCGTGCCATCAAAACACACAATTAACAAGCATAGGGTAAGGCTATAACAGCGATACGTCAACGACTCAACACATGCGGAAGCAATTAACATAATGGAACCTGAGCTAACAAGCTCCGAAATACAAACGACCTAAGAGATAGTAAATCTCTCAACCCAAAAATTCAAAGCACGTGATGCAACATTAGACATGTACAACAAACCACCTGTTACAATTTATAAACAATAATATAACCAAGTCATCGGCGACATTACAGCCGGAACCCAATATTAACTAAATCTACAACTCTAGTCTACACACTCTACGGCTAAACATGTCGAAATACAACATATCCAACAATATAATAAAACTTGCGATGGATAGAAATAATGTAATAATATCAACGTGGCACGACTAATAGTTGTCGGCTCACCAAAGACTAAGTAATAGTTTAATAAATACAAGTACCAAATCAATAACACAAATCTTACTACCCAAAGTGAAGTTTATATAACTTCACTTCCCAAACGTCCTTTCCGAAACCAAGGCTACAAAAATATAAACTAGTTGCAACCTTCTCAACAAAAATCACGCGCACTATCGTAGATTCGGCTGATTCCTTCGAATCACTAGCTCGGCTCGAATCTAAGGAAAACAAAGTAAACAGAGTAAGTCATAAATACTTAGTAAGCTACTAAAGATGCAATGTCATGACATGACATTATGCTCAAATAAAACATGTACATCTCATGTCATACTCATGATATAACATTTCATGGAATAATCCACAACACAAACCAAAACCTATCAATAGTCACATAGAACATCATTTTGCATAATTCATCATAAAGTAATTCATATCAATAAAATATGATTCTCAATTCCAATATGTATAACATGTTATCTTCATATTGTAACGTTCATCAAAACATCATCCATATAACCCAATTATACCATGAGTCTCATACTTCAATAATTAACATAAATCATATAATAATTCATATATGAGAGACTATGGTTTCCATTCCAATCATGAATATCATGTTATATTTCTAGTATAACATTATATCAAAAGTCGTCATTTCATTAGCATGTTATATTTCTATTATAACATTTCATCAAGCAATCATCATCTCATGTAAATCATATCATTAGCCACGTAGCATAACAATTCATACAAGTGCTCGTAAAATAAACCACATAAGAGAGAAGATGATTTCCTTTCCGTTTCCGCCGTGTAGCTCCTGCAAAAACACATACCGTTAATAGTGTCCTCGATATCCCTTTCGTGGTATCGACATCCCCGAGACATTCCCCCGCTCGGGTTCCATAGTGATCAGAGTCATGTTTACTTACTACAACTAAGATCAACTACTTCCCCACCGTGGCCATCGATGGAGGGGTGTGTGCAACCCGGCACGGCGATCCATTGCGATCACGAATCCCACAATTCGTTAAGACAATGCATCGTCCTGCCAAAGACTCAAACCAAAAACGACGCCAACTGGACTCAAACGCAAGCACATGTAATATATACTCAAATGCTCACCAAGGAAAAGTACAACATAGCGCACTAATCCAATCAAGTAGATATTTACTTTTAAATCACATAGTTATGCATTTCTATGCTAACTAACACATAAACACATTAGAGCAATATTATCAAGTCTCTAATACCCAAGTGTCCTTCATACACTTGTAAACGCTCGGAGGCTTAACCTCCATCAAAACTACCCCAAATTCGTAGGATCTCAATATGTAATTTTCTATGTTCATATAAATCCCATAATCGACTCCGTTGAGTCATTTCTACTCTTTTTAAATTCGAAGGCGTAGAAGCTATTTGCATCATAACCCTCCTATTGTTCATTAGCTAATATTCACGGCTAAGTTCTCAAGGTTAACAACATTGTGTAACCCAACCTTATCCATACCTTCCCAACAAAATCCCCAAAACATGGTTCATAGATCAATACTTATTAATTAGAGTCAATCATCACATTTCAAGCATGTATCTCAAAATAGAATTTAATCTAGCATGCTTTCACCAAAAATAGACATTTATTTAATATGCTCATAACCAAGATGTAAATTCATCTAATATACTCACAACCTCAAATTCATGAATTAAAGTTGAACAACATACTTTTATATTCATGAAATTTAATTAACTTAATCCATTAAAGCTAAACATTACACTTAAATCATATAATCCATAATGATAATTCATCTATCATGCTTACAACCAAAAATAGGAGTTCATCAAGCATACTTCCAAACCTTAAGCATACAACCATATGTAATTCCATTAATTCCTAATATTCAAATAAAATCCCCAAAATGTTTCATAACACAAATAACACCAATTACTATATAAGCATCATGTCAAAACCCTAAGTTTTTAGGAAATTATATAACCATCATGTTCAAAGTCCAAGCTTACACAATGAACCTTCTTAGCATACTTCACTAATCATAGAAATTAACCCACACATGATTCTTAGCAAGTTCACTCTTTAAACTCAAAATCAAATCACACAGAGCATGTATGTGTACTCATTGACCTCAAATAGCAAGCCCTTTGTTTTCCTTAGGGTCAATGAGCACAAAATCCATAAAGGGAGGAGTGTAGTAGCTTACCTAGCTTGAGACAAAACAACAAAGAATGAAAATCAGATAGGTGAAGTTGTTCTACTCGTCGAGGGCTTCAAGAATCGGAAGTTTGAAGGCAATCCGACGGTTGGATCTTCATGGATCGAAGGAAGAAGAAAGCTAGGGCTCAAAGCCCCCAAGAACTCTCTCTCTCTCTCTCTCTCTCTCTAAAAACGTATGAAGGAGGGGATGAAATGAGGGAATTTGTTGCATTCACAAATGGGTTTGTGTATTTATACTTCCGAAATTAAAGGGGGGTACAATAGGGATTTCCATGGAACAATTAGTGAAGATTAGATGTAATCAACCACTAATCCAACCTTAATTAACTTCCTAATAATGTTAGGACATGATTAGGACTAAGTATGGGAGGTTAGGAAGGGTTTAGAGGGGGTTGAATGGGGGTAGGATAGGTAATTCTTCTTAAATCACAAAACATGCCATTGCTGAGTCGGGGGACCATGCGGTCGCATGGTCCTCAAGCCATGCGAGTGCATGCCCTCAGCCTCCACATGATGGTTTCTTCTGTCGACCTTGCGGGGGCAAGGTCCTTCTCCCTTGCGGCCGCAAGCCTTCCAGAGCAAAAAAGGCTTAGAAATCAACCCCAAATGACCCCAAACACATAACCAAATCAATAAAGGTTCAAACCCCATCCAAAGTAGGTCTAGAACTCCCACAGAACACCCACGAACAACTCGGAGTGAAACCGAAGCAAGGCGCAACAACTTGCTAACGAATCGACGAATGAACTAGCGATCGAACGAGCAATACCATGAGACTTAAAGCAAGTCAAGAGGCCAATGAATAGGCTTAAATACTTCTAAGAAGTTAAACAACAACTAGGGGAATAAGGACTCCCGAAGATGAGATGATCATACGACTCAATCTCGAACTACGTGATAAGGACGATCGCTATCCTCGAAGCATCAAAACATCACTACACTTAAGGAATGCATCCAACTAGAAGTCTAATACATTTAAACATTTTAATAAATCATCATGTAAAGATCTAGGACCAAACCTAGGTCATGAACATAAAACGCAAGCAAACTCTCAATCGCGTCGCATTCCGACTAACATCAAGTTACGACTTGTGACTTTAGCAAGTCAACAACTATAGGGCATCTCTTAATAGTATTTTGGTCTTAATGTGGTCTCTCATACACTTCTAGACTCTTTCACAAACCAATCATACAATCAATAAGCGAAGAAATGCAATCATCGTACGCAATCAAGCTAACCGGAAATCGGGGTATTACACCTACTGAGTAGACTGCCTACGTATCCTTTTCAGGAATGAGACCAAACGTAGTTCGGCTCATGACGAAAACTTGACAACAAACTCGAGGTGGGATATCGTGCTTCCAGGGCGGACCCTCGCAAAGACACTATAATGCGACACATGAAAATAAAACATTGTATTCTTAGGGCGGACCCTGCAGAACACGATGGTGGGACACATGAAACAACTTCACGTCAAGTTCATCCGGGTAGTTGAATACCCAATTTGGCTGTCAAATATAGTGACTGTTCCGAAACCCAATGGAAAGGTTCGAATCTGTGTGGACTTCTGCGATCTCAACAAGGCATCACCCAAAGATGACTTCCCTCTACCCAACATTGATATTGTGGTAGACGTTGTGGCCTCTCACAAGATAAGATCCTTTGTAGACGGCATGCTGGGCTATAATCAAATCAAAATGGCAGTAGAAGACCAGGAAAAAACTTCATTCATCACCCCCTGGGGAACCTACTGCTATAGTGTCATGCCATTTGGACTAAAAAAACACTGGGCTACCTACCAAAGGGCCGCCACTACCCTCTTTCACGATATGATACATAAAGAAGTTGAGGTATACGTGGATGATATGATTGTGCATTCCGACGATACAGATGGTGCCCATGTCAGAGACCTTCGAAAATTCTTCGAAAGGTTAAGAAAGCACAAAATGAAGCTCAACCTATCCAAATGCACATTCGGAGTCACCAAGGGCAAAGTCCTAGGGTTCCTGGTAATCGAGCATGACATCAAAATAGAACCAGCCAAAATAAAAGCCATCATAGACATGTCGCAGCCAAAAACCCCAACGGAAGTCAAGGGTTTCCTAGGGCTGATTGCAGTATATCTGTCGCTTCATCAGGCAGCTAACCTCCACATGTGAGCCACTATTCAAACTCTTGAAGAAGGACACTGACTGAGTTTGGGACGAAGAATGCCAGCTAGCCTTCGAAAGAGTCAAAAAATACCTTGCCAACCTACCAGTGCTAGCTCCTCCCCATACACATAAACCCCTCCTCCTATACTTAACTATCACAGACACGACAGTAGGGGCTATGCTCGCACAAGAGAAAGAAGATTCCTACTATTAGTCCCAAAGGGCGCAATAATAAGCTAGAAAGGGGAGGGGTTGAATAGCTTATTAAGCACTTAAAACTTTTCGTATTGATTCCTAAAACAAGCACTTGCAATCTATTGAAAAGATTGAAGTAGCGGAAGTCTTGCAAGGAAGACAGACTAAGTCTGCTGGTGAAGTACTACCGGTAGACTTAGGTGGTTACTCAAGTTTGCAACTAAAGGAATAAGTTAACATATATGAAAACAGAATAATGTAGTAAGTAAAGAACACATGTATTTTGAGATGGTTCGCACTATAAAGAGTGCTACGTCCACCACCAAGGCAGTCAACCTTGGATTTCAATGTGCACTATATTTTCCACTAGTTCTATTACAAAAATATCCAATGGATTGTGTACAAAATATTTGACTTGTATTTAGGGGTGGGGGCATTGAATATCTGGACAAAACAGAATATTCAACGTGCAGAAGAATAGTAGAAGGAACAACAATAAGAAGCAAATGATTAATGGTTGATGCAGATCTTGTTGTTGTTGTTGAGGACTTCGTTGATCAGTTGATGATCTATTGAATGCACCGAGTGTATAAAGCTTGATGTTGTTGTAAAGATTCAGAGCATTTTATTTCTTCAGACTTTAACGGCAGTATTTACAGCTTGGGCATTCTTGAGATCGTTGGTGAAGACGAAGTGAGTAACAGCTCTATTAGGTTGAATGCATTAAATGCCTGGAGCTGTCTGTGGACTTCTTCTTCAACTAATATTGAATAGGGAATGGTGAAGAGTTGTTGCAGCAACTAGCAGGTGAGCAATCAAAGTTGCAGGCCTGCAATAGTTGGTGCCTCAGATGTGTCGGCTCTTCACCGCTCGTCACTTTTCAGAGGTGAAAGTCTTCATTCTTTTCGAAAAGCGAGGGACGCTGCCCGAGAAGTCAAGCGCTGATCTCGAGATGATTTAATTCAAATTCAAACTGATTTGGGCTGAATTAAATAATCCACTAAAGCTTGATCAAATTAAGGGCTGGACACGTCATGCTTTCCTGATGCAGACAAGGACTGCCACTGGAGGTTGTTTGAAGTCTTCCGGTGAAGCCTTCACCAAGTCTTCACGAACTCGTGAAGTCTAAAAACTATTCTAAGGCAAAGTTCTATACACAGTTGCCACGCTAACTGGTACGCAGCCCAATTAGCCACTACGCATAGAACCTAATGTAATGTATGAACAAATGCAAATCAAGATACAATGAGAAACAACACCTACATTGAAAATGCCATCTACTTCATAAGTAGGAAATTACAAGGAAGTGAGCTAAACTACTCGGCCTTAGAGAAAAGCTGCACCGGTCTAGTCTGGGCAACACAGAGGCTCAAAATCTACTTGCAAGCATGGTCCATCAAACTCATCTCCAGAATGGACCCCATGAAATACATCTTCGGAAAGCCATCACTCTCCAACCGATTGGTTAAATGGTCATTTCTCCTCAACGAATTAGACATCACCTATGTCACGCTTAAATCAATCAAATGCAGTGTGATCACAGACCATTTAGCTGATCTACCACTAGAATCATAAGATGTACCGGAGCCAAGTTTCCCAGACGAAGGTGTCTTGGAAATTACTGATCATGACACCAAATGGCAAATGTTCTTCGATGGGGCTGCCAACAAGAGAGGTTTCGGCATAGGAATCATGTTAATCGATCCAGCAGATTCTCACACTCCTTTGGCCATAAGACTAGAATTCGAATGCTCAAATAACAATGTTGAATATGAAGCTTGCATTGCTGGTCTAGAAGAAGCTCTCCAAAAAGGGGCTAAAGACTTGGAAATCTTCGGTGACTCTGCCCTGATTATAAACCAGGTCGAAGGGAAGTGGAAAACCCAGGATCCCCGGCTACAGCTATATCATGCCAGATTGATAGCCCTAACAAAAGAATTCGATAATATCTTGTTTCATTATCTACCGCGAGATAGAAATCAATTCGTTGATGCCTTAGCCACTTTAGCCTCGTTGGTCAAAATTCTCATAGAAATCAATGTCCAACCATTCATAATTGGGAAAAAGACCACTCCTGCCTATTGCTTCAGAATCGATGCCACTCCTGAAAAGGATAACAAACCCTGGTACCTAGACATTATAAATCTACTTCAGAAAGGGGTCTATCCACCCAATTTAGACAAAAGAGGGAAAATTTCCCTACGAAGGTGGGCATCGCAATTCGTAATCAGTGGGGGTAGTCGATACAAAAGGCACTACCAAGGTTTAAACCTGCTATGCATCAATCAGGCTAAAGCCAAACAAGTTATGGACCAACTGCACGGTGGTACTTGTGGGCCACATATGAATGGGCACATGCTATCAAAGACAATAATCAGACAGAGGTACTACTGGAGTACGCTAGAAACGAACTGTATCCGGTGGGTGCATCATTGTGATAAGTGTTAACGTTTTCGCAAATCTGCAGCACGTTCCTCCACATACATTGTACAACTCCACAGCTCCTTGGCCCTTCTCAACATGAGGAATTGACATCATAGGTCAAATTCACCCAAAAGGATCCAATGACCACGAATATGTCCTAGTAGCTGTCGATTATTTCACAAAATGGGTAGAAGCCTCTTCCTACAAAGTGTTGAATGCCAGAAAGGTACCCGAATTCATCAGAACCAACATCATATACAGATACGGGGTACCTTTCGAAATAATTTCCGATAACGGTACGCACTTTGAAGGAGACGTGAACCGACTGCTCGATGAGTTCAAAATCCAGAGACACGAGTCTTCCCCATACCGACCACAGGCGAACGGTGCTGTCGAAGCAGCCAATAAAACATTAGAAAATATCATCAGAAAAATGGCTGAAACGGGAAGAGACTGGCCAGAAAAGCTGCCGCTAGCACTCTGGGGCTATCGCACTTCGATCCGCACAATCACTGGGCTACCCCTATTCTTTAGCCTACGGCATAGAGGTTGTGCTGCCAATTGAAATAAAAGTCCCATCATTAAGAGTTATGATGGAATCAGATGTAGCTGAAATTGACTGGGTCAAACAGCGCTACGAGGAGTTAGCCTTATTAGATGAACGGTGATTGCTAGCTTTAGAACACACTCGAGCATATCAGAAATGAATAGCTCGAGCATTCAACAAAAGAGTCAAAGGCCGTAATATCCAAGTGGGAGACCTAGTACTCGCGAAAAACCCCATAGTTATATCGACACTAGGGGAAAATGGAAATCTCCTTGGATGAGACCCTACATCGTCAAACAGATCCAGTCAGGAGGTGCGGTGCTCCTCACCAATTAGGATGGGGAAGACCTCGTTCAACCCGTCAACATGGATAAACTCAAAAGATATCATGCATGAGTCATAATCATCCGGCAACTATATCTCTCTCCAGCTTGCTAGATTGAAAACCTGAAAGGACGGTCTAGGCAAAAATTAGAGCAAAGAAAAAAAAGATATATGCAAGGAGAATAAGGGCTCACTAGATTGAAAACCCAAAAGGGCAGTCTAGGCAAAAGTTAGAGCAAAACAAAAGAAAGACCAGGAGAAGGAGAGAGAAAATAGTCTCTAGCATTTTATCTCTAGCAGACAAAGTCTTCAACATCTTCAGGTCCGGGCAAACAAGGGACAAACATGTATCAGATATGTGTGACCGCATGAAGAAGATTTCCTATGACAAGGAAAGGTAACTCGTCTCGGTCTTGATTGGTTAAGAGAAAAACCACGACAAGGCTCAAAATGAAAAAAAAAAATCAAAATATAAAAATCCATAAGGTGCAACTCAGGGATAGGTCTAAGATATTTAGATTATCATTTATTTCTGTACAGGTACCTATAAATTTTTTCCTACATCCCATAGCCCCCCAAATCCGCCTCTCTTTCTATGCAGCTCATAAACGGTCCCTCAATGTCTGCGACGTCCTAGCCGAGACTAGATACTTCTGCGAGGTGCAAAGGAGGCCCCGACCTCACCAGCATGAGAACCTTCATAGGTGTTCACCTCCTTGTCATCAGCATCACCATTATCCTGGATAGTAGGGCGACTTGGGCCAGCACCATCATCTCTATGAGCAGTGCTCCGTCTGCCAGCCTGATTTGGGCTAGCTTCATCAGTCCACTAGGGATTACTTTGCCGATTCACATTACTCAATCTGGGAGGCGCATTACTGGGTCCCGCCTCGTCAGATCGCGAGCCATCTGAGCACCGAGGCCATGCACTCGTTGAAAATCCTCCTGCAAGACATGGGGAACCACCAGCCCTGAACTTTCTAGATCCTCATCGATCTCCATTAGCTGGGCATCTATGCCACTGGTTACCCGCCTAGAGAGGATTCTCCTCAGCACGTGCCTGATCACACGAGAATGTTCCTCAACAACTAGCAGCACCCATGATAGATACTCATGGGACAACAACATGTTTTCAGCAAAAGCGTAAGCTGAGGCCTGCAGGGGATAATCAATCTCCCACATATCCCCGACAAGATCGCCCACATCTCTCTCCATCCGTAGAACTTCTATCAGAGGACGGTTTACGTCCGGGACGATCTGCTCTCTGCCAAACTGACAGAGGACTCGGTACGACAAATAAAAAGAGGTCTGTTGGAGACCAGACAGGATGACTTGGGCATAAGCCCCAGTAAACAGAAAAAAAGTGGCGGATCCGCTAGTGGCTAATCACCCAGACTATCTCCATGGAGCCAATACGCAGAAAATATTATATCCATTCACGCTCCGTAGACAGATCATGGCCATAATGGCCGCGAGAGCCATAGCGCCTGGGATTATATACTCCTCCTACAAGCTCAGGGGTCATCACCTAGTTAAAGTGTTCCTCCAGCCACATATGGATTAAAATGGGGTTGCCAGAAGGAAAAACTTCGTTGCCGGTCGAAAAAGCATCCAGGCCAATCAAAGTCTCAGCCATGATGATCGGGACAATATTCACCCGGCGTTCCCGAGCTTGCAAAACCAGATCAACAACCCGCACATCGATAAATCTGGGTTGGCCCACGAGGAGATACCTCCCCATTACACACAAAAAGAGGGCAACCAACCGTCGCTGTGAATATATTGGATCTTCCCTATATTCAGTATAGGCAGGGGGAAGAACAGTCAAATCAAAATTAACTCCATTGTGAAAGTATGGAGTTGTAGCACGGGTTGATCCAAACAATTCCCTTATCGCCATGAAGGGATGTCTCCGTACGGATGGCACAACAATGGGCCCGATAGTCGGCATTCCCACCATAGCGCAGAATTCCTCAAATATGGGACACATCTCATTCAAAGAAAAATTAAAGAGGTGACTTTGCATTGACCAGAATCTGGATGCTGCCCTCATCATATCCCAGTTTATACGTAGTGCACACCATGAAAGGAGGCAGCGATAGACATAAACGTGGTCAAACCATTCTCGTTCATCCTCTCGTAAAGAAAGGATTCAATGATCCAGCGAAGTCTCGTATATTTTGATCTCCAGGGCTGTATGGGTACGCTCAGCCATTTCTGAAAGAGGGAAAAGTTTTATATCTGGGAGAAAAGAAACAAAATAGAGAGAGCTTAGAAGTTCCTGCTGTTTGAAGAAAGAAAGAAAGGAAAGTGGTGTGAAATAAACGATGCCCTGAATCCCCTTTTATACTGAAAAAACGAAGAAACGACCGAAATATCAATACAGTGTAGGAATAGTGGCCAAAATAGGAAATGCACAGGAGAAGGCTTGGGCACCGCCCAGGGCCTTTCCAGGAGATGCGCCCACTTCCTCCATGGGTGGCGCCCATGGGTCCCCCCTGTCCTCCCAAAATTGCCTGGTATCTCAGTTTTCAACCCCGGCTGCTCCGCTATTCTCCCTGTTCGTTCACGGGAAAGAAAGAAAGGGAGTGAGGCTATGAACTAGCCCTCACCAACTGAAAAGCCATCAGACACAGGAAGAGGCGGCTTCCTCTCGTTCATCGCCGAGCACCGGATAACTCCATTTTTAATCGAAAGGTGTATCCCTCCAAACCTCCATTTCTAAAACTGCGGCGTGTCTTTGCTTTAGATAATGGTTTAGTTTTCTTTTATTTTAGGCATTCCAAGAATAATTGAGTATTTATATTTTTTATCATGCATCGTAGAATAAAAATAAACTGCATTGCATTTAGAAATCTATACAGAGTCTGGTATAGGAAAGAAAAAAATAATCCATAATAAGTGCAGGCATGGAAGCTAATGGGCATGTGAAGATCTACTCCTATCCAAGCCTCCGCCCATGACTCGAGGACCGAGCCCGCCAACGCTGTATCCTCGTCCCCTGGCCCGAGCACTACTCGATTTGTCGGTCTCATCATCGTCATCATCCCGGCGCCTAGCCCGACTCACGGCATGATTCCCTCGGCAAGTGAATTCATCCGGCAGTCGCTGGTATAACTTGGTGATGCCGAAAAAGCCCTTCACCACCTTTCAGTAGGATGAAGCATCAACCTGAAAGAAAGAAGGTGTCAAAGAAAAAAGGGAGGGAATATCAGTCCAAGAAAATTAAAAAAAAATTATATAGCAAGTTGTAGACACCCCAATTTCGTACCCCTGGTATGTGACATGACATAAAATATCAAGACATGTTAAAACATTAACAAATGTCAAGTTATAGGGTCAAAAGTGCAAAAGGACAAAGCAGGATGCACAAAAGAATGAAATGCAGGGTTCAAAGTGCAAAGAAATGAAAATATGAATAGTGCTGGCACCACCCATGGCAAAACTTGGCATGGCGCCAAGAATGCCTTGGTGGTGCCAAGTTTCACCTTCCCGGCTCCCAGAATCACCAACAGTGGCCGCAAAGCTCGATTCTCTCTGCGCTGTGTACAACTGATCAATGTACTATGAAGAAAAATTAATTCCTTTTCGTGTCCTTTATCCAGCCTATAAATACAGGCCCTGGGGTTTGTCTTCAGCACAGATTATCATCGATAAAATTTCTCTGCGTTCTCGTTACGCTGAAGAAATAAATAGTGAGCTATCACCTCAAAAGCCTCGAAACCCTGCCAAACCTCCTCCAAACACAAAACCAACCGGGAGAAGTGAGCCTTAGCCCCCCAGCTAGGTATCCACCCTATTTCCCCGATCCAAAAATCGTGGAAAGAGCAGTTGCTCTGCCCGATTTAAAAGGCCAAATCAGCCAGAAATAAGCCGTTATTTTGCCCGATTTCAGCCTACCTCAAGCAAACACAACAACCAAAATAAACAGTTACTCTGCCCAAATCCCGAGGCCGAAAGTAACTTTCAGAAGCAGTCACTCTACCCGAATACACATAACACAACAACAACAACAACAACAACAACAACAACAACAAAGACTCCCTCTCCCTGAAGGACAGAGCGAGCACACCCTAGGCCGTCAATAAGTTTTATTTTAAAGTTTTTATTTGTAAAAGTATTATTTCCAATCCGGCCCAATGTAGATATATAAGCAGTTGTGCTGCCTGGATTTAGTTAGGAAATAGTACTAAAAAGAGCCGTTATTATGACTAAATATTTTCAAGTATATTTGTAATTATTTGTAAAGAGACAGTTGCAAGTCTGTAAATAATGTAGACACAATTGATGTATTTGTAGGCAGTTAATGCTTTATTTATCTGTTAAATAAATATAACAAAAAACATACTTTAGCCAAAAACTGTTTTGAGACCGAAAGGGCGAGTTGGGTGCCTAGCACCTTCCCAACTTGTAACTTAGCCTCTGAACCCATTTTTTTACAGTCTCTGGTTTTCTTTTTTTGGTTTTGCTTTATTTCTTCCTTAAAATAAAGATGGCGACTCTAAAACATTTTGGATCCAGTGGGGCCTCGCAACATCTTTCCTTGCACTTTTCCATTTTCCCCTAAAAAATGGAGAATGAGAATGGAAAGGTGATGCATTCCTATATCCTGGTATCCCCTAAACAAGGGATAACTTGATGTAGAAAACCCAAAGCACTCATAGTGATCCGAAATAGGCCATAAGGCTATTTTCATAAAATTCATAGTGATGGCGCCGCAACACTCCTTTCTTGCACTTTCCCGTTTTCCCCTAAAAAAAGGGAGAATGCGAATGAAAGGGTGATGCATTCCTATATCCTGGTATCCCCTAAAAAAGGGATAACTTGACATAGAAAACTCCAAAGCTCCCATATTGGACCAAAAATCCACTAAAGGCAACTGAGGCGTATTCAACACGCTATTCGACAGCACTCCTCTTGCACTTTTGATTTCGTCTTCCCCTAGACAAGGGAGGGTGGAGCGAGAGCAGTGGATGTCACCGCATCCGCATGTACGCCCACCCCTATCCAAGGGCGCGCGGGGCGCGGGCGTAATTTCCCGGGAACCCACACAAGTATGAAAAAGAAAAAAAAACAACAAAAGAGGAAAGGATGTCAGAAAAAAATTATTACTGAAAAGAAAGGAAGCAGAAAATGTAGAAATGAACAGTATACCACGCGGGCCCGCTCGGGAATCTGAAACCACTCCGAGACCTCGGCATCAGGCAAAGCCTCCTCCACAAGACTTCCTTCATGATGATACTGGAAGGTGGAGAAGTCTTCGGTAGGAACGAAATAATCCAGCTGCTCATCGGGAACCAAAGGCCTTGGCCTGCCAGAAACATCCGATGCACGCCTAGCCGTTGCAGGGGCAGGATGGAGCACTGTCCTCAGGAAATCCTCGTAAGACATAGTGGGGTAATCATTGTGAGGAACAATATGTCTCGATAGGTACAGATACATGTTCGGTAAGAAATCTGGGACGATCACCCAAGCTGGTGGTGCAGGTGGTGTCACTGGCGCCACAGGATAGAGAAAATGCTGGCGGTTAACCCGCTCACCCATATATAAAAAGTCGACCATGATGGACACCATCAGAATCCGGCTGCTGCTCATTTCCAAAGAAATCAAATACGGTCTAGCCAGACCCCTCCAGGGAGATAAATGCACTGTGCCCGAGCTCGAGCTTGCAATCCTATCCCGCATCATCACCTCGGTCAAATTGTGACCATCTCGGTCCTCTTCTGCTCGATTAGCATTCACGAACTCAGCCAGAAAAGGCGGCTCGTGAACGCGGTTATTCAATGGGCCGGAGTAAAGTGAAAGACATAATAGGCCCAGACCTGCAAGAAAAAAAAATGCAGCAAAAGTCAGCCAGAAAAAAAAAGAAAAATAAAAAACTAAAATATATATATACTGGCAAGTATCAGAAGCAGGGAAAAGAAAAAAAATACCTCCCAAGCCAGAGCAAAGCCATTAAGGACTTGAGAATCGTTGTGGCTGGCTCAATCCATGGAAGCATAAAACTCAGCCAAGCCTGCCTGACCCAGTCATAATAAGAAACCCGATATAAATCCCGGAGGCATCCCAGGAAAGAGACCCGCGGAGTGGTGGATGAATTGGAAAAAAGTGACATGCCCAGAAAGAAGAACAAAAATGCCCTAGCAACACGAGCCACAGCCTCGTCATCAACATTGTCAACTTGCTCGACATACTGCTCTAGCCAACTCTTGACACTACCGATCCGGATTTCATCAGCAGTCTTATAATTTTGCTCGAAGCCTAAAAGGCCTTCGACCACATCGTGCTGATGACTAAGGGTATAATCTGGCCTCAGAGGTTCGCTAATGCCGGTAGGAATGCATGTGATTGCGGCAAAATCACAAAGAGTCATAGTGGCCTCGCCCCAACTGAAATGAAAATAGTGGGTGGTATCCCACCAATAATCCCGCAGAACCTCAAAAATAGGCAAGTAACTGCGGAAAGGGCGAAAAGCTCGCAAAAATACTCCCAACCCGGTTTGCTCCACCAAAAGCTGCGCCTACAAAGGCATTGAATTATAAATGGCAACTACTTTATCGCAACTGGACCGGACCCTGTCGAGAGCTTTGCACGCCTGAAAATAAGAAGAAAAAAAAGAGAACATCATCTCGGAATCAGAAAAGAAGAAAAAAAGGGGAGGTAAACTCTTGTCTTTTTTTATTAAGCCTTTTATGTATGCCATAAAATTATGTCATAAAAATACATTACATTTTTGCATATATTTAGAAATGATACATGTTGCATGTTTACTGACACTTTATAAAAGAATAATACATGTTGCATTTTGCATGCATTTAGAAAAATATCCATGTTGCATTTTCGCATGCATTTTTAAGAAGAAAAATAAATATTGCATCTTTGTAAAAATATATATATAATAATAATAATAAATATATAAAATATCCATATTAATTTTTTGCAAGCATTAATATCTCTATGATGCATTTGCATTTTCATGCATAAAAATAATATAGGCATAATGATAAAATAGTGATAAATGATATATATGCATACTTTAGCAATCTATCATGTGCACTTATCTCCAAGTATTTGCATATTGCATTATTAAAATAAAAATGTTGCAGGCATTAAAAAGAAAATATTTTCGTTGCATTTTGCATGTAAAAGAAAAAATATATACTTGCAGCATATGCATGTACCCGAAAAAATATATATATGAAAAAATGCAGCATTTGTCCGAAATGTCTATCGCATAAGCATACATCATCTAAAAATATATGTAGCACGAGCATGCATTAGAGCTAAAATATATCAGTTACATGAAAGATGCATCGCATAATTAAATAGTATCAATTGTATAGATATGCATCACAAAATTAAATAGCATGAATTTCATATTTTTTCTATGTTATAAATACCAAATTGCATCATTTTAGCATAAATATTGCATGCATAAGTATTGAAATCAAGAGCATGTATACTCCAAAGAGCCCAAATTAGCATAAATCCAGAAAAAAATTCAAGAGATTCAATCAAATGGGTTGAAGAGAAAAAATAAAACTTACAGCCGAATTTTGAAGATTCGAGACAGGGGTGTGTCGATCTCGGAGTATGTTGCTCCAATCATCCTTTGAATGCCAGTATCTGACGACATTCTGGCTAATAAGAGGAAGCTCCCGGGGTTCTTCGCCAGATTCCAGGTGCACGGGTGCTTTTCTTTCCTAGATCTTGAGGAAGAAGGCATCTGTCAAGTAAACCAATTGATTTGGCGAAAGAAAATCAAGAAAAGACGAAGAAATGAAAGAAAAATGAGCGTTGGCAGAAATAGAGAAATGAAAATGGTGAAGAAGATGATGAAATGGGTGAAGTGAGCTATTGCTCACTCTCTGCCGTGATATGAAGAAAAGGGGTGGAAAGTTTCACTTCCCCCCCCCCCTCCAAAGTTCAAGTTCAACACCTAAACTTCCAAGTTTGCTCAAATTGCGAAATGGCCCTGGAACCTTAACGGAAAGTTAACAAAGTTAGCTTTGTAAACAAAAAGTGATGTCCATCCATCAAAAATGAGAAGAAAGCTCATATCCCCAGTAGATTAGCCGCAAGAAAGGCAGAAAAGAAAGAATTATGCCATTCTGATACCCAGCAGGGTGCCTGCAACACAGCAAAATAGCAGAAAGCAAAAAAAAAACACATCAAAAGACAAAAGAGAGAGAAAAGGAAAAGAAAGCACATCAAAAGAAAAAGAGAGAGAAAAGACAAAAGCAAAAAGAGAAGAAAAAAAAGAAAGACAAAACGAGAGCAAAGAAAAAAGAGAGCAAAAGAAAGAAAAAAAGGAAGGAAAGGTAAAGTATTAATATTTTACCTATTGCATGCATTTTATCTGTGGTTGTTGGATTATCTCTTCAAGGGGTGTAGACCACGGGACGTGGAATAATCAGGTTGCTATCCCATCTAAGTTTGGTTATTGGATTATCTCCTCGAGGGGTGTAGATCCCGGGACGTGGAATAATCAAGTTGATATCCCATCTGAGTTTGGTTATTGAATTATCTCCTCGAGGGGTGTAGATCCCGGGACGTGGAATAATCAAATTGCTATCCCATCTGAGTTTGGTTGTTGGATTATCCCCTCGAGGGGTGCGAACCCCGGGACGTGGAATAATCGGTTGCTTGCTATCCTGAGATGTTAGATTATTTCCTTAAGGGCTGCGAACCCCGGGACGTGGAAATAATTAGGTGTAGTTAGTTAGACTAGCTTAGTCGTAGTTAGACTAGTTTAGTTAGATGTAGGATCATCTCCTCGAGGGGTGTAGACCCCAGGACGTGGAATGATTTGGTTTCATCTATCCCACCAGAATTGTTGTAGGATCATCTCCTCGAGGGGTGTAGACCCCGGGACATGGAATGATTGTTTTCATCTATCCCACCCAGAGTTGTTGTTGGATCATTCTCCTCGAGGGGTAAATACCCCGAGACGTGGAAATGATAGGTTTTATCCCAGTATCCCACCAGTTTGAGTTGGATTATCTCCTCGAGGGGTGTAGACCCCGGGACGTGGAATAATCAGGATCCATCCATTCCACCTAGTGACTGTTGTTTGTTTGCTTGAGGCCGAACTACGTTTGGTCTGATTCTTGAGAAAGGGATACGTAGGCAGTCTATTTCGGTAGGTGTGACCATTAGAGCATTTAATTTACATATCTGCTTAAAAACTACGATAACATGCTATAACCAACTAAATATGTTTAGGGTATATGAGATTTGAGCTATTGCATCCTAAACTGTCGCATCTATAAACTGACGCATATTGCATTCCTCCCCATTATAATTTCCACGAGATTTGAGATTCTATTTCTTATCAACGATGTTCTTTTACTTGGTAAGTTTCGTTTTACTCGTAAACTCCATCGTTGAGGGGCTCTGTAGACACCCCAATTTCGTACCCCTAGTATGTAACATGACATGAAATATCAAGACCTGTTAAAAAGCTAACGAATGTCAAGTTACAGGGTCGAAAATGCAAAAAATAAAAGCAGGATGTGTAAGCAATGAAATGCAGGGGGCCTAAATGCCAAAAAGAAGAGGAAAAAGTGAGTCAGGCGCCACCCATGGCCTATGTATGCGCCGCCCCACTTCCACTATGGGTGGCATCCAATAGTAACAAATCTCCTGTAGCAGTTTACCTTTGGTGCAATTCTCTCAGTGCGCGGTACAAGCCGATGAAGCACAGAAAGTAAAACTTAATCACGAAGGAAGCCTCACTTTCAACCTATAAATTGAGGTGCCCGGCCTTCAGAATTCACATAGAGTGAACACGCAGTAAACACAGTACGTAGTGAATTCTCTGCACGTAGTTAGAGTGAAACGTCGAAGGAATTTCTTCCTCTAGCCCCAAAGCTCTGTCAAATCTCCCCCAAACACTAAAACCAACCGGCCAAAGTGAAACCTAGTTGCCCTGCTAGGATTCCGCCCTATTCCACCGGTCCAAAAATCCCAAAAAGAGCAGTTGCCCTGCCCGAATCCAGACACCAAATCAACAAAAAACAAACAGTTGTTCTGCCTGATTTCCGCCGTCAGCGAGCAAACAACATCAAAAAAGTAAGCAGTTGCTCCGTCGGGATCCCGAGGCCGAAAATCAACTTTCTGAAGTAATTACTCTGTCCGAATCCACGCAACAGCAACAAAAAAGACTCCTCTCGAAGGCTCGGATTCTCGATATGGGACGATGTTACTGCCAATGTTGCAGTGAATGTTGCAACAATGACAGTAACAATGTGAACTAAAAGTGTTTCACAGAAATTTGCAGCGGAAGAATTGTTTTGAGATTTGAAATTTAACACACTTAGTAAGACAGAAAATCATGAAAAACAATCTACAAGAATCAATCTTGTAGATCAAGCCTCAAGGCAACAAACTTTATTAAAACCAAAACTGTTTTTGAATCTAAACAAAAACACAAAATTCTCACAAGATGTAGAATCTTGGAGAATCACAAAACCACATAGCCAAGCGTGGGAAGAAAGTACTTAAAGTTCCAAGACCAATGACATAAACACAAGGTGGTGTTCACGAAGATATTAAACTTTTGTTTCAACAATCGTTGATCTCTTCTCTCTAATTCACACACAAGAAATGGGATCAACGACTTAACCAAATTTATGCGCGTGTAACCTCTCAAGTATATATAGCCAACTTCTCGTCCAAGACTTCAAAGGATTGCAATAGACACGGCAAGACAAGAAACCTACTAGGCGCAAAACAAACAAGATTACCTTTCCTAATTTGATAACATTAATAACTAAACACTTATGCAAGGATTTTGTTACTAAAAAATATCACCTACCTCTAATAAAGAATCCTACTAAAATCCTAACACAAAGATACCAAATTAAATCCTATTTTGACCAAGAGAGTGAGGACAAGATAAATTAGGCAATGCCTAAAATACCCTTACAAGGACAGAGCGAACACACCCTAGAACCTGCCAGAAGCTAGTTGGTACGAGATAAAACCCACACGCTTCAAGATGTAGGCTATTTAAAGTTTTTATATATATAAGTGCTATTTATATTAGCCCGTTGTAAAGAAAACAAGCAGTTATGCTGCCCGACATTCTATAGAAAATAGCACTAAAAAGAGCCATTATTCTGACAAAATTTTATAAATGTATTTGTAACTCCAGGAAGGAGGCTATTGTAAGTTCTGTAATAATTTATATATATATATATATATATATATATATATATATATATTTAAATGCTTTATTTTATCTGTTAAATAAATATAAAAAACATATTTTAGCCAAAAAACTATTTTGAGACCGAAAGGGCGAGTTGGGTGCCTAACACCTTCCCACCTCGTAACTTAGCCTCCGAACCCTTTGCAAATCTGGTTACATTTGGTTTTTCTTTGTTTTCCTTAAAATAAAGATGGCGACTCTGTTAATCACATTTTGAGTCCACAATTGAGGTTAGGTGTATTCCACGCGCATTAAAGGTTTTGAAACCACCCGCCTTCACCGGCGGGGGAAAGGTCGAAAAACGGGGCACTCACACTATCATAGTCCTAATTGTGACCATAGACCTCTTATAAAGGTTTTACTATATGTAAATACTACTCCTAAGGAAAATTAGTAGTTATAGTATTTTGTGTGGAATAATTTTTCTAATTGTGTTGCCTATAATATTTTCTATTGTTTATTACATATATTAGATAAAGACAACAATTACATATATCCAAACCATAACCTAGTGTCTTGGTATAGTAAGAAACAAAATTATGTTTCCCTTTTAACTGTTGAATCTGAATATGTGGTAGTTGGTAGCTATTGTACTCAGTTGCTTTAAATGAATCAAATGATTGATGATTATGGTTTGCATAGTTACTCATTACTTATATATTGTGATAATACAAGTGCTATTGATATATCAAAGAATCATGTGTAATATTCTCGAACTAAGCACATTGACATTAGACATCATTTCATTTGAGATCTATTAGAAAAAAATATATCATACGTATAAAATTCATAAGAACTGAAAATCAACTTGTAGATATTTTTACCAAGTCATTAAATTATGAGAGATTCTCCACCATACGGAGATCTCTTAGTGTTTGTATTTTATAATATTAGTCGTCAATATGGTTCATTCGTGACCACATTTGTATACACTGTATATTTCTTAGGCCTTTTTATTTATTTATTTATTTTATACATTTTTTAGGCATAATTGTACAACATTGCACAACAGTTCTTCTCACTTTCTTCTATGAATTTCACCTTCAAAGAAATTCATTTTTTCTACACTTGAATTGATTTTTCTGAAAAAGCTTATGCTTGATCTTAATGTTTCCTACAAAAAGTTTATAACTCAGTTGGTGTTGTTTATATCCTCTAAAGGAAAGAGCTACCTTTCAATTTCATAGAAATTATCAAGCCGGTTCACATAAAAATATATATATCAGTCTTTGATCTTTAATAGTATCTCATTGATTCTAATCATGTGAATAAAAAATTGAGGCTCTTTTATATCAAAGTGTGAAAGCTACCTGCTAGATATATTCTAATTTGTTTTGAGATCAATAGTATCTCTTTACAATGACTTTTTGGAAACAAATTTTCAAATTTCAAAATGTTTTGATGAATGTAGTGTTCAATGAGGTGACATTGATAAATTCATTGGAAGTAAAATAGTTCTCTTACTCTCTCTCATATATTTTTGGTTATACACTTTCATATCTTTTAGTCATCCATTAGGACATGGATTCTTGGTAATTATGTATGCTCCTTGAGATGAAGTATACGTGTTTGCTCATGTATGAAATTCTATTTATTAGATTTTCAATGTTTGATTATTTTGGAAAATGGGCTAAATTACAGAGTTTAAATAGGATCTTTATCAAATCTTTGCATACTTATCTGTATCTAAGAAGTGTGGTATACTAGGTGTATTCGTAGCCTTTGAGAATTTGTTAATCCTTAGTCAATTAGGTAAACATTTTTATTCCTTTCTATATTTAACTATACCCATTCCTTCGATTTTTCAACTTCCTAATCCTTACGGTTTTATGATTCTTCTGTAACCCTATTTACAGTTTATCTCCTATATATACTCTAACTCTCTTTAGTTTTTATATTCTTGTCTCCCTTGTTTGCGAATTATTTCTCCCGATATCGTTTTTTTTTTTTTTTTGTCTCATCATGTCAACCAAGACTGGCTATTCATGCCCCTTGCATTCTGAGGTTTATTCCCAGAATGATCATGTATTTTGTATTCTTCTCATTGATTGTAAACATGGATGTTGTTATGTCCATGTGTCTGAACCCTCTAGGCTGGATGTACCTTAATCCAAATCTTCATTCAAGACTTCATTTTTTTTTCTAAACCGGTTACTAGAAATTGTGTCCTTCCTGCCCCGTTTTGTGTCAATGTCTCGTTCCTTCGTGAGCGTATTACAGATATTTATGTTCAACTTGTCAACGTTTTAGATCAATATGATTCTTTAATTGATTATCTTCGCAAGACGAGTGAGATCTACAATGAGTTGCTTCTTTCTGTTAAAACCAAAGGGAGAGATCATGTGTTGCTGCCAAGTAATTAAGGGGGAACACCTAAGTGTTGTAACACTCGTGGGAGTGTGTGTCATAATTGTTTCAAGATCAAGGGCAAAGCCAAAGTTGAAGATCCAAGTGATGATGAGAATGACAACGATGATGTTGCTGAAGATGTTGTTGTTGTGGCCAAAGCTGCTCAGAATTGAGGAATGCTCAACATTACTTAGAGTAATGATTATGGGGGAGTTGATTATGTTCCTATTGATGCTAATCCTTGTCCCAGTGCTACTTGTCATTGTTATCCGTTTATAGCGTGTTCTAGACCTTAATTAGAATGTCTAATTGAGGGGGAGTTGTTTGGTATTTTTAATTGCTTATTATTTTGTTATGTTTACTTTTTTCAGAAAGGCAAAAAGGGGGAGATTGTTGGATATTTAATTATTGAGTTATTGTATTTTCTAATTGATTTGTTTTACCAACGAGCTCTAGCTCAACTGGTACTGCTCACTTCTCCTAACGAAGAGGTCGGTTGTTCAAGTCTCACTAGAGACACCATGGACTTTACAACTCTCAATAGAGAAGTCGGGTGTTCAAGCCTCTTCAGAGGCACCATTGTTGTTCAAGTCTTCATTTAGCTATTCATTATCTTAACAGAGAGGTGGAGTGTTCAATCCCTACCAGAGGCACCATTTGTTCGAGCCATACCAAAGGTTGGGGTACGATCTATTGTTTTAATTAATTATTTGTTTTTCCTTTCTTGGTATTTACTTTGATTAATTATTATTGTTACACCTTTTATAGAAATGTTATTTTGGAGATTATGCTTTAATTAGATTTTAGGGTTTTATATGAATCATTAATCTATTAGGATTGTATGTTCTTGTACACAAGTTTTGTGAGCCGTTTGTCTTGCTCAATGAGACACGATTGACCTAATTTTATTTGGTAAGGAATCCTTCTTATTTGGTAAGTCTATATTTGATAAGATATTGTCCTTCTTATTGCACTAACCTACTAATCTTTTATGATAAGTGGTTTTCTTATTCTATAAGGTTTTTAGGTCAAGGATGCAAGTATATATATATATATATATATATATATATATATAAGGGGAAGTAGCCCAGAAAGCTTAAAACGTTTACTGAGCATAAATCATACACATAATTATAAGAGAAAAAGAGATATTGAAAACTGCTACCGTTCCAATCTTGAATGTACTGTTGGATGAAGCTACATCGAAGCCTTCATTTATCATGTTACCAGCACTGTTTTCTGTTTACATCTTCTACTGTTTTGTTAAAAGATTTTTAGCATATATCAGTCTAGGTAGTCTTAGGTGTTATTATTATTCAAAGTCATATCTGCTTTATCTAAAGTTTTTCATAAATTCCACTTTGTTAGTCTTTCAAATATAATGAGCTTAAACATATATTTTACTAGTGAAATATTTTTTTGTCATGAGCCACGATCAATAAGTTATTTGATCAAATGTTATCTCTTGTATTCAGTTTCGTTCTTCACGGTTTTGTTTTTCTATTTTCTGATGCATACACATCTCAATGAACTCTTTATTGTAAGCTTCATTGACGAGTTCATTTACAAAACAGTTTATTTTATTTTCGTTTTTTTTTTTCTGTTTCTGTTATTCTTGCTGTAATCGTTTCTTTCAGTCTTCCACCATTACGGGATATTCAACACCAAATTGATTTGATTCCCGGTGCTTCGTTGCCGAATCAACCACACTATCGTATGAGTCTGGCTGAACATGAAGAACTTAGACGTCAGGTAGAAGACCTGCTACATCGTCTTCATGTTCTGGAACATCTTGAGCACCTTCGTGCACTTTCCTCACAGACTCGGTTCTTTTATGGGGGTATTGTATTTCTGCACAAGGAATTAGTGTTGATGCCGCCAAAGTGGATGCTATTCGCAATTGGCCGACACCTACTACTATGACTGAGGCTCGTAGTTTTCATGGTCTTGCCTCATTTTATCGACGATTTATCCCATATTTTGGTACCATTATGGCACCGATTACTGATGCTATGCATGTCAAAACATTTGTATGGACGTCAGAGGCAGCCGCAGCTTTTGCTTTACTCAAAAGTAAATGAACACATGCTCTGCTTCTTCTTCTGTCAGATTTTTCTGAGCCATTCCAGTTGCATTGTGATGCTTCCAAGGTTGGTATTGGAGCAGTTCTCATTCAGCATGGGTGGCCCGTAGCTTATTTTAGTGAAAAATTGACCCATGCATGTACTCGTTATAGCACTTACGATCTTGAATTTTACTCTGCGGTTCGTGCCGTTCGTCAGTGGCGGCTGGCGCCATTATCTGTTTCAGCGTGAATTTGTCCTTTTCACTGATCATGAAGCACTCAAACATCTCCATAGTCAGGATTCTTTGTCTGCTAGACATGCCAAATGGTCTGCCTATTTACAACGATTTACATTTGTTGTTAAACATCAAACAGGGGCTTCCAATCGCAATGCAGATGCTTTGAGTCACCGTCAGTGCCTCTTAAGTCTTAACTGACATGCATACCTCTGTACCTGGATTTGATACTTTTTGAGACTTGTATTATTGCTCACTTACCTTCTGGGCAGATTTCTGGATATGTTTTGCAAGAGGGATTTCTCTTTCGGGTCTGCAATTGTGTGTGCCCATGTGCAGTTTGCGTGACAAGCTTATTTCTGAGTTACATTGCTCAGGTCATGTTGACCATGACCGCTCCATCGAGCTGTTTCAGCATCGTTTCTTTTGGCCATCCCACCATCTGGACGTCACTCGCTTTGTTGCATGATGCTGCATATGCCAAGTATCTAAAGGCACAGCTTCTAATGCTGGCTTGTATATGCCGCTTCCTGTCCCATCTCAACTTTGGGCTGCTATAAGTATGGACTTTGTCTTGGGGTTGCACGAGCACTCAGCGCGGCAACGATTCAATATTTGTGGTCGATGTCCATTTTTCAAAAATGGTTCACTTTATTCCTGGCAAGCAGTCTACTGATGTGGTATATGTTGCTCAGCTCTTTTTTCGTGAGGTATATCGCCTACATGGTGTTCCTTTGTCTATCGCCTCTGATCACGATACTGTTTTCTTTGCCATTTTTGGCGTAGTTTATGGCGCATGGCTCAGACCGAACTAAATTTTAGCAGCGCATACCATCCCCAATTGGATGGCCAAACTGAGGTTGTAAATCGTTCGTTGGGTAATTTACTTCTCGTGTTTGGTTGGCGACAATATGAAGTCATGGGATTTCAAACTCAGTCAGGCAGATTTCACAAGATTAATTAAGTCTTTTAAGTATTTCTAATTAGTCTTCAGGACTCTGTTTATTTCCTAGTTAAACTCGTTTGTTTAGGGCTTTTGTTTTACTGATAGGTTTCCCCTACGTATTCTCGCTTCACTCTCCGGTATTTTAAGAATCAACGGACTAGTGTGTTCCTTCTACGGCCTTCGCTGCGTCACTGGAGTTGCAGATTGCTATATGGTTCTTCCATTGACTCAAACCAAATAAGAGAAATGTAGCGAAATGTTTAGAAACGCAATAATTAAAGAAGATTTTTCATTTGGCAATGTAAGATAGATATAAACAGAATAGCATCTACGTCAGCCACTTATTTAATATACATGATATGGACAATACAACAAAGTCTCAACTAATGTATACAAGAAACAAAAGTAATGGTATCCTATTGCTCATGCAGGCCTGATGAGTGTGGATTATTTGATTTCTGACGCCTGAAATAGCTTGAAAATGGTACCTTGGGGACTGGTATGCTCTTTAGTACCCAGCCAAATGGCCAAGAAGAAGCAGCCATTACGATAGATACACTCCACTGGCACATGTTGAGCCTCTCTGTATTTGCATACCTCTTCAAGAATTCCACCATTATAATCTGCATAAGAAAAATGAAAGCAATGCTCCCCCAAAACAACTTTCTTCCACGAACCTCCTTAAATGCATTTTCTTCAACCTTCCTTGTGCCAAGTAGAAGAAAAAGTTGCCAGAGAACTGAAGTGTTGAAGATCAAAGTGTCATTTACCTTGGCATTCACATTAAGAATTGATTCTCCCTTGAAATTTATGGTTAACAAGATGATGATAGGATATATAGCTTGGATCACTATGTTCCTCCACATGATGTTGGTGACAATTGGCCCTGTTGGATCAACAGGTGGCTTTTGCATTATCTCTTCACCTGGCTTCTCTATTGTGAGCGCCAGAGCAGCCAGTGTACTCACTATAACATTTACCCACAATAGTTGAAGCGCTGCATACGGAACTTCACCAGCTGAAATGGCTGCCACAATGTTGATAGTAGGAGGCTTAGGAGCCAAAATTGCCGTCGTGAAATCAATCAGAAGAGAAGCAATATTAACAGTAAGGTGGAACTCTATATATACTTGGATGTTGTAATAGATGCATCTTCCCCACCTTACTGCTCTAGCTATTGAAACAAAACTATCATCCAAGATGACAATATCAGCATACGCCTTAGCCACATCAGTTCCTTGACTTCCCAAAGCGAGTCCCACATTGGCTTCCCCAAATGCCTTTGTATCCCCTATGCTTTCTCCAGTAACTGCAACCACATGGCCTTTCTGTTTCAAGCATTGAACCATCAGAAGCTTATCCATAGAAGAGGCTCTTGCAACCACACGGATTTTATCAACCTTATCCATTCTCTCCTCACCTGTCCAGTTTCGAAATTCCTCTCCGTTTACCACATCTCCAGCACGAACGTCATAATTTGGATCAAGTATACAGCACTCGATTGCTGCAGCTCTTGCAGTGGGAACCTCAGCTCGTGTTATCATTTTAATGTCCACCCCAGCATGTCGGCATTCTAATACAGATTCTTTAACGTGGGGCCGACATTTTCCCTTCACACCCAAGAACCCCAATAAAGTAAAGCACTTATCTTCCCCGGCATCAGGATAGTCTTCTGGCATTTGCTTATATGCCAAAGCAACACATTGGAGGCCATCGTTCTTCATACCTGAACTATTTGCCCCAGACTAGCACTAGCATTATTATCAATCAATTTGATGCACCCAGTCCCAGCATCCTCAACATAATGCGAGCATTTATGCATTATTACCTCTGGTGCCCCTTTGAGATGAGTGTGGATCTTTTTGTCAGCCTTCATCTTGATCAAAGTACCACAATTTTTTTTCTCTAGATTTGAGGCTTTGACCGGCAGGATAGTACAACTGTCTTTCAGTTGTTCCATGTCCACACCCATTTTCTGGATTCCCCAGCTACAAATAGCATTTCCCACATGATCAGAGACTCCAAACAAAGATCCTGATAGTGTCACATCACTGCACACCCACACCCCTTGCTGGAGCATCTCAAGCACATGTGGCGCAATGGAGGAAGCACCTTCAACAAACTTGCTGCCAAGCCAAACTTTAGATACCTCCATGTCGTTCAATGTTAAGGAGCTTCTTTTGTCTGTACAGATCACGGTGGTTGAGCTGATTGCCTCACAAGCTGAAAGATCTCTCACTAGTGCATTATCATCATCTGCCATTCTCTTAGTTGAATATGCCCCAGCAACTGAAACAGCCAAAAGTAGACCTCCTGGAATAGCACTTGAAGCAATAATAAGCGTTGAAGCAATAATTCCCACCACAGCCATGAAGATATCGTCGATACTTGTCTTCCATGAATAAACAACTTGTTTCCATCATTCTCATACATATTCCCACCAAAGTATCGAATTAACAATACTATAAGAACCAGAAGGGCAGCTGTCAGACCAACCTTTGCAACAGAGAAGGTAAGCTTTCGAGCCTTTCTTGTAAAGGAGTCTTTTTATAGAATCACAGGACCTTGAGCTCATCATCTGACCCCATTCCGTGTTCATGCCAACAGAAGTAACAAGCATTCGAGCATATCCATCAACCACTCGAGTGCCTGAAAACAAGAAGGGATTGTCAGGGCCAATTTCTCCTTCGATTCCTAAAACATCCACCTTTAAGAAGTTGGAGTGCTCATCTATGAACAACCCATTTGCGGGACTTGATCACCAACTTTTAAGCAAACAATATCCCCACGACAACGTTAAATTTAGAAATTACTTCCTCGCCCCATTCCTTGTTACATAAACTTGAAAATCATTGCTGGCATGTGATAAGTTGTTAAATTGCCTTTTAGGCCAGACGTTGCTCAGCACAGAAATAGCAGTAACAAAACAGACAGCAACAAAAATACTTCCGCCATCCGAACACCCTTTCAATCCATATCTTCTAATGCCAAAAATAGAAGAAAGTAGGGCACATATGAGGAGGAGGAGAATAATGGGATCTTTACAGACCTTCATCACACTCATCCAAGTGATTGTAGATGGCTTCCGATAGGTGTTGAAACCAAAAACTTTTTGCCGCTCAGCTATGTATTCCGCATTACCTTGTATTCCATTTTTGGCATGGGTTTCAAGCCCCTGAACCACGCCGTAAACCCCTCCCAGTTCACAAAGCAGGCTGAAATTTCTTCTCTTAACAAGTTCTGTGAGGATTGACTTGGTGATTCTCGAGGAGCGATCAATGTCAATCGCCCTGTAAGATGGAGACCTGGACAAGAGCTCATTTTTCTTCTTGGCTAAGTTTTCTAGGCGATGAGAAACCAGGG
>CM028384.1:85294039-85337603 GCA_013146195.2 Codonopsis lanceolata
AACACGAAATCCCAAGGTCGTGCCGCCAAGGAAACGACATTAACAACAATAAGTAACAAATAATGGTAGGCCATAACGCGATACAATCGACAACTCAAACATACGCTGAAGCAAAATATAACATAACAAGGGCGCCCGAGCTAACAAGCTCAAACTAAAACAACCAAAGAGATAGTAAATCTCTCGGTCCAAAATTCGACTCAAGTGCCGCAACATTGGGCACGTAGAACAAACTCCCTCGTTATGCAATTCAATATAGAGCATAAAATAAACCAAGTCATCGGCGAAACTACTGAACCCAACATTAAACTAAGTCTAAGACTCTAGTCTAACAACTCAACGGCTAAACACATGCCGAGGAAACATATTATTAACTAGCAATATAACATGCTAAACATTTTTCACCAATAAACCAAGCGCGACTAAAACTTGCCGGCTACCAACAATAAAGTACTAATAATAATAAGTACTAACAACCAAAAAGCATATGAAAGTTTAACTACCAACATATACATCAACGACTTCTACTTGTCGGTCACAAAAGAATATCTAACACATAATTACATCATTACAATCACATGTTTGCTACCCAATCATGAAGTTTACATAACTTCATCTTCCCAACGACCTCACCAAAACAAAAAGAAACAACTAAGTAGCAACCTTCAAAAAGAATTCCTTGCCAACGTAACCTTCTGATTTACTTGGATCCGCCGAGCGACTCGGATCTAGGGAATCACAACCAACAAAAGTAAGTCACAATGACTTAGTAAGTTACTAACCGTAACTTCCTATCATGGCATAATACTCAATCATAATTCACATCATGCTATCGTCATGAAATAACCTTATATAAAAATCATGTTATGGCATCCATGCTCAACATAAATAAAACATGTTATCATTGTAGTATAACATTTCATTAAAACCATGTCAAGACAATTATATGCTTAACGATCATAATTCTTGTTATTGATATAACATAGCCTTCCGATGATTTACATGTCAAGGCATATAAACTTAACAACAATAATTCCTCGCTTTTAACATAATGCCATATCCGAATAATATTCATGATAAAGCATATTAACATAACAACGGTAATTCATGTTATTGTTATAACATAGCCTTCCCATAATATTCATGTCAAGGCATATAACTTAACCATAATGATCTATACCTTTGGCATAAAACCACATTCCAATAATACTCATGTGATAGCATACATGCTTAACAACATTAATCATATGTTATCTATTAAGTATAACATGTAAGAACCCAAAACAAACATCATATCATATCCAATTCACCAAGCACGTTATTCACTTAAGCACTTGTGAAACAATTCATGTATAAGGGATATGATACCATTACCCAAATTCCTCCGTTGTCGCCCCGCAAAAACACGTAAAACCTTTATGTGCCCTCGATATCCCTCTCAGATATCGACGTCCCCGAGACAGCCTCCGCCGAGTTCCATAGTTATCAAAGTCATGTGTATTACTACAACTAAGATAAACTACTCCCCACCGTGGCCATCGATGGAGGGGTGTGTGCAACTCCAAGACGGCGATCCATCGCGATCACGAATCTCACAATTGTGAAGACGATGTATCGTCCCACCAAACTCAACCAAACCGACTCAATTGACTCAAAACCCAAGCACAAGTAATATATACTCATATGCTCAAAACAAGTAGGTAAACACTCTACTATCAAACTAGTCATGCAATTCATCCACAACTAGCAAAACATCAACCGAGAATCATATAAGTTTCATAATCAAGTGTGCTTCACACACTCCAAAACTTCTTGGAGGCTCAACCTCCATGAATTCTACCCAAAGTTCCGTAGGACTTAAAATTATAGTTCCTAGGATTCATACTAACCCAAAGGTTAACTCCGTTGAGTTCAATCTAAGTTTTCCGAAAATTCAAGGATTAGAAGCTTAGGCTTCATTAACCCCCTATGTTCATAACTATCGCCCAAAACCATATTCCCAAGTTCAATGAACTCACATAAACCCAACAAAACTCTTAACAATGCATCATAGAACAAATTGGTAATTTTGCATAAACTCTTTTAAATCACTTTACCAATCATGCTTTCCAAAACTTGAATAAATTATGTAACATGTATTAATACACTCTACTATACATATATAACACATTATTCAAGCTTAACATCATACTCATTAAGATAAATCAACATTTGGGCAAAATTCCCTTCCAAGTATCTCCACCAAATCATGCTCAACATTCATGAATAAATCACATAACAATGTTTAATATGCTACAATAAACATGAATAACATGATAATCAAGCTTACCACCATGTTTAACAAGCCAATACATAATTAGGGCAAAACACCCTCCAAGCATCTCTACCAAATCAAGTGCAATACTCATGGATAATTCACATAGCCAAGTTCATTAGACAATTTAGAACATCAATTTCACATAGACATGGTCTCACATAGGCCAATCAAGCTCTAACAAAATCTTGCAATCCTAGGGTTCACATTTCTAGAAGCTCCTAACAATGGCTTCCATTGACCCACATAGCACACATGGTTGATTCCCTAGGTCAATGGAGCCTAAAAAGAAGAGGAAGGAAGGTAGAACTTACAAAAATCTCAGCCCTAAAAATCAGAATTTCGGATTGGGAAGAGGGTGTCTCTTCAACCTCTTCAAACTTGTTGGTAGATTGGGGAAGAAGAAGACCTTGATGATGGACACCAAGCTTGGCCCCTTTGAAACCCTAGAAATCACCTCACTCAAGCTCCTCCCGTCTCTTGAAAGCTTGAAGAAAAATGGCAAGAGAAGGGGCAAACTGCTATCGCACAGAGAATGCGTGAATTGGGTCTTTATATGGGGATTAGATCTTCTAATTGGTCACTAATTACCCCCTAATCTCCTAATAGGTGTTTAGGATTAGTGTTAGGCTAATTAGGTTGGTTTAGGATGTGTTTAGAATGGTTTAAGTACAAAATTTCGATTGAATGGAGAAGGGATTAAAATCCTGCATCGGCAAGCCAGGCCCTCATGTCGCATGGAATTAGTGATGCGCATCATAGCATTTCCAGCATTAGGCTTTTCGCCGATCCTCGGCCTCCTCCGCTTTGAGTCCTTCCAAGCCAAAATTGGTCTACAATTCAACCTTAATATCCTCTAATCTATAACCAAAGGATTCAAGTCTCAAACCTCATCAAAATAGGCCAAGAACTCAGTGCAATTCTCAGCCCGAACGACGATCGAAAAGTGAAACTGAAAAGGGTTTTCGCTAGAATCCAACTAGCAACCAAACCGACGATGCAACCAACATCTAACCAATATCCAAGGCATGTTAATGATGTTTTGAATGCCTTCTAACAATTATCCATGTGTTAACCACATAAAATATCAACCCGAGATTCAACGCATCTCGCGAAAGAAGAATGCATACGTGCATCTCAAACGACGTCAACGATCATGCTATTGCCTCTAAACATATACGGGAGCTAAATGAACATGTTTATGATGATTATCAATGTATGAATTCATGCATAGAACAATCAAGCAACATTTTAGGGTTTTACACCTGGCAAAACCGACACAAGACGTAACGACTTGCTATCTAAACGCCGAATGAAACCACAAACCGACGGGTAATAACCCATGATTGTAAACACTTATTAGGGCTACAAAATAGGCCTGAATGCCTCTCAGATGATGCTCAATGTATAGGGGAATAGGCTAAAGACGAGACGCTCGCCCGCTGGCCCATCTCAAACTACGCGATAAGGAGAATTGCTATTCTCGAGGCGTCAAACTTCACGAGACTTATGGAATACATCCAATTAGAAGTCTAACACATCTAAACATGTTATTTAATCATCATGTAAAGATCTGGGACCAAATCGAGGTCGAAACACAAAACCGCATAAACTCTCAATCACGTCCGCATTTCGACTATCGTCGGGTTACGACTTTTGACTTTAACAAGTCAACCACTAAATGACATCTCCTAAAAGTGTTTTAGTCTTAATGTGGTCTCTCATACACATTTAGACTCTCTCACAACCAAACAAGCGATCAACCCAAGAAGAGATGCGAGCATTGCACGCATTCAAGCTAACCGAATCGGGATCTTACATCCTCTCCCCCTTAAAAGAATTCGTCCCGAATTCTAGACTGTATCTCAAACCAATGCTAGGTCATCACCTCACATGGCATACCTAGACACCACTACGGTGTCTCACAATCCTGAGTAAACACTCGATGCTCAAAACCATAAACCTAGACTCAGTCTCCGAGTCTACCATCACAATAACCAAACCAGGTATATGAGGATCAAACTACCGTGATTCCAAACTCGGGTTTCAAAACCTCTTAATAGGCACATCATCAAATGAAGGAACACAAACTTTACTCTTGAAAGTCTAAAATCCATCTTGGTTCATCGTGAACTCGTACTCCTTATCCCCACTCGAACCACAAACCTAGACTCAGTCTCCGAGTCTACTATCTTACAAATCAACCAAGGAGGTAAAACCATACTACCAAAAATCCCACATTCACAAGTTCGAAAAATTTTCAATAACCATAATACCAAGCACTTTAGGTTGAAAATATCTTGACTCATACTTGAGTCGCATAGCACTCATAAATTCCATGACTAATTAATTAAGCATGTGAATTCCAAATATATCCTCGGAGCGTATTCAAGGACTTTATAAACATAAGTCTCCCGAAACTATTTGCTTCGGAGCTACAACATGAAATATAAATACAAGAATTCAAGGTCATGAGAGGTAAAAATGGCCGATAGAGCAATTCACAATTTAAGGAAGAGTGTTCCAAAACACACTTCTAAACAAATAAGTTAACGTTCAGGATCATGCTCGCAACTTCCAAATCATAGACAATGCACATAAGAGCATCATGTGAAAATTATTCCATTTATTTTTCTTTTCTTCTGGTAAGAGGTTTAGTCAATTTCTAACCTGCTTACTACCAATCCTAGTCCACCAACGAACCTCTTTTGATCACCAATTTAGGGTACCGGCTAAATTGGATTTCAAAAGCTTTCGTTGCAAGGATGCGAAGGGTTATGAGAAAAATCTTAAGCATCCTTTACTACAGTCTCACATAATCATGCAATAGTGTAATCATGGCATATCCATAAGGCATGAGAATCAAGATTTTATCATGCTATACTTTAAACAAATTACATTGCTTACTAATGCATATAAGCATGTTCATACTCAAATACAACTATTTCCGTTAGACATATTTATTACTCTTATAAACCATGTCTTTTCTTTTTAACAAAATGCATTTACCATGCATACTCACATAAAAGCCATATGTTAATTCCCATCACAAATACAATACATGTGTTAATACTAGTCATGTTTATATTCTACATACAACATTTACATTTCACCCATAAATTAATCCTCAAGCGAATGCTAAGATTCCTATATTTAGCAATGCTACATGTATACACATATATCATGTAAACGGGATATGCAATTACCAAGTATCATCATACTTTAACGCATATACTTTATGTAATTCATGCAATTTATGCAACTCATATAATCCATATATTTCGTGTAACTCATAACCATGCATATTGGTTAACCAAACAACCATTACAACACAAGTGATTGCCAATTCAATCGTGCATAATCATAACACAAAACCGACAAAACATACTCATAAATTTCCATCGTGGTAATTCACTAAGCAATGGAAGTTCTAACAATTACCAAGGTCCGTATATCGAGTATACTCGCCTAATAATATTTTCATAGTAAACTCAAGGAAAAGAGTTAATATTTACTCTAGTACACACAACCATCAAAACTCCGTAAAGTTTATCATTACCTTAACCAAAATCTTGTCTTCGACAAAACACACACGAAATACCCTCGCGTGGTAACGGCACTCTATTAGTCGCGATTTAACGGTATACTTACTCGTAATAACCGTAATCCATCTCAAAACCACTAAGTATCGATCGTGCAATTCAAGCGCGTCCTACTCGCATAAAATCACACAACAAAGTACAATTATTTTACTGTACACATATCTCTATAGGGCATACAAATTTAACGCACCACTAGTATTTACCACTAGTAGCATTAACACATATTCAATATTCACATATGTATAACATCGCCATCCATATAGGCTTACATAACCGTGTTACTTTCTTTATCGAATCATCGACTGCTACCGACGAGTCAAAATTTCAACCAAACCCAGAAACCAATCCCATACCGACATCCTCCTCAATAATAACCATAAATCGAGGAAACAAAAATAATTAATCCTCAACACACAATGCAATGTATGTATCAATGCGTATGAGATACCGATACAACGTGCACTCATAACAGCGATAATAGCAACCATAATATCCGTATACCGAATTACCTCCTATCTAAGGTAGGTCTCAAAACTCCGCAATGGCCAACCGCCACGTACGCATACAATCTCAAACCCTAGCTCGTCTATAACCATTTCACTAAAGGTCACTAGACTGCTTATTAGTGCTCTTAGAGTCATTAATCCTCAATTTAAGGCAATCCATTCTAATGTGATCACCACCATCGACTAAACACTTGTCTATATTGTTCCAACACCTACACTCGGTGTCCTATTTCTCAAACGAAATTTATATAATAATTTATCACCTCTTCATCTATGATTTTAGGTGAAAACATTACTCCGCTTACTAGTCTACGGATTTGCCTACGCAATTTCAGGAGGTACTAACTGTCCTCTAACCACATCATCAACCTTAATATTCCCTGAGGTCCTCTCTCAGGTGCGTTCCTTAATATTTAACTTTTTCTCATAAATACAGTCCACAGCCTCTCGAAAATCCGCAAGCTGTATCAGGATAAACTGCCTGTAATACCCCATCCTTAATCCTTAACTCTTTCACAATTTATGGAGTCTTCCTAGTCTCATCCGGTACTAAGTGTGCTACTCCAATGCATTAACTCTGTGATCTTCACTTAAATATTAATTCGCAATATCATCATATTTGCCACCAATTCTCCGGTGGACTCTCATTCACGGATATTACTAGTACCACCTTATACATATCAACATTGGCACCTCTATTAGTGCTAACATCCATTCTAGTTCAAACATCTTAACATACTATAACTCTCGACGTTAAGATATAACAAATCACACAAACCAAACCCCAAAGCCAAGGAACCTATCCCGGCTGAAAGCTAAATTTATAATCATAGCTCTGATACCAACTGTGACGACCCGACCCGGATTTCAATACGAAATCCCAAGGTCGTGCCGCCAAGGAAACGATTAACAACAATAAGTAACAAATAATGGGTAGGGCCATAACGGCGATACACCGACAACTCAAAACATACGCGGAAGCAAAATATAACATAACAGTGGCGCCCGAGCTAACAAGCTCAAACTAAAACAACCAAAGAGATAGTAAATCTCTCGGTCCAAAAATTCGACTTCGCGTGCAAACATTGGGCACGTAGAACAAACTCCCTGTTATGCAATTCAATATAGAGCATAAAATAAAACCAAGTCATCGGCGAAACTACGGCCGGAACCCAACATTAAACTAAGTCTAAGACTCTAGTCTAACAACTCAACGGCTAAACACATGCCGGAGGACAACATATTATTAACTAGCAATATAGCATGCTAAACATTTTTCACCAATAAACCAAGCGCGACTAAAACTTGTCGGCTACCAACAACATGAGTACTAATAATAATAAGTACTAACAACCAAAAGCATATGAAAGTTTAACTACCAACATACATCAAGCACGACTTCTACTTGTCGGCTGCCAAAAGAATATCTAACAATAATTACAACATTACATTCACATAAAGGTTTGCTACCCAATCATGAAGTTTACATAACTTCATCTTCCCAACGACCTCACCAAAAGCAAAAAGAACAACTATGTAGCAACCTTTCCAAAAGAATTCCTTGCCAACGTAACCTTCTGGATTTACTTGGATCCGCTCGAGCGACTCGGATCTAGGGAATCACAACCAACAAATAAAAGTAAGTCACAATGACTTAGTAAGTTACTAACCGTAACTTCCTATCATGGCATAATACTCAATCATAATTCACATCATGCTATCGTCATGAAATAACCTTATATAAGAATCATGTTATGGCATCCATGCTCAACATAAATAAAACATGTTATCATTGTAGTATAACATTTCATTAAAATCCATGTCAAGACAATTATATGCTTAACGATCATAATTCTTGTTATTGATATAACATAGCCTTCCGATGATTTACATGTCAAGGCATATAAACTTAACAACAATAATTCCTGCTTTTAACATAATGCCATATCCGAATAATATTCATGATAAAGCATATTAACATAACAACAGTAATTCATGTTATTGTTATAACATAGCCTTCCCATAATATTCATGTCAAGGCATATAACTTATCCTTAATGATCTATACCTTTGGCATAAAACCGCATTCCAATAACACTCATGTGATAGCATACATGCTTAACAACATTAATCAATATGTTATCTATTAAGTATAACATGTAAGAAACCAAAACAAACATCATATCATATCCAATTCACCAAGCACGTTATTCACTTAAGCACTTGTGAAACAATTCATGTATAAGGGATATGATACCATTACCCAAATTCCTCAGCGTGTCGCTCTGCAAAAACACGTGCAAAACCTTTATGTGCCCTCGATATCCTCTCGTAGATATCGACGCCCCCGAGGCGATCTCCGCCGAGTTCCATAGTTATCAAAGTCATGTGTATTACTACAACTAAGATAAACTACTTCCCCACCGTGGCCATCGATGGAGGGGTGTGTGCAAACCCGGCACGGCGATCCATCGCGATCACGAATCTCACAATTCGTGAAGACGATGTATCGTCCCACCAAAACTCAACCAAACCGACTCCAGCTGGACTCAAAACCCAAGCACAAGTAATATATACTCATATGCTCAAAACAAGTAGGTAAACACTCTACTATCAAACTAGTCATGCAATTCATCCACAACTAGCATAAACATCACAACAGCAGAATCATATAAGTTCATAATCAAGTGTGCTTCACACACTTCAAAACTTCTTGGAGGCTCGACCTCCATGAATTCTACCCAAAATTCCGTAGGACTTAAAATTATAGTTCCTAGGATTCATACTAACCCAAAGGTTAACTCCGTTGAGTTCAATCTAAGTTTTCCGAAAATTCAAGGATTAGAAGCTTAGGCTTCATCAACCCCCTATGTTCATAACTATCGCCCAAAACCATATTCCCAAGTTCAATGAACTCACATAAACCCAACAAAACTCTTAACAATGCATCATAGAACAAATTGGTAAATTTGTGCATAAACTCATTTAAATCACTTTACCAATCATGCTTTCCAAAACTTGAATAAATTATGTAACATGTATTAATACACTCTACTATACATATATAACACATTATTCAAGCTTAACATCATACTCATTAAGATAAATCAACATTTGGGCAAAATTCCCTTCCAAGTATCTCCACCAAATCATGCTCAACATACATGAATAAATCACATAACAAGGTTTAATATGCTACAATAAACATGAATAACATGATAATCAAGCTTACCACCATGTTTAACAAGCCAATACATAATTAGGGCAAAACACCCTCCAAGCATCTCTACCAAATCAAGTGCAATACTCATGGATAATTCACATTGCCAAGTTCATTAGACAATTTAGAACATCAATTTCACATAGACATGGTCTCACATAGGCCAATCAAGCTCTAACAAAATCTTGCAATCCTAGGGTTCATACATTTCTAGAAGCCCTAACAATGGCTTCCATTGACCCACATAGCACACATGGTTGATTCCCTAGGGTCAATGGAGCCTAAAAAGAAGAGGAAGGAAGGTAGAAACTTACAAAAATCTCAGCCCTAAAAATCAGAATTTCGGATTGGGAAGAGGGTGTCTTCTCTTCAACTCCTCTTCAAACTTGTTGGTAGATTGGGGAAGAAGAAGACCTTGATGATGGACACCAAGCTTGGCCCCTTTGAAAACCCTAGAAATCACCTTCACTCAGCTCCTCCCAGCTCTCCCGAGTCTCTTGCTTGTGCTTGAAGAAAAATGAAATGTTTGGTCCACAAGCACAAGGTGAGAATGCGGCTGATTGGGTCTTTATATGGGGGATTAGATCTTCTAATTAGGTCACTAATTACCCCCTAATCTCCTAATAGGTGTTTAGGATTAGTGTTAGGCTAATTAGGTTGGTTTAGGTTGTGTTTAGAATGGTTTAAGTGGCCAAAATTTCGGACAGAATGGAGAAGGGATTAAAATCCCGTAATCTGGCAGCAGGGCCCCTTGCGGTCGCATGGAATTGGGTGATGCGGCCGCATCATAGCATTTCCAGCAATTAGGGTTTTTCTGCTTTCTTTGCTCGATCCCGGCCTCTCCCGCGTGCGTTCTCGAGTCCTTCCAACCCAAAATTGGTCTACAATTCAACCTTAATATCCTCTAATCTATAACCAAAGGATTCAAGTCTCAAACCTCATCAAAATAGGGCCAAGAACTCGAGGCGAATCGACGACGAGGAAAAGTGAAACTGAAAAGGGTTTTCGCTAGAATCCAACTAGCAACCAAACCGACGATGCAACCAACATCTAACCAATATCCAAGGCATGTTAATGATGTTTTGAATGCCTTCTAACAATTATCCATGTGTTAACCACATAAAATATCAACCCGAGATTCAACGCATCTCGCGAAAGAAGAATGCATACGTGCATCTCAAACGACGTCAACGATCATGCTATTGCCTCTAAACATATACGGGAGCTAAATGAACATGTTTATGATGATTATCAATGTATGAATTCATGCATAGAACAATCAAGCAACATTTTAGGGTTTTACACGGGGCAAAACCGACACAAGACGTAACGACTTGCTATCTAAACGTCGAATGAAACCACAAACCGACGGGTAATAACCCATGATTGTAAACACTTATTAGGGCTACACAATAGGCCTGAATGCCTCCCAGATGATGCTCAACAGATAGGGGAAATAGGCTCCCGAAAGACGAGACGTTCGCCCGGCTCCATCTCAAACTACGCGATAAGGAGAATTGCTATTCTCGAGGCGTCAAAACTTCACGAGACTTATGGAATGCATCCAATTAGAAGTCTAACACATCTAAACATGTTATTTAATCATCATGTAGAGATCTGGGACCAAATCGAGGTCAGAAACACAAAACCCGCATAAACTCTCAATCACGTCGCATTTCGACTATCGTCGGGTTACGACTTTTGACTTTAACAAGTCAACCACTAAATGACATCTCCTAAGAGTGTTTTAGTCTTAATGTGGTCTCTCATACACATTTAGACTCTCTCACGAGTCAAACGAGCAATCAACCAAAGAAGAAATGCGAGCTTTGCACGCAATTCAAGCTAACCGGGAATCGGGATCTTACAGTCCAACTCCATCGCATAAGCACGATCCACAGCATCTCAGTACTCCGTGAGCTGTAATGGGATAAGTTGCCTACGATACTTCATCTTTAGGCCTTTTACAAACCGGTGGGTCTTCTTAGCCTCATACGGTACTAAGTAACCACATGAAAATCTTAACCATCTTGAGCCTCTTGTTCTAAGCGCAATACATATCTCCTTGTTCTAGCGCAATAAATTCCATTTCTCCCGAACTACGCCGGAATACCCCCTAAACTCCATTATAAATTTTCCCACACTTGAGGCACTCCATAGTGTCTCCATCTATCTCGTAATACTCCACCAATGGTCACCGCACCACTCAACGTGAACATCGCTAGGTCAATCTCTTGAATCACGATAACTTTTCATGCTTTCTAACCAATGCTCGGCCTTATCGCTTTCAACCCCTCGGGTTCCAATTCTCCCCAAGTATAGTGGAATCGTCTTCGCTTCTAAACATTTGTTGAGGATACTCACTAATACTACCCTTATACTCATCAACACCGGCACTCGAGCAGTGCTTAGGACTCATTCTAGTTTCACGCCATGCTCGGCATAATACACTCTACGTTAAGGGACACTCGTCGTTAAAAATCTCAACAATAAACCCAACCCAACTAGGCCAAGGAACCTATCTGGCAAAATAGATAACCAATAGCTCATGATACCAAGCGTGACGAGAATCCCAAGACGAGATCCCAAGGTCGTGCCATGTCAAGCCAAAGACAAGAGACAACACGCAAAATAAAACTAAAACTGCAAGCATAATGGCGCGAGTCAAAAGAGCTAAAACAGCGAGCCAACTAGCTCAAGACAAGAAGGCGTAACCATAACGCGAAGTGAATAAAAACTAAAACTGCGGAAAAAACCAAAATGGGACCCGAGCTAACAAGCTCCTAAATATAAACAACCAAAGAGATAGTAAATCTCTCGGCCCAAAAATTCGACGCACGTGGCGCAACATTAGACACGCATGTACAACAAACCATCGGCAACCAAGGCGGCATCAAAACCCAACATTAACCGATAAACAACACTACAACGGCTACAACATGCGGAGGTACAACAATTCAACCAACAATATAACCAAACTTGAGATGGATAAAATATGTAATTAAATAACATGGCTCGAAACATTTGTCACTCACAAAAACCAAGTACTAGTAAAACAATACATGCAGAACCCATAACACACTTCTTACTATCCAAGTAAGTCTATATAACTTCACTTCGAGCCTCCACATTAATCAAGGTTACAACGAAATAATAATACTAGCAACCTTCTTAACCAAATCTCGCTTATCGTAGAGTCTACTAGCCGACTCAAATCTAAGGAAAACACAACAGTAAGTCATAATGACTTAGTAAGATACTAAAGATGCAATGTCATGGCATGGTATTATGCTCAAAATAAAACAACATCTCATGTCATACTAATAATATAACATTTCATGGTATAATGCTCAACATAACCCAAGTTTCATCCATAGCCACATAAAACATAGTTCTACATCGTTATCATAAGGTCATCCATATCATATAGATTATGCATCTCAACTCCAATAATATGGCCACATTTTAACTTATCACCAAACCATAAACCAATTGCGCCATGAGTTTCACAATTCTTCATTTATCACAACTCATATAACAATTCATAAATGGGAGACTATTGTTCTAATTCTAATCATAAATAGCATGTTATATTTTTAGTATAACATAAATCATAAAATCATCATTTCATTAGCATGATATATTTTTATTATAACATTTCATCAAGTAATCATCATCACATATAAATCATATCATTAATCACGTAGCACAACAATTAATATAAGTGCTCATAAATAAACATGTGTAACAAGAAACGTAAATCGAATCATACAACCAAAATCCGTGTCCAACGCCCAACCAACATACCATGGGATTCAAATCCTCAAACCAAAATCGGGATCAACACCCAATTGATCTTACCTTGGGTTTCATTCTCAAATTATCACAACTCACCGCTTATCTTAATGAGTACTCGTTACCTTAATCCAATCCCTGGATGAGAAATGGGAGCTCGAAAGTATCGGCTAGATGGCTCTAACTCGAGACCACATCCCACTATTGGCCCAATAGTGAGGAGAAAAAGGAACCAATGCAACGATTCATAGCGAATGTTCCCAAAGGCTATGAATCGTCCCATTGCCGACACAACGAACCAAACCGCCACTGGACTCAAACTCAAAATGATCAAGTAATATATACTCACATGCTCAAACAAAGGAACCAAGTACAACACACCGCACTAATCCAATCAAGTAGATAATGTTCACAACAACTTACAAATCACATAGATATGCATTTCTATGCTAACCAACACATTAACATATTAGAGCAATAATTTCAAGTCTCTAATACCCAAGTGTTCTTCATACACTTAAAAACGCCGAGGCTCAACCTCCATCAAAACTACCCCAAGTTACGTAGGATTTCAATATGTTATTCTCTATGTTCATATAAATCCATAATCGACTAGTTGAGTCATAATGCTCTACTCAATTTTCAAATTTGAAGGCATATAAGCATATTTGCATCATAGCCCTACTATTGTTTCATCGCCTAACTTATTCATGGCTAAGTTCTCAAGGTTAGAAACTACATATGTGCAACCCAACAATCCATACCTTCCCAAGTCATCACATTCCCAAAACATGGTTCATAAGTCAACACTTAACATGTAGAGTCAACCATCACATTTCAAGCATGTATCTCAAGATAACATTTAATTAAGCATGCTTTCAATCAAAATAACCATCGAAACAAGATGTAAATTCATCTAGAATGCTCATAATCAAGATATAAATTCATCTAGCATGCTCATAACCTTCAATTCATGAATTAGTGTTGACCAACATACTCTTATCGTCACACATGATCATAAAAGTCAACTCAACCCAATAAAGTCAAACATTACATTTTAATCATGTAATCCATAATGACAATTCATTATTCATGCTCACAACCAAAATTCATGAATTAGATAGCAATTCATAGTCTTATATACATGAAGGTCAACTCCATTATTAAAAGTCAAACTTTACATTCAAATCATGTAATCCATTGTGAAAATTCATCTTTCATGTTCACAACCAAAATTCAAGATTTATCAAGTATACTTCCAAACCTTAAACCCATAACATGTGTGATTCCAACAACTCATAATATTCCATAAAATTCCCCAAAATCATTCATATAATCAAGAATCCATTTGCTACATCAACATATAGGGTTTCAAACCCTAGGTTTTAGGAATTCATGGCTATCATGGTCAAGGTCCAAACTTACAAGATGAGGTTCATTAATATTTATTTTTTTTTTTAAGAAACAGGCGGCACCTTGGAGATTTATTAGAAAAAATAAAGGTACAAACTTGAGGGGGACAACCAAATTTGCCCTTATAAATGGGAGGACAGAGGAGCCTTACCTCGAAATAGAAAGTACAATGCAAATAATTAAGAAATACGGAGATAAGGGGTTTGGGAGGCATCTAGATGAATAAGACCCCGAGTAAAAGAACTGACATTAGAGGCTGAAGAGAAGAAAGTGTCCGAGGTGCTGTCACAAGCCAAATTAGCCAGGCTATCTGCTACTTTGTTTGCTTCTCGATAACAATGACTGAAGGAAAACTGCCCAGAAGCCCGAAGGCGAAGAATATCGCGAAAGATGTAAATATGTTTCCATGGGGGGGAATGACCAGAGCTAAGGCAGTCAAAGAGAACCTTCGAATCAGTCTCAATAGTGACTTCTGAAAAACCATTATTAGATAACCAGGTAATTCCGAAGTGGAGAGAATTAAGCTCAGCAACCAAGTTCGAACAATGACCATAATAACGGGAGAAGGCAAAAATAAGATTTCCAACAGAATCTCGGACAATGCCACCTCCGCCCCCAGTGCCTGGGTTACCACGACTTGCCCCATCTACATTAAGTTTATAGCAGCCAGAACGAGGAGGAATCCAACTAACAGCCTTAATAGTAATTTGTTTACTTCGTTTGAGATAATGTCTCGAGTTGTCAAAGCCAGCAAAAAGATACCCAGCAGCACTGAAAATGGACTTCAGGTCCGAGATAATATTATTAATGAGCATGAAGGAGGGTATCTTGATATTGTCAAAGACCGCTTTGTTTCGAAATTTCCACAAGTGCCAGAGAATTAAGGATGGGAGAATGTGGAATATGAGAGATTTACCATGCAGCCACCAAGCAAAGCAAAATTGTTGAAGAGGGTAAGACTTATATGGGATACCAACCAAATTATGGAAGTGACGCCAGATTAAAGAAGCAGTATTGCTGGATAGGAAGACATGATCAAAACTTTCTTCATTACCCGTAGGGCAGCAATGACATTTGGATGCAAGAGCAAAACCTTTGTACCGAAGACCTTCATCCAAAGGAAGGCGTTTACGGAAGAGCCTCCAGTGAAAAATACTGATGTGCCGAGGCAGATGTTTATGCCAAAGAAATACGGAAGACATCATAGAAGGCCGCGGAATGGAGAGAAGAGAGACTGCCGAAGAGAGAGAGAAACTGCCCTTTGGATGAAGCGTCCAGCATGGCCGATCAACATCATCACTTAAAGAGATATGCTGGGAACGAATAGAGTCCAGAACTATGGACGAGAGAAACATGGTACTATCACGGTTGAGAGAGAGGGTGTCTTGAAACAGCTCTTTAACACATTCCAAAGGGCATTCAGGAGGCCTGACTAGGCAGGAGCTGTGAAGCCAAACATCATTCCATAAAGAACAGTTACCACTACCCACAATCCATTTGATGTGAGATTCGGCAAAAGGACGGGCTAGTAACATTCGCTTCCATATGTGAGAACCCTTTGAAGAAGCAATAGTAGGGTGAGATCGAGAGCAATATTTAGCTCGCATAAATGAAGTCCACAAATTGCTAACAGATCTGAATCTCCACCACAGCTTAATACCAAAAGCTTTGATAGAATTTGATAAAGAGAATATCCCCAATCCTCCCTCTGAAGTGGGACGGCAACAGTCTAGCCAAGAAACCCAATGACATTTGTTATGCCCCTCAACTTGGCCCCAAAAAAAATTGGAGAGCATGCTGTTAATAAGTTTGATAACCGAGACTGGAGGATCTATAGAAGCAATTTGGTACAAGGTGATAGATTGAAGCACATGATTAATTAGGACAATCCTGTCCGCCTTATTAAGAAAAGGCCCAACCCAGGAATCAATCTTATTCTGAAGCTTCAAGATGAGAGGATCAAATAACTGCTTCTTCTTCCTTCCAAAATAAATGGGACAACCAAGATACGTGAAGGGCAAGCTACTTGCTTGAAAACCGAGGGTATTTGAGATGAGACTGGAGCGACTTGGATCAGCTGAAGGAGCAATGATGAAGGAGCTTTTGGAACGGTTTATAAGTTGGCCAGACATAACTTCATAGGAGGTAATAATTTCTTTATGATGGAGAAGCGAGGACTTACTACCATTACAAAAAATAATAACGTCATCCGCAAAAGCTAAGTGAGAGACTATGGGACATCCACTCATAGAGGAGTAAATAACCGAAGGGACTGAGCTATGAAGATTATTAATGCTTCTGCTAAGCACTTCTGAGGCGATAATGAACAGACTGGGAGAGAGCGGGTCACCCTGGCGAAGCCCACGAGAGGAGGGAAAGAAACCAACTGACTCCCCGTTGAGAAGCACAGAAAACCAATTATCTGATAAAAGGCGCCAAACCAAGTCAATGAAAATTTCATGAAATCCAAATTTGCGCAGGACTTGGATTAAAAAAATCCAGGAGACTCTGTCGAATGCCTTAGCCATGTCAAGCTTAAGGATAACATTAGATCCAGTAACTTTTTTACCTAAGTGACTCATCAATTCTTGGGCAAGCAAGATATTATCTTGGATGACTCGACCCTTAGTGAAGGCGCTCTGGTTATCTGATATGATGTGAGGGAGAATATGAGATAGCCGAGAGGATAGAATTTTAGAGATGACTTTGGAGCAGAAGTTACAGAGGCTAATTGGGCGGAGATCCTTAAACGAAGACGGAGTTGGAATCTTGGGTATCATGGCTAATAAAGTCTTTGGACCAAGCCTTTGGAAGAGTGAAACCGCAAAGAATTCCAAGATAGCAAAGACAAAAATCATCTTTAATAATATCCCAGCAGAAGGAATAAAATTTACCAGAAAATCCGTCAGGACCTGCAGCACTATCACCTCCCAAATCATTCACAGCACGTCTGATTTCCTGAGCATCAGGAGGAGCAATAAGAGAGGAATTCCAATCATCAGTGATCAGGCGAGGAATAATATCTAAGTTAATATCCAATCTTTGACCCACAGCAGGGGAGGAAAGCTGATCACTAAAATACCGGATAGCTGCCTCTTTGATATCTTGAGCCGAAGACAAAAAAGAGCCATCAACATCATGGATACTGTGAATGAAAAGGCGCCGTCGAGATTGCTTGACAGAAGCATGAAAAAGCTTGGTATTTCCTTGCCCTTCTTTCAACCATTTAATCCGAGATTTCTGGCGCCAGAAAGATTCCTCTCTAGAAAGATGAAGACGAAGACGAGCCTGAGCCTCCATAAGATTAGATCTATTAGTATCAGAGTTGTTAAGCTCATAAAACAATTCTTGTTCAATAACATCCTCCTCAGCCTTTTGGAGCTGCTCAAATATGTTGCCAAAAGTAGCTTTATTCCAAGCTTTAAGAGCCAGCTTTGTTGCACGAAGCTTCTGAGCAAATCGGACCATCATAGAACCGGAAGTGGGAAGCAGCCATGCTGCCCTAACAATATCCATAAAAGAAGAGTGAGAAGTCCAAATATTGAGAAACCGAAAGCTGGACGGAGCAACAGAAGTACCTTGAGAAATATTAGTGAGGAGAGGGGAGTGGTCCGAACAAGTTTTGTTTAGATGTTGAACCAAGGTTGCATGAAAACAATCCAGCCATTTAGTGTTGCAAAGCATGCGGTCTATGCGTTCAAATATGGTTGCCGAGCCATCCCGTTTATTCCACCAAGTGTAATCATTACCATTATACCCCAAATCTGTAAGGCCTGAAGCAGAAATACATGCTTGAAATTCCAATCCTCCAATACGGTCCCATCCCCTACCACCAGCCTTTTCATTAGGGTTGAGGATGATATTAAAATCTCCACCAATCAGCCACGGGGCATTAGCAACTTGAGAACTGATCCGAATAATATCCTCCCATAAATCTTGGCGCTCTCTTAAATCACACCTTGCATAAACACATGTGACATAGGCATGAAATGACCAAGAATAATGTTGAATTTTAAGAGAGAATTGTTGAGGGGATTCACAAAGAAAGCTACAAGAGAAACAAGATTTCACAAAAATCCAGATGGAGCTAGTAGAATTAGAGAACGAATGCTTGAACCTGAGTTTCCGAGTGATTAGGTTAACTTTTTCAATGGTAAGCTTCGGTTCAAAAACGGCAATAAGAGAAATTTTGTGGAGCTTAATCAAACTTTTCAAACGACTAACTGTTGGGTCATTACCAAGACCACGAACATTCCAGAAAAGCATTTTAATATCCATGAGAAGGATTGGTGGTGCAATCATCTGAGGACTTGGAAGCCTTGGACCGAGTCATTCGATCGCTTGAGGCACACTGCTTGTGTTTCTTGGGATTTCCGCATTAAGGGCATTAATAGTAGGTTGATCATCTTCATCTTCATCTTCCAAAATTTGAAGGGAGGCAAATCTGTTGGGAGAACATGATATTCCAGTTACTGGGTCCTGAACTTGATCAGTCGACTTTGTAAGAGTTTCTGGATTTTTATTTTGCATGGGAACATTGGAGGTGCCCGCGGCCTGTTGCTCGTTAAGAGTGGGGGATTCAGGAGAATTTATAATAGGAGGGTCAACAGCATGCAATGGGGAATCAGAAGGTTTCTGAGCAATATCTTCAGATTGAGGCATGATTTCGTGGATACTAGAGGTAGTTGCATCTTTTGGATCAACGTGCACCCTAGGAGGGTCATCATGAATAGGGGCTTTGGATGCAACAGCTTCTTGAGGTATCGTAGAAGGAGCCGGGGGCCTCTTGAGAATCAAGCTACTTTCTTGGGGTCCAAATTGTTCTAGCTTCTCGATTTAGAGGGATTGGTCTTGGCAGGCAAGTCAGGATGCTTAATGCGGCAGGTTAATTCATGGTGCCCTTGACGGAAGCAATGCATACAGTAGCTAGGTTTATTCTCAGCCTCAATAGGTTGCCAAAAGCTTGGGAAGGCTTGTCCGCAATCTATCCAAACCCGACTAGGACATGGCTTCATGAGATCGATTTCAACACAAACACGCGCAACACTTGGCCGAGTTAAATTAATTGTAGGCTGATCAAGCATTAATGGCCTGCCAAAAAGAGAAACAAGAGAAAAGAGAGCAGATTTATTAAATAAGTGAATTGGTAAACCAGGAAGAGCAAACCAAACGGGAACGATTGAGCTTTCCACATCCGGGCGAAAGTTAGGAGACCACTTAAAGACCCTCATGGGGAATCGGCCAAGGTACCATTGGTCCTTGATCCACAAGCGTTGGTAGTCCTCTTCATGATGCACTTGGATTAAGATATGTTTGGCGTCCAGATGACCAATAGAAAAGCCGGCTTTGAGACCAAATGTATTAAACAGTTTGCGGGTGGATTCCATGGATGGGCGACCGTGTGAGAACTTCCCAATCAGAGCTAATCGAAATGGCTGTGCAAGGGAGTGGATGAGTTCTGGAGAGAGTTTTAAAGAAGGCTCTCCCTTGTAAGTAGAAGGAGGGATAACAAAAGAGGAAGCCGAAGGGTGAGAGGCATGGTTGTTTAGAGCTTCTGCAAATGATTTAGTGGGGTTAGGGGGAGAAGAAGGATCGGAAGAGGTTGGCAATGAGGCTGGGTCGGCAGCCATGGCCAAGGCCAAACCCTAGAAGGGCCGCCAAAACCTAGGAAAAGCCAAAGAAGGAGATCGCACCTTAAGTGTGTGGTTTTGTGATGAGGTTCATTAATATACTCCATTAATCATAGAAAGTATTCTATTCATGCTTCTAACAAGTTCACCCATCAAAAATCAAAATTCAAAATAAAATCACACATAACATGCTTGTGTACTCATTGACCTCAAATAGCAAGCCTCTTTGTTTTCCTTAGGGTCAATGAGCACAAAATCTATAAGAGGAGGATTGTAGTATCTTACCTAGCTTGAGTGAAAACTCAAGAGAATCGAAATCTGATCGGTGAAGTTGTTCTACTCGTCGAGGGCTTCACGAATCCGAAGTTTGGAAGCGATCTCACGGTCGGATCTTCGTGGATTGGAGGAAGAAGAAGCTAGGGCTTCAAAGCCCCCATGTCTCCCAACTCTTTCTCACTATATACGGTTTAGAAGAAAGGGAGGAAATGAAGGAATTGCTGAATTTACAAAGGGAGAAATGTATTTATACTTCCCCAACTAAGTAGGGCACAATAGGAATTTCATTGGTACAATTAGTGATCATTAGATGTAATCCACCACTAATCAAACTCTAATTAACTCCCCAAAAGTGTTAGGACATGTTTAGGACTAACTATGAGTGTTAGGGAGGGTTTAGAAGAGGTTTAGAGTGGGTAGGATAGGAATTACACAACAAAAAACAAAAGAGGGACAAATCTGATTCGTAGCACCATGCGGTCGTATGGTGCCATAGTGAAGCGACCACATTGTCTCCCTTTCAGCCCTTTGTGAATTTCTGCAAGCCTCGCTCGATTATGGTCCTTCCCGCATGCAACCTGTAGACACCCCAATTTCGTACCCCTGGTATGTAACATGACATAAAATATCAAGACATGTTAAAACATTAATATGCAGGGGCTAAAGGTGCCAAAATTGAAACTGCCAAAGTAAAGCTGGCGCCACACACACTCAAAGTGGGAGTGGCGTCCAGATTCATCATGGGTGGCGCTAGGTTTGGTCCACAGTGCTCTCCAAGTTACTATAGAATTGCTACAGTTTGCGTAATGTACACTTTCTCCGGCATTCTTCTGTACAATGCGATGAAGCGTGAAGGGATAAATTTTAATCCCCGATGAATCCTCATCCCAGGTTATAAATAGATCCTTCGGGGTTGGCCTTCAGCACACCTTTTCCTTCCGCAAAGCTTTCCGCGTTCTCGTTACGCTGAAAGAATAGAGAGCGAAGTGATAGTGAGTGATCTCCCCAAATCCTCAAAACCCTGCCAAAACTCCTCTAAACTTAAAACCCACCGGTTAAAGTGAGCCTTAGCCCCCAAGCTAGGTTTCCACCCTACTTCCCCGGTCCAAAAATCGTGGAAAGAGCAGTTGTCTGCCCGATTAAAAAGGCTAAAACTACCACAAATAAGCCGTCATTCTGCCCGAGTGAGCGAGCAAAAACACCACAAATAAGCCGTCATTCTACCCGAGTGAGCGAGCCAAAAAATACCACAAATAAGCCGTCATTCTGTCCGAGTGAGCGAGCCAAAAAAACCACAAATAAGCCGTCATTCTGCCCGAGTGAGCGAGCCAAAGCCACCACAAATAAGCAGTCATTCTGCCCAAATCACAACAATAACAACAACAACAACAACAACAACAACAACAACAACAACAACAACAACAACAACAACAACAACAACAACAACAAAAGACTCCCTCTCCCTGAAGGACAGATTGAGCACACCCCGCTCTAAAAGGTAATAGCCTTTAAGGGCGTTATTTTTTATTAAGTTGTTCTTTAAAAACCGGCCCAATGTAGCAAATATAAGCTGTTGTGCTGCCCAGATTTAGTTAAGAAATATTATGTAAAAGAGCCGTTATAATTGCCAAATATTTTTAAATATATTTGTAATTATTCTAAGGAAACGGCTGCAAGTCCGTAAATAATGGAGCCGCGGATGTGTTTGCTTTTATTTTTCTTGTCTTTAAATGCTTTATTTATTTGCTAGATAAATATAACAATAAGCATACTTTAGCCAAAAACCATTTTTGAGACCAAAAGGGCGAGTTGGGTGCCTAGCACCTTCCCAACTCGTAGCTTAGCCTCCGAACCCGTTTTCATAATCTCTAGTTTTTCTTTTTTGGTTTTGCTTTATTTTTGCCTTAAAATAAAGATGACGACTCTAAAACATTTTGGCCCAGTAGGGCTTTGCAGCACTCCTTTCTTGCACTCTTCCGTTTTCCCCTAAAAAAGGGAAAATGAGAATGAAAGGGTGATGTATTCCCATATCCTGGTATCCCCTAAACAAGGGATAACTTGATGCGGGAAACCCAAAGCTCCCATAGTGATCCGAAATAGGCCATAAGGCTATTTTTATAAAATCCATAATGGGGGCGTCGCAACATCCTTTTTTGCAATTTTTCCGTTTTCTCCTAAAAAAGGGAAAATGAGAATGAAAGGGTGATGTATTCTCATATCCTGGTATCCCCTAAACAAGGGATAACTTGATGCGGGAAGCCCAAAGTTCCCATATTTGATCAAAAATCCACTAAAGGCAACCGAGACGCATTCCAACGCGCTATTTTAGACAGCACTCCTCTCGCACTTTTAATTTTGTCTTCCCCTAAAAAAGGGAGGATGGAAAGAGAGCAATGGTGTCCTGCATCCGCATGTACGTGCACCCCTATCCAAGGGCGCGCGGGGCACGGGCGCATTTCCCAGGAACCCATAGTGGCGACTCTGCTGGGGAGATCGTTTTATTTTAAATAAAATGGAGGGCTAGACTCATAAAAAAAACTTTTTTGTTTTTATTTGTTTCTGGCTAAAGTATGCTTGTTATATTAATTTACGCATTTGAGTATTGCGTTCCTATACATCCGTGTCTATATTTGTGGATATGATCCTCCATCTTGCAGCAGTTTCGTTCCGATAACTGTTACAAGTATATTTAAAAATATTTTTTTAAAAAAAAAGAAGCAAAAAAAAAAATTTTAAAAAAAAGTTTTCAAAAAAAAAAAAACATATTATATATATGTTTGCAATAAAATTCCGAGCAGCACAATAAAAGGGCCGGGCCTTTATTTTTAATATTGCCTTTTTTTCGGCTCTGTTTTTTTTATTTATTTCTGTTTATTATTCCTTTTTTATTCCATTCAATTTGTACATATTTGCATTCATTATGTCATTTTATTTTGAGGATATATGACCATGTTTGTAATTAATAGGAATAGATAGATTCCCTGTTTTTCTTTCTATTTCTTAATGTGATGTGCTTGCTTGCTTGCGCTCCAACTAAAAAGCCGAGAAAATCCACGCGTAATAGCAAGACATGACATATATGTTTTGTTTTCTGTTTATATATCTGAAAAAAATAATAAGGATTTTATTGCTTTTTAGATACCGCACACACGTGCAGTCAGATAGATATATTCCGAACTGCTACCCTACACCATGACCAGTCTACCCCCTGCATAAGCCAACGTTAGAATGCATATAGATTCTCAGGACACTTCAATGACCGACCGGTTTTTGCATCTTTGAATCGTGGGTCAGCCCCTGTCAAAAAAATAAATGATGAAAAAAAAGAAGTCGGAAAAAAAAAAATATATAAATAAATACACAGGGGCTGATTTATTATTCTTTGATGCTCGACCTAGACCATTTTCGAATAGTGGATCCTGGAAAGAGTATAGACCCTTCGCCTGGGATCAGTCCGATCTTGGGGAGTCGAAAGGCAGGTGGAATACGTTGGCATCAACATCCCATGTACCTCCAAATCCAACTTCCCAGCCAAACACTAACCCACCAAATATTGCCACTACCCCAAATCTCAATCCTCCACCAAGTCCCTACTACCCAAATATCAACCCTTATCCGTCCTATCCCCCATATCCTCTCCCAAGTACCAATATTCCCCAGAGCCCAAATGACCTCCCTTTTCCCATAACCAACTCACTCCAAAATAGCCCACATATGGACCCAAAAAGTTATAACCCGCCGGACCAAGTTACCACCTACTTACCTTTCAATGATCCTGGCCGTCCAGCCGAAGCCGCTAATAATCCACCAACCCAGAATCCATATATTGCCCAAAATCCACCAGCCCAGAGTCCTTATATTACCCAAAATCCACCAGCCCAGAATCCTTATATTACCCAAAATCCACCAACCCAGAATCTTTATACTGCCCAAAATCCACCAGCCCATTATCCATATCTAGCTCAAAGTCCTTACCCCGCCCAAAATCTTTACCAGATACCTCAGCCAGAAATTAACCCAACCTTCCCTGATCCATCCAGTATATACCAAAAGCTAACTCCCCTAGCTACCAAAATGGAGGCCAACATTGAAAATATGAAGACCATGATGCTCATACTTCTCAACTAAGGGGGATTTTCTACGCGGGCACTAGCATTGTAACCCTCAGCAATACTACCTTCAAAATTCAAAATGTCCGACATAGAAAAATTTGATGGGACTGGATGCCCTATATCTCACTTGAAATCATATTCCACTGGCATGCAGTCAAGGGGAGCTAGCTTTGAGGCTATGGCTTCCAATTTTCACCCCACTCTAATAGGTGCTGCCAAACAATGGCTAATGTTGTCTGATAACAGCACCATGAATACTCGGGCCAGATAGCTGAAAGTTTCCTTGAAAGGTACAAAGACAACACCAGCCCTGAAAATATAAGGGACCTCGAGTCGTGCGCCCAAAGGGAAAAAGAAACATGTGCTGAGTTTGCAGTCAGGTGGAAAAGAAAGTTGGCCCAAACCTTTGATAGACCTGATCCGGCTGAGTCATGCAGAATGTTCATTAAAAACCTCCAGCCCATTTACCTGGAACATATGCAGTATCTCCCATACACCAATTTTAAAGAAATAGTGGAGATAGGAGCCCGTATTGATGAAGATATACAGACTGGGCAATTAAAAGCCAATACGCCTCCTAGTTCTTTCCGTTATCCTAAAGGAAAAACAACCGCACCAGCACCAGTTATCAATATGGTAGGAAATGCATCATCCCCATTTTCTACTCAAAATTATAGCACTGTTCCGTGGTCCTATGGGTCAGACAGGTCTGTCAATACAGTGGGAGGAAATGATGGCCCTGGCAGAAATTTCAGAAATCAGAACAGGATGAACCGGTATTATGATGAACTGCAAGCTCCCCAGTCTGTGATACTGCAGGGGCTAATGGCACAAGGAGTGCTAAAACCTTTGGAGAATTATAAGCCACCAAACCCCCTGCCCAGGACTTGGAACCATGCCCAGTACTGTGAATACCATCGCTGTAGTGGTCACCTCACCGATAAATGCTATACTCTCAAAAATGCTATCCAGGACCTTATAGATGATAAGGTTATTGAAAAGCCTCCACCCAGAACAAATACAGTCAATAACCCCCTACCTCAAATCAATATGATTGAGGTAGATGAAAATTTCTGTGTGCCCAAGTTCGAAATCAATAAACATCCATTACCATATATCCTTGTTCCTTTTCCTTCATCCTTATCCATAAAAGAGCCTAGCTGCAATATGCTCTCTTGGGACACTATCCTGGGTAGCCAAAATACCGGTAATATTGAAAAAGTCACTTGGGTCGATCGAAATGTTAACCACCTTACCCGATCTGGCCGAGCCTACTAGCCAAACCTTGAAAGAGGTGACCACTATAGCAAAGACCAAGAAACAGATATTGGGGCTAAGGCGGTGGAGGATACTTTGTTAGCCTAGATGAAGAAAACTCAGGCCAACATTTCCATTTGGGGCTTACTTTGTGCTTCTAAGACCCACCGTGATACGCTGGCCAAGTCTTTAAGCCAGGCAGTCATTCCTATCCAAACCTGAAACATTCACTTTGGAAATGTCATATGTTTACTGATCTAGATCTGCCAAAGGAAGGAACCAACCACATTGATGCTCTCTATATCACTGTGGGGATAATGGAAAAACGGGTTCCCCGAGTTTTGATAGATAATGGGTCTTCATTGATTGTGTGTCCCGCCAGCACTTTAGCCAAACTGGGAACAAAAATATCAAAACTCACTCCTTCCTCGCAGACAGTAAAGGCATACGACAACACCAATCGATGTGTCCTAGGGGTGGTCACTTTAATGCTAACTATTGGGCCATTAAACATGCTAGTTGAATTCCAGGTCCTGGATTTACCAGCCACTTTTAGCCTGTTGTTGGGATGCCCTTGGATTCATGGGGTAAAGGGGGTAGCCTCTTCATTGCACCAACGTGTCAAATTCATCCACGATGACCACATAGTGATTAATTTGGCTGATAAGATTGTGGAGAATAAGGAAGGCGAGGATATCCCGATCCTCGAAATAGAACATGAAGACACTGGTATTTTCCTTAGTGCCTTTGAGGTTATCCCTCAAGTTGTGGTCAACGCCATTGAATATGGCCGAGAAACTGACATCATTGGAAAGAAAGTCACCTCCCTAGGAAACATGGTCCCTTTATACATGTTTCGGAAAATGAATTATATGCCTGGTCTGGGTCCCGACAGAAATCAACAAGGACTTGTCAATTTAGTCCAAGATGAACTTAAGGAATGTATCCCTCCCTTTGGTCTAGGATACATGCCTACTCTAGCTGAGTTAGCTGCGGTCATGAAACAAAAACGTGAGAAAAGAAAGGCAGAAAGAGAAAAGCGTCCTTATGAATATCCCACCCTCCAACCATATCGAAAAACCTTAAATGGTTACTTTGTAAGAAAGGGGGAAACAGAAGCCTATCTCATGTTCCCTGAGCCCTGGTTAGACCAGAATGAAAAAAGATGCCCTAGTTGGGAAATCTTTGAAGATGTCATGTATAGAATGGAATAGGTTACCCCGAGCCCCGTGAATCGCATATAAGACTGTCACTATTGAAAATACTTGGTCTATAGACCAAGATGATTATGCTCTGGCCCTACTAGATGATGATGGTCTAGGAGACAGCTTACTGGGTATGATAGATGTAGGCACTTATTATAAAGAGCTTCATGCTGAGTTTGAGCTTATTACTGATAAGCCTTTGCAGAACTGGTATACCACAACCGGCCCGCTTTTGACGCCCGCAGATTTGGTGGACCGTTTTGGATATACTGTCCCTATTCCTTCCCCTAGCTTTACGGATTGGTCATCTATCGATCCGCTCCCTAAAGTTGAGGATCTCAAACCCCAGGCCCTCAATAATGTAATAAACCCTGTACAGTTTGCTTTTAATGATAATCTAAATGTCTTTGCTTATTCCTTAGTTGCACCTACATTAAAAGATGCATTTAAATAATACTAATAATAATGAGTCATTTAATGAAATGGACCCAAAAGATAAAAGTTATTTGCTTGAGCTTGTAAAGTCAGTTGAACACCAGGAACAACATCATTCATCAGGAGCAACTAAAGACTTGTCCACTATCAATTCGGGGCTGGATAATGAAATAAAAGAAATTAAAATCGGCAGCTACCTGCAAGGTTCAGAAAGGGTAGCACTCATTGATCTCCTCAAAGAGTTCGTGGACATATTCGCTTGGTCTTATGAAGATATGCCGGGGCTAGACCCAGCCATAGTCGAACACCGGATCCCCATATATCCGGATGCTTGGCCAGTTAAGCAGAAGCTCCGCCGGATTAAGCCCGAGTGGTCACTACAAGTTAAAGAAGAAATCATGAAGCAGCTACGCTTCAATTTCATTCGGGTAGTTGAATACCCGATCTAGCTATCCAACATAGTGACCATTCCCAAGCCCGACGGGAAGGTCCGGATCTATGTAGATTTCCGCGACCTCAACAAGGCGTCGCCCAAAGATGACTTCCCGCTACCCAATATTGATATTGTGGTAGACGCCGTTGCTGCTCACAAAGTCCGATCCTTCGTTGACGGCATGCTGGGCTATAATCAAATCAAAATGGCAGGAGAGGACCAGGAGAAGACCTCATTTACTACTCCCTGGGGAACTTATTGCTATACTGTCATGCCATTTGGGCTGAAAAATGCTGGGGCTACTTACCAGAGGGCTGCCACCACCCTCTTCCACGACATGATCCATAAAGAAATGAAGGTCTATGTTGATGACATGATTGTGCACTCCAGCGACGCCAACGGTGCCCATATCAAAGACCTTCGAAAATTCTTCAAAAGGTTAAGGAAGCACCAAATGAAGCTTAACCCCACCAAATGCACATTTGGGGTTACCAAAGGCAAGGTCCTGGGATTCTTAGTGACCGAGCAGGGCATCGAGATCGAGCCAACAAAGATCAAATCTATCCTAGAAATGCCACAACCAAAAACTCCAACCGAAGTCAAAGGCTTCCTAGGCCGATTGCAGTATATCAGCCGTTTCATCCGGCAGCTGACGACCACATGTGAGCCCCTCTTCAAACTCTTAAAAAAGAATACTGACCAAGTCTGGGACTAGAAGTGCCAGCTAGCCTTCGAAAAAAATAAAATCATATCTTACCAATCCCCCTGTGCTAGCTCCACCCCATACACATAAGCCTCTCCTCATAAATTTAACCGTCACAGACACGTCAATAGGGGCTATGCTTGCCCAAGAAAAAGAAGATTCCTACATTGAAAATGCCATATACTTCATAAGTAGGAAGCTGCAAGGAAGCGAGCTAAACTATTCAGCACTGGAGAAAAGCTGCACCGACCTAGTCTAGGCCACTCAAAGGCTCAAGACCTATCTCCAAGGACGGTCCATCAAACTCATATCCATAATGGACCCTATCAAGTACATTTTCGGCAAGCCATCACTGTCCAGCCGACTAGCCAAGTGGTCCTTTCTTCTCAACGAGTTTGACATAACCTATGTCACACTCAAATCTATCAAAGGGAGCGTGATTGCAGACCACCTAGCCGATCTACCCTTGAAGGTCGAAGATGCGACTGAGCCTGGCTTCCCAGACGAAGGTGTCCTGGAAATCACTGACCATGACACCGGTTGGAAAATGTTCTTTGACGGAGCCGCGAACAAAAGAGTCTTTGGCATAGGAATCTTGCTCATAGACCCGACTGGTTCTCATACTCCGCTAGCCATAAGGTTGGAGTTCGAATGTTCAAATAACACGACAGAATATGAAGCCTATATTGCTGGCCTAGAAGAAGCTCTCCAAAGGGGAGCCAAATATCTCGAGGTCTATGGAGACTCTTCCCTAATTATAAATCAAGTCGAAGGGAGATGGAAAACCCAAGATCCCCATTGCCCGGCTCTATCATGCCAAATTACGGACACTTGCGCCCGATTTGACTCTATCTCATTCCATTTTCTGCCACGAGATAGGAATCAATTCACCGATGCCTTAGCTACTCTGGCATCACTAGTCCAAATTCCCGCAGAAATTAATGTTCAGCCATTCGTAGTCGGGAAGAAGGTCACTCCCGGCATCTTGCTTCAAAATTAATGCGACCCACGAGCGGATCCACGAGCCTGTGCGGCGATATCCTAAATCTGATTCAGAAAGGTATCTATCCTCCCGACCTAGACAAAAAAGGAAGAGTCTCCCTACGAAGGTGGGCCTCGCAATTTGTACTTAGCGGTGGTAGCCTATATAAAAGGCACTATCAAGGCCTCAACTTATTATGTGTCGATCAGGCCAAAGCTGAGCAAATCATGGATCAACTTCATGGTGGTACCTGCGGGCCCCATATGAATGGCCATATGCTGTCCAAGAAAATTATCGCGAGGGTACTATTGGATGCGCTCAAAGCAGGTTGTATTCGGTGGGTGTGACATTGCGACAAATGCCAGCGCTTTGCCAATCGCACCATGTGCCCCGTCGTCTTATATAACTCCTGACCCCTTGGCCCTTCTCAACTGGGGAATCGGCGTCATAGGCCAAATTCACCGAAGGGATCAATGGCCACGAATATGTCTTAGTAGCCGTCGATTACTTCAGAAAGTGGGTGGAAGCCTCTTCCTATAAAATCCTAAATGCTCGAAAGGTGTCCGAGTTCATCCGGGCCAACATCATATATCGCTACGGGGTACCTTTCGAGATAATCTTCGACAACGACTCACATTTTGAAGGGGACGTGAATCGTCTAGTCGACGAATTCAAGATCCAAAGGCATAAATCTTCCCCCTACCAGCCACAAGCCAATGGTGTCGTTGAAGCAGCCAACAAAATGCTTGAAAATATCATCAGGAAAATGGCTGACACAGGAAGAGACTGGCCAGAAAAATTGTCGCTAGCCCTCTGGGGCTACCGCACATCAGTCCGCACACCGACTGGGGCTACCCCCTATTCTCTAGCATATGACATGGAGGCAGTACTGCGGTAGACACCCCAATTTCGTACCCCAGGTATGTGACATGACATAAAATATCAAGACATGTTAAAAAATTAACAAATGTCAAGTTACAGGGTCAAAAGTGCAAAAGGACAAAGCAGGATGCGCAAAAGAATGAAATATAGGGTTCAAAGTGTAAAATTTGGAAACTATGAAAAAGTTGGTGCCACCCACATGGAATCTTGGCATGGTGCCAAGATTGTGGTTCCTAGTGCCCAAAAACAGCTTCCCGGCTCCCAGATTTCGCAACAGTGGCCGCAATGTTCAAAATTGTCTGCGATTGGTACAACTGACTGATGCACAATGTAGAAAATTTAATTCCCTCAGTGTCCTCAATCCATCCTATAAATAAAGGCCTCGGGGTCCGTCTTCAACACACCTTTTCATCGATAAAAATTCTTCGCGTTCTCGTTACACTGGAGAAATAGAGAGAGAAGTGAGATAGCGAGCGATCACCTCAAAAAGCCTCGAAACCCTGCCAAACCTCCTCCAAACACAAAACCAACCGGTAGAAGTGAGCCTTATCCCCCCAGCTAGGTATCCACCTTATTTCCCTGGCCCAAAAACCATAAAGTAAGCCGTTACTCTGCCCGAGTAATAGGCTGAAAAACAACCCATATAAGCCATTATTCCGCCCAACCAAATAAGCCAAAACCACCAAAACTAAGCCGTCATTCTGCCTGAGCGAGTGAGCCAAAACTACCACAAATAAGCCGTCACTCTGCCCAAATCACAGCAGCATCAACAATAAAAGTCTCCCTCTTCCGAGAAGGACAGAGCGAGCACACTCCGCTCTAAAAGGTAATATCCTTTAAGGGCATTTTATTTATAAAGTTGTTATTTAAAATCCAGCCCAATGTAACAATTATAAGCCGTTGTCCTGCCCGGATTAGATTAGGAAATAATATGTAAAAGAGCCGTTATAATGGCCAAATATTTTTAAATACATTTGTAATTATTGTAAGGAAATGGCTGCAAGTCCGTAAATAATGTAGCCACGGATGTATTTGTTTTACTTTCCTGTCTTTTAATGCTTTATTTATCTGCTAAATAAATATAACAATAAGCATACTTTAGCCAAAAACTATTTTGAGACCGAAAGGGCGAGTTGGGTGCCTAGCACCTTCCCAACTCGTAACTTAGCCTCCGAACCCGCTTTTTATCTCTGGTTTTCTTTTTCTGGTTTTGCTTTATTTTTGTCTTAAAATAAAGATGGCGATTCTAAACTTTTCGGATCCAGTGGGGCCTCGCAACACTCCTTCTTTGCACTTTTCCGTTTTCCCCTAAAAAAGGGAGAATGGGAATGGAAGGGTGATGCATTCTCATATCCTGATATCCCCTAAAAAAAAGGATAACTTGATGCGGGAAACTCATAGCTCCCATAGTGATCCGAAATGGGCCATAAGGCTATTTTAATAAAATCCATAGTGGGGGCGTCGCAATATCCTTTTTTGCACTTTTCCGTTTTCCCCTAAAAAAGGGAAAATGGGAATGAAAGGGTAATGCATTCCCATATTTTGGTATCCCCTAAAAAAGGCATAACTTGATGCGGGAAACCATAAGTTCCCATACTAGATTAAAAATCCACTAAGGCAACCGAGGCGCATTCCAATGCGCTATTACGACAGCACTCCTCTCGCACTTTTGATTTCGCCGTCCCCTAAACAAGGGAGGGTGGAACGAGAGTAGTGGACGTCACCGCATCCGCACGTACGTGCACCCTTATCAAAGGGCGCGCGGGGCGCGGGAGCACCGTTTTCCCGGGAACCCACAGTGGCGACTCTGCTGTGGAGTTGTTTTATTTTAAATAAAATGGAGGGCTAGACTCATAAAATAATTTTTTTTGTTTTTCTTTGTTTCTGGCTAAAGTATGTTTGTTATATTAATTTATGCATTTGAATATTGCGTTCCTATACATCCGTGCCTATATTTGTAGATATGATCCTCCATCTTACAGCAGTTTCGTTCCGATAACTATTAAAGGTGTATTTAAACATATTCTTAAAAAAAATCGAAAATAAAAAAGAAATTCAGAAAATCAAAAAATAAAATATATATATATATATATATATATATATATATATATATATATATATATATATATATATATATATATATATATATATATATGTTGCAATAAAATTCCGGGCAGCACAATAAAAAGGGCCGGGGCTTTATTTTTTAATATTGCTTTATTTCCGGCTCTGTATTTTTTATTTCTTTCTGTTCTTTTTTTCCTTTTATTCTTTACATTTGCACATATTTGCATTCATTCTGTCATTTTATTTTGGGGATGTAGGACCAAATTTGTATTTAATAGGGATAGATAATTTCCCCACTTTTCTTTCTATTTCTTAATGTGGTGTGCATGCTTGCTTACGCTCAAACTAAAAAGCCGAGAAAATCCACACATAACAACAAGACATGCCATATATGTTTTATTTTTTCTGTTTATATATCTGTAAATAAATAAAGATTTTACTGCTTTTTAGATACCGCACACACGCACACGCATATAGCTATATTCCGAACTGTTACCCTACACCATGGCCAGCCTACCCCCTGCATGAGCCAACGCTAGAGTGCATATAGATTCTCAGGACACTTCATTGACCGAATGGTTTTTGCATCTCTGAATTGTGAATCAGCCCCTATAAATATATATATAAGAAAAGTCCAAAAAAAAAATATATGTAAAAAAAAGCGCAAGTAAAAAAAAGATGAAAATAAATTGCGCAACAAAAAAAAAAATAATAACAAAAATAAATAATAAACAGGGGCTGATTTATTATTCTTTGATGCTCAACCTAGATCATTTCGAATGGTGGATCCTGGAAAGAGTATAGGCCCTTCGCCTGGGATCAGTCTGATCCTGGGGAGTCGAAAGGCAAGTGGAATACGTTGGTCCTATACTCTGGTGAAAGAATCCACTGTTCTAGGGAAAGTCCTGAGACCGTCAAAATAAAGCAGGTGCTTATCCGGTCAATTGTAGGGAACAATAAATAAATAATAAAATATATTAATAAAGGCACACTATACTCCAAACCCAGAAAGCCTTCAGCCAGCCTTCTGATACCTCCTCCATAACCCATTTTCCTCATAAACCTGGCCCGAATTTGGAAAGGTAGAGATAGTACTGGCCAGTTGATACAGGAAATAAGTGCAAAAATCAGAACATAGGGTATCAATATCATATCAGACAAGGGCAGAATCAATACAGAGAATACAGATCCGAGCAGTATGGCAACAGAAAGTGAGCAATCCCCCAAGAAGTATCAACCTTCCATGTTCCTCCAAATCCAATTTCCCAGCCAAACACCAACCCACCAAATGCCTATTATTACCAAACGTCTAACCCTTTTTCATCATACCCTCCTTATCCTACCCAAAGTCCTTACCTAATCCAATATCCCTATCCTACCCGAAATTCATATTCTATCCAAAATCCTTATCCAACCCAATATCCCTAACCTGTAAGATCCCGATTCCCGGTTAGCTTGAATTGCGTGCAATGCTCGCATTCCTTCTTTGGTTGATTGCTCGTTGGGCTTGTGAGAGAGTCTGGATGTGTATGAGAGATCACATTAAGACCAAAATACTTTTAAGACATGCCATATAGTTGTGGACTTGCTAATGTCACAAGTCGTAACTCGACGATAGTCGAAATGCGACGCGATCGAGAATTCGCTTGCGTTTTGTGTTCCTGACCTCGTTTTGGTCCTAGATCTTTACATGAGGATTAAATAACATGTTTAGATGCATTAGACATCTAGTTGTATGCATTCCTCAAGTCTCGTGAAGTTTTGACGCTTCGAGGATAGCAATTCTCCTTATCGCGTAGTTCGAGATTAAGCCGGGTGATCGTCTCGCCCTTCGGGAGTCCTTTTCTCCTATCTGTTGTTCATCATCTGAGAGGCATTCAGGCCTATTTTGTAGCCCTTTTAGGTGTTTACAATCATGGGTTGTTGCCCGTCGGTTTGTGGTTTCATTCGACGTTTCATTAGCGAGATGTCGCGCCTTGCGTCGGTTTTGCTCCGGGTTGTCTCGGGTGTTATTTATGGGGGTTTAGACCAACTTTGAGGGTGGTTTGAGACTTGTTGTGATTAGTTAAGAGTATGAGAACATTAAGGGTTGAATTATAGGCGGTTTCGAAGCTTTACGGCTTGCGGTTGCGTGCGGGAAGGACCACAAACGAGCGAAGGAAGCAGAAAATTGGAAATAGCTGGAAATTGGGCAAAGCGCTCGCATGGAAGAGGAGCCATGCGACCGCATCCTATGTTGTCCCTGTTACGGGATTTTTTGGTGAACTTGCTAAGTTATCCAATTTAACCCCACCCAAACCCATCCTAAACTAATCCTAAACCTTCCTAACTATCTTAAGACATGTCCTAACCATCTAATTGAGATTTGGAGGTGGATTAGTGTGGCTAATCAATTGGAAACAACCCAATCAATCTAAACATAACCCACTTGACTTTCTAACCTATTTGAAGCCCTAACTCCTCACTTAACCTCCCATATTCAGCCAACACTTTCAAAAAACGTGGGAGACTTCTTGGAGAGCCTAAGAGAAGAGTTTCTAGGGTTCTTGAGAGCCCAACCCTTTCAATCCATAGCTTGGGGCTTCCATTTCTCAATCCACACCATAGATTTGAAGAGGAGATTGAGGAGAACACAACCCACCACTTGGAATTTCGGGATTGTGGCTTGAAGGGGCTGAACCAAGGTAAGTTTCTACCCCTCTTTCTTCTTCTTTTGGCTCCATTGACCCTAGGGAAACAATCATATTTGCTATGTGAGGTCAATGGATGCAATTGTTAGGGTTTGTAGAGATGCCATGAACCCTAGGTTTCCAATTGTTGATAGAACTTGGTTGAACCTATGTGAGACCTTGATTTATATGAAATTCACATGTTAAATGGTCTATTAAACATGGCTATGTGAATTGTTCATGGGTATTGAGCTTGATTGGTAGAGATACTTGGAAGGGGATTTTTTCCCTAATTATGTTTGGCTTATTAACTATGATGGTAAGCTTGATTATTATGTTGTACATGTATAGTAGAGCATATTAATCCATGTTGTGTGATTAAATCATGTTTTGGAGGATATGATTGGTAAGGTGAACCAAATGAAGTTATGCACAAATTGATGAATTTGTTCTATGATTCCTTGGTAAGTGTTTTGTTGGGTTTATGTGAGTTCAATGAACTTGGGAAGATGGCTAATGATGATAGTTTTGAACATAGGGGGTATTGAGACCCATGGCTTCTATGCCCTAAATTTTAGAAAGGGTAGATTGGACTCAACGGAGTCACTATAAGTTCTATAATGTGCTAAACGAACTTGGGTTGAAATCCTACGACGATTGGATTTTGTTTGATTAATGTTGAGAAATGCATAGTCTCCAAACTTTATATGGAATTATAATTATGATGGCTTTTTGGATTTTTAGTCTTGGGAATTAAGCCCGAATGACTATTGGGATTTGGTTGTAAACTTTAATGAATCATTACGGTGTGGATTTATAAAACACATAAGGAATGAAATGTGTTAGTAAGACTCAACGGAGTCGCCATAAGGCTAATAAAATGATAAAGAGCCTTGGGTTGAAACCCTACAATGTTTGGGTTTGTTTGGGTTATGTTTGTGCACACCGTGTTTTTGGTTTGTGTCCAATGGAGACACTCATGGTATAGAGACTTATTAGAAATATATCTTGAGCATGCTTGTTAGAGCATGGGACAATAGAGACCTACGTATGGCCACGGGTATATTAAGTGAAGAATAAGAAAGAATTCTCTCCTTAGGGATTTTGGGTTACGTGTATACGAAATCACTTGTGAGAAAATGACTACGGAGTAGTCATGTTTGTTTTTGTGTATGGAATTGGTGATGTCGATCATGTATGACGATTAGGACTATGATTGAGTCCGGTGTACTTAAAATAAAGACTGAAATAATAAGTCTTGAATTGTTGATATTTTGAGACTAACGTAGTAGTCTTTGGTTTGATTTGAGTTGAGGATTATGGTAGACCTCACATTATGTTTTATTAAGTTTGTATGCTATACTTGACTTGGTTGATGACATGAGGAATAATGAGTACCTCAATATGTAGTTTTTAAACTAAACTTATAAGTTAGTTAAACACATTGACTATATGCAAATATATACATTGTTCTTGATACTTGGTAGAGCATTATGTCCTACTTGATTATATGCAAATATGTGCATGGATTATGGAATTTCATGGAGCATTATGCCCTATTTGTTTATATGCAAATATATACATGGTTTATGAGATTTCGTAGAACATTATGTCCTACTTGGTTATATGCAATTATGTGCATGGTTTATGAGATTGTTGTAGAGCATTATGTCCTACATGATTTAATGAGCCCGATAATAATGAACTTGGTCTCATTGGTTTATGCAAGTAAATATCTACTTGATCGTTTTGGTTTAAGTCCAGGTGGCGGGTTTGGTTGTTGTGTCGGCAATGGGATGATTCATAGTCTTTGGGAACAATCGCTATGAATCGTTGCATTGGGTCCTTTTTCTCCTCACTATTTGGCCTATAGTGGGATGTGGTCTCGAGGGAGAGCCATCTAGCCTACTTTCGAGCTCCCATTTCTCATCCGGAGACTGGATGAATGTAACGAGTACTCATTAAGGGAAATTGATGAGTTGTGATTATTTGGGGAGGAAACCCCAGGGTATGATTGATTGGGAATTGAGCCCGGATCTTGGTTGAGATTGGATCTCATGGTAAGTTGGTTGGGTTTTGAACCCGGATTTGATTGTAATCTGCTCGATTATTCGATTACACATGATTATTTATGAGCATTTATATGGAAAATAATATGCTACTTGATTTATGTGAGTTTATGTGCTATAAAAATTAAGTACATGTTTCATGATGGTATACTAGCATGATACCATGATTTTATATGATTGCACATTATACCATGCCATGTCATAATATGCCATACGTTGCATTTAGAAACTTACTGGGCCATTATGACTCACTCCGTGTGATTGTTTTCCCTAGTGTGTGCAGTGATCCCGTTAGTACGCACAACGGCTTCGGATAGCGATTTCTAGCAGGTGGTCTTCCAAGTCATAAGCTTGGAGCTATTTATTATTATTGTTGTTGTTTTTCAGTGAGACTTGGATGTAAAGTTATGTAGACTTTACTTGGGTAGGTTGTAGTATTATGTTAATGTTGTGTATTTGGGAGCCGGTTGTATATCCGAGCTTCTGTATCCTTAGATTTATTTCGTTGTCATTTCGAGCATGTGTGGCTCGTTTATTCTAGTTTTGGTATTATTGTTGTTCCTACCTCCGACAGTTTTAGTCGTGAGATTTGGTTGGTGGTTTAGCATTGATTATATTGTTATGGTTGAATTGTTCCTCCGGCATGTTGTAGCCGTTGAGTGGTGTTTATCAGGTTGGGATTTTGTCTGTTGCCGGCCTTGGTTGCCGATGGTTTGTTGTGCGTGTCTAATGTTGCGTCACGCGCGTCGAATTTTTGGGCCGAGAGATTTACTATCTCTTTGGTTGTTTTTATTTAAGAGCTTGTTAGCTCGGGTCCCATTATGGTTTTGCTTCCGCAGGTTTTAGTTTTTGTTATCCTGTATCGCCGTTATGGCTTTGTCTTCTTGTCTTGAGCTTGTTGGTTCATCCTTTGACTCGCACCATTATGCTTAGCAAGTGCTTGTCTGTCCCTTAGCTTGTCCTGATGGAACGACCTTGGGATCTCGTCTTGGGATCCGGGTCGGGTCGGCACATAACCTACCTAGAATCCTTATCCAACCCAATATCCCTATCCTGCCCAAAATCTATATCCAGCCCAAAATCCCTATCCAGCCCAAAATCCATATCCAGCCCAATATCCCCATCCTGCCCAATATCCATATCCTGCCCAATATCCATATCCAACCCAATATCCATATCCTGCCCAAAACCCTTACCAGACACCGCAGCTAGAAATTAACCCAGCCTTCCCTAATCCAGCCAGCATATACCAAAACCCAACTCTCCCGTCCGCCAAAATGGAGGCTGACATCGAAAATTTGAAAACCATGATGCTTAAAATTATAAACCAAGAAATTTCTAATGAAAATTTGGGGGACAGCTTCCTGGGTATGATGTATGAAGGCACTTAAAAAAAAAGGCTCTCTGCTGAGTTTGAGTCTATTTCTAATAAGCCTTTGCAGAACTAGTATACTACGACCGGCCCGCTTTTGACACCCGCAGATCTGGTGGACCGCTTCGGATATATTATCCCTATTCCTTTCCTTAGCTTTACGGATTGGTCATCTACCAATCCGCTCCCTAAAGTTGAGGATCTCAAACCCCAGGTCCTCAATAATGTAATAAACCCTGTACGGTTTGCTTTTAATAATAATCAAAATGTCTTTGCTTATTTCTTAGTTGCACCTACATTAAAAGACGCATTAAATAATTATAATGATGAGTCATTTAATGAAAAGGACACAAAATATGAAAATTATTTGCTTGAGCTTGTAAAGTCAGTAGAGCACCAGAAACAACATCATTCATCAACAACAACTGAAGACTGATCCACTATCAATCTGGGGCTGGATAAGGAAATCAAAGGAGTCAAAATTGGCAACTACCTGCAAGGCTCTGAAAGGATAACACTTACGAATCTCCTCAAAGAGTTCGTGGACATATTTTCCTGGTCCTACGAAGATATGCCGGGGCTAGATCCAGCCATAGTCGAACACCAGATCCCATATGTCCGGATGCTCACCCAGTCAAGCAAAAGCTCCGCCGCATCAAGCCGGAATGGTCACTACAAGTTAAAAAAAAAGGGACATCATGAAGCAGCTGCACGTCAACTTCATTCCGGTAGTAAAAAAAAAGAGTAAAAAAAAAAGGAAAAAAAAAGAAAAATACTCGATATGGCTGCCCAATGTAGTGACCATTTCTTAGCCCAACATTTTTTTCGACGGCATGCTAGACTATAATCAAATCAAAATGGCAGTAGAAGACCAAAAAAAGACCTCATTCACCACCCCTTTAGGAGACCTACTGCTATCATGTCATGCCGTCTGGGCTAAAAAAATGCTGGGGCTACTTATCAAAAGGTTGCTACCACTCCCTTCCACGACGCGCCGTATATTGTCAAAGAGATCCGGTCAGGAGGTGCCGTACTCCTCACAAACCAGGAAAAAGAAGACCTTGTTCAGCCCTCCAATCTCAACGAGCTTAAAAGGTATTATGCTTGAGACATTCTATCTGGCAAGTGCTTCCCTCTCCAACTCGCTAGGCTGAAAACCCGAAAGGGCGGCCTAGGCAAAAATTAGAGCAAATAAAAAAAATTATTAAAAAAAAAGAAGGAGAAATAAGGGCTCGCTAGGCTGAAAACCCGAAAGGGCGGCCTAGGCAAAAATTAGAGCAAAATAAAAAAAAGAGGAGAAATAAGGGCTCGCTAGGTTGAAAACCTGAAAGGGCAGCCTAGGCAAAAGTTAGAGCCAAATAAAAAATATATATCAGGAGAATAAGGAGAGGGAAAGCACTCTTTGAAACCTCGGCATCCTACCTCCAGTCTTCAGCATGCAAGGGGGCTCGACTGACAGAAGAAAAAGAAAAACCACGACAGGAAGCTCGCAATAAAATGCTAAAATATAATATTACGGGCCCTAAGGTGTAACTTAGGAATAATTGCTAAAGAAGTTTAGGTTATGCATTAATTGCCTGTACATATCTATTATTGCCTCTACCCCTTTTGTTTCCCCCAAAATTATCCTTCATTTGCAGCTTAAAGACCCGGAGCAGTCCATCAGTGCCTGCGACATCCGCCCGGCCGGGCCCATGTACTTCTTCTGCAAGGCACAGAAAAGGCTCAGTCTCATCAGAACGAGAAGCACCAGAAGTGTCCTCGTCCTATTCATCATCTGTGTTGCCATTGTCCTGAAACAGCCGGACGACTTGGATTCTGATCATTCACTGCTGCCCTGTCTGATTATGAAGAAAAAATGCAGGAGTTATGAGAATAGTCTTATGCCAAGTGTAGCCCTGCAACAAATATATGGCCGGGAACAGCAAGAGTGTGACGACCCGACCCGGACCCCGAGATGGAATCACAAGTCAAGTCGTCCAAATAGGACAACAATACATGCAGACTTCGATTATAAAAACCGCGGCGTGGCGCAACATTTTAGTTGAAGCGCGACTCGGCACCAAAAGGCGGAAATTTTTAAAACTTTTTAAACTGATATAACATTAAGACAATTATACCAAATCATCGGCGACTTTCTTTGCGGAACCAACTCTACGAGTTCATGCAAATATACCTCGGCGGCTATAACATGCCGGAGAAACAACATAAACAAATAAGAGCTAAAGTAATGCTCAACGGAAGATTTAAAACAGGTGAACAAACTACATCTATACAAGACTCGGCGTACATGCGCCGACACTCAAAATAGGATACAAGTATAGATATAAATACAACAAAACCAAATTCCCAAAGCAAGGTCTAAATGACTTGCTAATCCCAACGTCCTTACAAAAGAGAACAAAATAAGGACATCTAATAACCACAATCTCGTCGCGTGAGATCACGGACAAGCACGAACCTGCTACGCCTCAACGAAGCGGTACAACGGCTCGGATCTAAAGCGATAAAAGGGAGGGGTAAGTCATAAAGACTTTGTGAGTTAACAATTATGCATGTCATGGCATCATGCGGCATACATATCAAGATATCATTTTTAATATCAAGTCAATCAAAGCGTTCATTTAACAAACACTTAAAACACATATCCATGGTAGCACATTGTTTCACATAAGTGCTATGAAGGTAAACCACATACAAGGAGGATATGATATGAAACCGATGCCGCTACGTAGCTCTGCAATACACAGCGTTAACATTCGTGCCAATGATACCCGTGATGAGTGTATCAAAGTCTGCAGAGCTCTACTCGAGGTGCAGAGCTCTCTACTTCGGTTACCAAGCTCTGCTTGGTAATTAGACTTGCCAATGTGCTCTCTTGGTTACAGCAAAGGGGCTACTTCCCCCTTAATGTGGCCAGCGGTGGAGGCGTGTGTGATAAAAACCGGTATAACAATCCATCACTATCCGAGTCCCATAACTTCGTGGCGATGCATTGTCACACCAACGACTCAATCAAATATGCCATGGACTAATGCAATGCCAAGTAGATGTTTACTCGTCATGAGATCTCAAATAAGGAACAAGTAGTTGTTTACTCACTTAAGGAATCACACAAGAATTCGACAAGAGCGAATTCAACATGTCAAATAGATTCATTATTCTACAACATGCTCTCAATCATGCATTTACTTCACACGATCACATAAATCACATAAGAACTTCGATTGAGTCTTATAAGCACACATATCAAATATGCCCTTCAATCCATCCCAAAGTCACGTAAGCTAATTCATTAGTCTAACGCACTAAATTCATCATGTCAAATAGATATATCATTCTATAACATGCTCTCGATCATGCATTTACTTAACATAATCACACAAACCACATAAGAACTCGATTGAGTCTTACAAGCACACATACATCAAGGCATACTCATCAATCCATCTCAAAGTATCGTAAGCTAATTCATTAGTCTAACAAACTACAATCGTCGTAGGGATTGATTGTGGAGTCGTTATTGTTCATAACTCCTAAATTCAACTCCGGTGAGTTTTACTACAATTAAACCAAGAAGAGTATTGATACTATATGTATCACATTGCCTTCTCTAAGTTCTCCGTTCATTTAGAACTTGATAACTAAGCCGTTCATGTTCTCGAACTAGCCTAAAACACAATCTCGAGTTTCAAACCTAGTTTCGGTGATTTTGTTAAACCTTGATTGAACCGAATTCTTTCACAAGAGTTATTCCCAAGCTTAATACAAACAACATTCATGCTTTAATAAATGTCAAAATCATAACTTCATAGAGATTTCATAAAATCATACTCACATTTTATATGTTGAATTGAAGGTTGTGTCTTCACAAAAGATGTTCACAATCAACATTAAAACAACTATAATGAAGGGGTCATGCTATTTTGTTTAACATGAAAATCTCAGAATTTTCACTCACCTTAGTCCTATGATTAATGGAGGAAAGGTTGATTAGAGCAAGGATTCTTGTAGAGATGATCAAGAGCTTCGATTTGGCGGTCTCGGTTCGACAATCGGACCACGGATCTCCGGGGAAATGGTCCTTCAACCTAGGGTCTCCTCCATGGACGAATTTGGAGCTCAAGCTTCTGGTTCTCTGGTTTGTTAGACAAAATGGTTGAAGGCTGAATATTTGTGTTTATACTTCCCACTATGTCACTAATCCAAGTGAGGCTTTAAGGGAGCTTCTGGGTGGCCAAGGCATGCTAGCCTTTGATAAGCCATGATCCAAAGTGCAAAAGGGTGTTAGACAGAATCAACAAAGGTGGCAGAAGTCTCAAGGTCGGCGAAGGGGGGTTCAAGTCATTGCTTGAATCCTCCCAACTCCGAATGCAGAAAGCGGACAACGGACAGTCGATCTTGTAAAATCGACCATAAATAGCTCACACCTCCAAATGAGTTGATTATTGATTTTTATGAAACTAGACTCTTTAAACTATAGTTTAGACTTTTAAATTACTCAATTTTGACTTATATTCATCAAAAATATAGCTACTACAAGTTCAAGTACTGGCTGATTTATGAAAACAGAATTCTGGCACAGCCGTGTGAAAGTCAAGACCTAAATGAGGTACTATACA
>CM028384.1:85337703-85375099 GCA_013146195.2 Codonopsis lanceolata
GTGTTAATACTAGTCATGTTTGCATATTCTACATACAACATTTACATTTCACCCATAAATTAATCCTCAAGCGAATGCTAAGATTCTATATTTAGCAATGCTACATGTATACACGTATATCATGTAAGCGGGATATGCAATTACCAAGTATCCTCATACTTTAACGCATACTTTATGTAATTCATGCAATTTATACAACTCATATAATCTATATATTTCGTTGTAACTCATAACCATGCATATTGGTTAACCAAACAACCATTACAACACAAGTGATTGCCAATTCAATCGTGCATAATCATAACACAAAACCAACAAAACATACTCATAAATTTCCATCGTGGTAATTCACTAAGCAATGGAAGTTCTAACAATTACCAAGGTCCGTATATCGAGTATACTCGCCTAATAATATTTTCATAGTAAACTCAAGGAAAAGAGTTAATATTTACTCTAGTACACACAACCATCAAAACTTCGTAAAGTTTATCATTACCTTAACCAAAATCTTGTCTTCGACAAAACACACCGAAATACCCTCGCGTGGTAACGACACTCTATTAGTCGCGATTTAGCGATATACTTACTCGTAATAACCGTAATCCATCTCAAAACCACTAAGTATCGATCGTCGCATTCAAGCGCGTCCTACTCGCATAAAATCACACAACAAAGTACAATTATTTTCTTGTACACATATCTCATAGGGCATACAAATTTAACGCACCACTAGTATTTACCACTAGTAGCATTATCACATATTCAATATTCACATATGTATAACATCGCCATCCATATAGCTTATAACGTATTACCTTGCGCAATCATTGTCTACAGGCGAGTCAAAATTTCAACCAAAACCGTAAACCAATCCCATGCAGGGACATCTCCTCAATAATAACCATAAATCGAGGAAACAAAAATAATTAATCCTCAACACACAATGCAATGTATGTATCAATGCGTATGAGATCCGATACAACGTGCACTCATACTTGCGATAATAGCAACCATAATATCCATTATCTTGAATTACCTCCTATCCAAGGTAGGTCTCAAAACTCCGCAATGGCCAACGCCACGCAGCATACAACCTCAAACCCAGCTCGTCTATAACCATTTCACTAAGGGTCACTAGACTGCTTATTAGCGCTCTTAGAGTCATTAATCCTCAATTTAAGGCAATCCATTCTAATGTGATCACCACCATCAACTAAACACTTGTCTATATTGTTTCAACACCTACACTCGGTGTCCCATTTCTCAAACGAAATTTATATAACAAATTATCACTTTTCATCTATGATTTTAGGTAAAAGCATCACTCAGCTTATTAATCTACGGTTTGCCTACACGGTTTCGGGAGGTACTAAGCGTCCTCTAACCACATCATCAACCTTAATATTCCACGAGGTCCTCTCTCGGTGCGTTCATAATATTTAACTTTTTCTCATAAATACGAGTCCACACCTCTCGAAAATCCGCAAGTTGTATCGGGATAAACGCACATGTACCCCATCCTTAATCCTTAACTCTTTCACAATTTATGGAGTCTTCCTAGTCTCATCCGGTACTAAGTGTGCTACTCCAATGCATTAACTCTGTGATCTTCACTTAAATATTAATTCACAATATCATCATATTTGCCACCAATTCTCCGGTGGATTCTCAATCATTGATATTACTAGTACCATCTTATATTTATCAACATTGGCACCTCTACTAGTGCTAACATCCATTCTAGTTCAAACATCTTAACATACTATAACTCTCGGCGTTAAGATATAACAAATCACACAAACCAACCCCCAAGCCAAGGAACCTATCCCGGTGAAAGCTAAATTTATAATCATAGCTCGATACCAAGCTGGCGACCCGACCCGGATCCCAAGGCGAAATCCCAAGGTCGTGCCGCCAGGAAACAAATAACAACAAACAAGTAGCAAATAATGGGTAGGGCCATAACGGCGATACACCAGACAACTCAAACACATCACGGAAGCAAATAAAATAAAAGCAGTGGCGCAGAGCTAACAAGCTCAAACTAAAACAACCAAAGAGATGATAAATCTCTCGGTCCAAAAATTCGACTTCGCGTCTTGCAACATTGGGCACGTAGAACAAACTCCATGTTATGCAATTCAATATATAGCATAAAATAAACCAAGTCATCGGCGAAACTACGGTAGGAACAACATTAAACTAAGTCTAAGACTCTAGTCTAACAACTCAACGGCTAAAAACATGCCGGAGAACAAACATATTATTAACTAGCAATATAACATGCTAAACATAACACCAATAAACCAAGCGCGACTAAAACCGGTCGGCTACCAACAAAATAAGTACTAGGTTATATGTACTAACAACCGAGAAAATATATGAAAGTTTAACTACTAACATATAACAAGCACAACCACCACCGGTTGGCTACCAAAAGAATAGGCTAACCACATAATTACAACATTACAAATCACATCAAGGTTTGCTACCCAATCATGAAGTTTACATAACTTCATCTTCCCAACGACCTCACCAAAAACAAAACCAACAACTAAGTAGCAACCTTTCCAAGAATTCGCCAAGCGTAACTTACGGATTTACTTGGATCCGCTCGGCGACTCGGATCTAGGAAACAACCAACAAATAAAAGTAAGTCACAATGACTTAGTAAGTTACTAACCAGTAACTTCCTATCATGGCATAATACTCAATCATAAATCACATCATGCTATCGTCATGAAATAACCTTATATAAAAATCATGTTATGGCATCCATGCTCAACATAAATAAAACATGTTATCATTGTAGTATAACATTTCATTAAAATCCATGTCAAGACAATTATATGTACTTGATCATAATTCTTGTTATTGATATAACATAGCCTTAGATGATTTACATGTCAAGGCATATAAACTTAACAACAATAATTCACGCTTTTAACATAATGCCATATCCGAATAATATTCATGATAAAGCATATTAACATAACAACGGTAATTCATGTTATTGTTATAACATAGCCTTCCCATAATATTCATGTCAAGGCATATAAACTTAACAATAATGATCTATACCTTTGGCATAAAACCACATTCAATAATACTCATGTGATAGCATACATGCTTAACAACATTAATCAATATGTTATCTATTAAGTATAACATGTAAGAAACCAAAACAAACATCATATCATATCCAATTCACCAAGCACGTTATTCACTTAAGCACTTGTGAAACAATTCATGTATAAGGGATATGATACCATTACCAAATTATTCCTCCGGCGTGTCGCTCTGCAAAAACACGTGCAAAACCTTTATGTGCCCTCGATATCCCTCTCGTAGATATCGGCGTCCCGAGCGATCTCGCTCGAGTTCCATAGTTATCAAAGTCATGTGTATTACTACAACTAAGATAAACTACTTCCCCACCGTGGCCATCGATGGAGGGGTGTGTGCAAACCCGACACGGCGATCCATCGCGATCACGAATCTCACAATCGTGAAGGCGATGTATCGTCCCACCAAAACTCAACAGGCCGAGCGCCCGGTGGACTCAAAACCCAAGCACAAGTAATATATACTCATATGCTCAAAACAAGTAGGTAAACACTCTACTATCAAACTAGTCATGCAATTCATCCACAACTAGCATAAACATCATAGCAGAATCATATAAGCTCTCATAATCAAGTGTGCTTCACACACTTCAAAACTTCTTGGAGGCTCGACCTCCATGAATTCTACAAAATTCCGTAGGACTTAAAATTATAGTTCTAGGATTCATACTAACCCAAAGGTTAACCGTTGAGTTCAATCTAAGTTTTCAGAAAATTCAAGGAATAGAAGCTTAGGCTTCATCATTCCCCTATGTTCATAACTATCGCCAAAACCATAATCCCAATGTTCAATATACTCATATAAACCCAACAAATTAATTAACAATGCAACTTAGAACAAATTAATCATCTTGTGCATAATTTCATCCAAGTCATCATACCAATCATAACCTTCAATTCATGATTTAAAATTACAACATGGTTTAATATACTCTATTAAGCATATAAAACATATTAATCAAGCTTACATCATTAATTGCAAGCTAAATCAAAATTAGGGCAAATCACCCTCCAAGCATCTCAACCAAACCAAATTCAATACTCATGGATAATCAACACAACTAAGTTCAATAAACTCCATTAAACATGTATAACACACTAATTAGGCTTACCATCATCTTTAACAAGCTAAACACAATTTGGGGAAAATCCTTCAAGTATCTTTGTCATTCAAGCTCAATACATATGAACAATTCATATAGCAAGTTTAATAGACTAATTGGCATATGAATTCCATAAAAATCAAGTCTCCACATAGGTTCACCATCTCTAACAATAATTTGAAACCTAGGGTTCATGAATTTCTACAAACCTAACAATGGCATCCATTGACCTCACATAGCATGAATGGTTGTTTCCCTAGGGTCAATGGAGCCCAAAAATGAAGGAAGAGAAGGTAGAAACTTACACAAATCAGCCCTCTCAAAGCAGAATTTTCGGATTCTTGGAGATGATGTTGTTCTCTTCAATCTCTTTCTTCAAAATCATGGTGTAGCTTGGGGGAGAAGACTCTACCAATGGCCACCAAGGAGGGACCCTTAAAGACCTAGAATCTCCTCTCAAAGCTCTCTCTCAAGTTTTGGTGAAGACTCCCGAGCAAAAAAGAGAAAAAGATGTTATGTCTTGGTGAATTGAGAAGAGGGCAGATCAGTTTGGGTTTAAATAGGGGATTAACTCTCTAATTAAGTCACTAATCAACCCAAAACTCTAATAAGTGTTTAGGATTAGTCTTAGCCAATAAGAAAGGTTTAGGTGTGGTTTAGATTGGGTTTGGGTGGGGTAAAGTTAGGCAATTTCGTAAATAGTTGAAAAATCCCGAATCGGCATCGGGGATGCGGTCCATGCTTCAAGCATGATGCGAAGCGCATCATGCTGTCCTCGCCTTCCAACCTTCTTGTTTCCTCGCTCGTCCCTCGCCTCTCGCGTATGCTCGAAGTCTAAATGCTTCGGAATGGCTCACAATTGAACCCTAAAAGTCCTCAAGCATTAAACTAGTCCATCCAAGTCTCAAACCAATTTTAAAGCAGGTCCGATTCTCGAAAATAACACCAAACAACCCGGGCAAAACCGACGCAAGACGAACAACTTGCTATCTAAACGCCGAATGAAACCACAAACCGACGGTGGTATAACCCATGATTGTAAACACTTATTAGGCTACAAAATAGGCCTAAATGCCTCTCAGATGATGCTCAACAAATAGGGGAAATAGGTTCTAAAAGACGAGACGTTTCCACCCCCAACTACGCGATAAGGAGAATTGCTATTCTCGAGGCGTCAAAACTTCACGAGACTTATGGAATACATCCAATTAGAAGTCTAACACATCTAAACATGTTATTTAATCATCATGTAAAGATTCGGGACCAAATCGAGGTCGAAACACAAAACCCAAGATAAACTCTCAATCAGGCCGCATTTCGACTATCGCCGGGTTACGACCTTTGACTTTAGCAAGTCAACCACTATATCACATCTCTTAAAAGTGTTTTAGTCTTAATGTGGTCTCTCATACACATCTAGACTCTCACGAAGTCAAACGAAGCAATCAACCAAAGAAGAAATGCGAGCTTTGCACGCAATTCAAGCTAACCGGGAATCGGGATCTTACATGTTATATGTTCAATAATGCTCAAACTTGTCACAATGCTAGTATTGATATCACATATTATGGCATCAAAAATTAGGGCATGTGAGTTTTCATAAACTTCATGGGCTTGTGAAGCATGATGCAGTAAAAGGTTTGCCTAGTCTGGATAAGAACTTCACAAAGGTATGTGGTCCATGTCAAAAAGGTAAGGAAACCAAGGCCTCTCACCTTCCCACATCTCAGTGTTCCACATCTAGATGCCTTAAAATGATCCACACAAATCTCATAGGTCCCATTGAAGTAGAGAGTCTAGGTAAGAAAAAGTATACCTTTGTCTGTGTTGACGATTTCACTAGATACACATGGGTCGTTTTCTTGAGAGAAAAATCTGAAACTTTTAAGGCGTTTAAAATATGGTACATCCGTGTTATGAACTTATATGATCGAAAGCTTACTAGAATTAGATCAGATCATGGAACGTAATATGAAAATTCCTCCTTTTCTAGCTATTGTGCCTCAAATGGCATAACTCATTAATTCTCAGCTCCTAAAACTCCACAACAAAATGGAGTGGCAGAAAGAAAGAATAGGACACTTTAGGAAATGGCTAGGGTTATGTTGAGCTCCAAGAATTTGTCAAAACGATTTTGGGCAGAAGCCTTACACACAACTTTTCATATAGGAAATATGTTCTTCTTGAGACCAGGTAGCAGCATGACACCCTATGAAATATTACTAGGGAAGAAGTCTACATTGAAATATTTTCATGTTTTTGGGTCTGTGTGCTATCTGCTCAATGATAGAGATCGTCTTTCAAAATTTGACTCAAAAAGTGATAAGTTTGAAGAGTTGTGGCTCAAGGGTACACACAGGTTGAGGGGGTGGATTTTGATGAAACCTTTGCTCTTGTTGCCCGCATTGAGTCCATACGTCTTCTTCTTGCCATTGCATGCTTTCTTGACATTACTCTTCAATAAATGGATGTGAAGAGTGCTTTTTTAAATGGTATTTTATAAGTCGAAGCTTTTGTAGAACAACGAAAGGGATTTGAGGACCCCCATAAACCTAACCATGTTTTTAAATTGAAGAAGGCCTTGTATGGTCTCAAGCAAGCTCCTAGAGCTTGGTATGGGAGACTTACAGACCATCTTTTGAAAAATGGTTTTAAAACGGGAGAAGTAGACAAAACACACTTTATTCAAAGAAAAGACAAACACATTTTGATTGCACAAATTTATGTTGATGATAAGTTTGGATCCACTTCTAAGTCTTTAAAAAATGAATTTGTGCATTGCATGACATCTACCTTTGAAATGAGTATGGTAGGAGAATTAACATTTTTCATAGGGATTCAAATAAAGCAAATGCAAGAAGGGATGTTCATATCTCAAGCCAAGTATGCACTTAACTTGATGAAGAAATTCAGTCATGAGGATGGTAAGAAAAAGAAAACCCCTATGGGTACATCCAATAAACTGTGCAAAGATTAGAAATCTGAAAGTGTTGACCATACTCTGTATAGAAGCATGATAGGAAGTCTGCTATATTTGACTGCCACACGACCAGACATCATGTATAGTGTGTGTTTGTGCTAGATACCAAGCAAACCCTAAAGTCTCTCATGTGAAAGTTGTAAAACGTATAATTAGGTATGTTGGTGAGATTTCTGCTATGGGTTTGTGGTACACAAAACACACTAATACCAACGTTGTTGGTTTTAGTAATGCTGATTGGGCATGTAGTATTGATGACATGAGAAGTACATCTAGTGGATGCTTTTATTTGGGTAATAACTTGATTTCTTGGTTTAGTAAAAAGCAAAATTGTGTTGCCGTTTCCATAGCTAAATTTGAATACATTACTACTGGTAGTGGGTGCACACAACTTTTATAGATGAATCAAATGATCAAGGATTATGGCCTACACAGTAATGTGTTAACCATGTATTGTGACAACGCCAGTGTAATAAGTATAGCAAAAAATCATGTTCAACACTCTAAAACTAAACACATTGATATAAGACACCATTTTATTAGAGACTTGGTTGAACAAGGTATTATTTGCATTGAACATGTAGGGACTGAAAATCATCTGGCTGATATTTTCACAAAGAGTCTAGACTTTGAGAGATTTATCAATCTTAGGAAATCTCTTGGTATGTGTGCCATGTGACCACTTGCTATTTTAAAAAAATAGGCATCCTGCATTGAGTATTTAGGGGGCACACTAGATTCATCTCACATGTTTGTGACTTTTTGTTGCCTGGGATTTGCATTCAAAATCTAGTGTGAATTCCTTGTCCTGATTCTCTACTCTCTCTCCCAAAATTGTTTGTTTTTTGAAAGTTTAAGTCCACAAAGGAAAAAGCTACCTTTAAAAAATCAAGGGTTGTAGCATTTTATCTTGGTACAATGGAACTTAGGTTCTCATAGGTTGATCTTGGAAAAAATTGGATACTCTTGAAAGAAAAGTGTGAAAGCTACCTAACGGAAAAGAGCTACCTATGAACAAGGTTTGTGGCACCTTTCTTTTGGGACTATGAATCCTTGGATTTCATGGGTTGATCAAAAGCAAAGTGGCTTCCCTTGGTAAATAGTTTGAAAGGTTCCAAGTGGCATGTTGTGAATATGTTTGAAATAAAGTAGAGCTATTCTCCTAGGGAAATAAAGTACCTATGGAATTTGTGGGAGATGAGTATTGTTATAATAAACAAATATTGAGAAAGTGAACATAAAATCACAATTTTGGCGAATGCATCTTCCAATGCAGCTACATTGGGAACTACATCAGGATGATCTAGATATTTTTCACATGTGTGTGTGATTGCATTAGTCTAGATTTTGCCTGATCTTCTCTTGTCATTTGATAGGCATAATTTTTAGGACATATTCTGATTTTGTTGATATCAGCCTATTGAAATTTAGTCCTTATCTCATAAATTGCAAAATAATTATCAAAGTATTCCATGTTGAAAAATATTATGTGGGAGTCTAATCTTTGTGAATTATTACGAGTTTTTGGATAATGGATATGGGCTGCTATATTGAATGCTTGGGTTGGGAGAATTTTGGTAAATCCGTTAGTGTGTTTGTTATGAATCCTTGATGTTATTTGAAATTCAAAAAAAAAAAATCAAGAATGTGAAAAAGAGATCAATTGTTATCCTCATATATAGTCTCCTCATTTTTCTCACACTATCTCGCAAGTCAAAATCAGATTTCCTAATGAACTTTTACGAGATTTGGTCAACCTTGATTTTATTCAAAAATCAAAAATTGTTTGGGGCTTATCACAAACTGCCCCCTCATATTCCCTGTTTTTTAGTAACTAACGGCTAACTCATTTAGTGATTGGTTTGTTTTTAAGTGGCTCTTCCAGGTTGCAGTTCATCTCTCTCTTTCTCTCACTCCTTGCCTAAGCCTTTACCCTCGTTGTTGAAGATACTTGCTGCCATCTTCTTCTCTTAATCTCTTATGTACAAATCCTAACATTCTCACGGATTCTATACCTACCAGCCCCTCGAGCTCTCAAGCAAAGACCTCTGCCTCTAATGTAGCTCCAAATGAACCTTCTCTAAGAGCTACATCTCTAGTCACTTCATCATCTCCAAACCACCCAGGTCGTGCAATTGTAATTGCTACTCCCCTTCCCGAGCCTCTCTCATGTATAGTACCTAGGGAAAAGGGGAACGCCATTGACGTAGATGATCATGGGGATTTAACTAGTTTCCTCCAAATTAGAAACCTTAGTACCCGAAAGTCCAAACGATTGCGGGGATTCCAAGTAATTTTGAAAATTCGAGTGTTGCTGAGGTTGAAAAGGCCAAGAAACTCAAAGTTACATCTGGACAGTTCGAAAAAGCTGTTCAAATTGCTAGTGACAGCGACGATGTGGATTTCGTTTGTAATGAAACTGAAGGTCAATTTGTGGTTGAACTCCGTATTACTGCTCAAAACACTGAAAGCAGTTCCTCCATTCCTACTCCTCTAGAAGCTGCAGACGAAGACTACCCTATTCCTTCTCCCAAAGTGATCTTCCAGTCTGAATCTCCTGTACATGATGAAGACTCACATGCTAATACCTCTACTGAACCTAAAGTTACTGCCTCAGACATGAGCTTCTCTGATGAATAGAGAACTCTGGCTGAGTATTTAGTGAATATGAAGAATGCATCTACCATTCCCTCTCCATCTCCTAGCCCTACCAAGTCATCAAGTTCTTCTGAATTTGATGACAATTCAGATCAATATTTTACTAAGAAAGAGGTTTCTGAAGAAAGTGAAGAGGTCCCTCTGAGGTTCACGCGTAGAAGAGCTGCCACCATGACAACTGTAGCTTCTAATGTAGCTCAAAATGTAGCTTTTGGAGAAGCTTCATTCAATGATGCATCTGCTGGTGATGGGTTAGGTAACCCTTTCTTTGAAATTTTTATTTCCTCTGCTGCTTCTTTAAGGTACAACACTACTAGAAAGAATGTGGATGAAAGAGTTATTCCATTGGATGATCTTATTGCCCAAAATTTGGTATAATTCTTTTCTGATAGAGGACTTCTTAACACCTCGACTTCTGCAACACCATACATTAGGGAGTTAGTTTTTGAATTCTATGCAAATCTTGAAAAGAAAATCATGTCTATCAGTAATCCCTCCCTTGTTTGGTAAGGTTTTTGTTAGGAATCACTTGATAGACTTCTCTCCCTCATTCATAAATAAACACTATGGTTCTCCTGATGTTGGGGTAGTTGGGCTGATATCTGACCTAAATTTGTGTGTCAAGGAGCTGACTGGTGTGTTAGTTTCAAAATGCCCAGGGAAAGGGGCCAAGGTTAGTACATCTACGCTAACCTCACTGTATGCTGTTATGCACAAGATATGTTGTGCAAATTGGGCTCCAACTTCCAATTCTAATGTTGTTACTGAATGCAACGCGATTGAGAGATCGCTTACGTTTTGTGTTCCTGACCTCGATTTGGTCCTAGATCATTACATGATGATTGATTAACATGTTTAGATGTGTTAGACTTCTAGTGGGATGCATTCCTTAAGTCTTGTGATGTTTTGACGCTTCGAGGATAGCAATCGTCCTTATCGCGTAGTACGAGATTGAGCAGTGTGATCGTCTCATCTTTCGGGAGTTCTTTTCTCCTATCTTTTGCTTAACATCTGAGAAGCATTCAAGCCTATTAAATAGCCTTTTGAAGTGTTTATAATCTTATGTTCTTACCCGTCGGTTCGTGGTTTCATTCGTCGTTTCGTTAGCAAGTTGTTGTACCTTGCTCCCGTTTCACTAAGAGTTGTTTGTAGGAGTCTAGACCTACTTTGAAGGTGGTTTGAGACTCATTTGGTTTAGCTAAGTATTTTAGGTCTTTTAGGATTGAATTATAGGCCATTTTGAAGCTTTAAGGCTTGCCGTTGCATGCGGGAAGGGCCTTACCTCCACGAAGTTGTCGGGAACTGTCTCCAAGGGTAAACAAGGAGGATGCGGTCGTATGGTAGAAGACCATGCGAGCGCATGGCCCCCGTAACAGCCTTGCCCCTGTTTGGTTTTTTGGAGTGAATTTCCTATCCTACCCTAACTAAACCTCCTCTAAACCCTTCCTAACCCCCATACTTAGTCCTAATCATGTCCTAACACTCTTGGGGAGTTAATTAAGGTTTGATTAGTGGTTGATTACTTCTAATCTTCACTAATTGTACAAAGGATATTCCATTTGTGCCCTCTTTATTTGTGGAGGTATAAATACCCAAATAAATTAGGTAATGCAGCAAATTCCCTTTTTCTTCCCCTTCTTCTTCATATATATAGAGAGAGAGAGTGGGAATCCATGGGGGCTTTGAGCCCTAGCTCTTCTTCCTCCGATCCATGAAGATCCAACCGTTGGATTGCCTTCAAACTTCGGATTCCTGAAGCCCTCGACGAGTAGAACAACTTCACCGATCAGATTTTCATTCTTTGTGGCTTTCATCCAAGTCATGTAAGCTACTACACTCCTCCTCTTAAGGATTTTGTGCTCATTGACCCTAAGGAAAACAAAGGGCTTGCTCTTTGAGGTCAATGAGTACACATGTATGCTTTGTGTGATTTATTTTGAGTTTTTGAGGAGTGAACTTGTTAGAAGCATGAATAGGATGCTTTCTATGTTTAATGAAGTATATTATTAAGCTTCATTTTGTAAGTTTGGGCTTTGAGCATGATGGTCATATTATTTCCTAAAAACCTAGGGTTTGATATGATGGTTATGAAGTAAATGGTGTTATTGGTGATATGAATGAATTTGGGGTTTCTATTGGTTATTTGTGAATTATTGGAATCACATATGGATATATATTTAAGGTTGGAAGTATGCTTGGTGAACCCCTATTTTTGGTTGTGAACTTGATAAATGAATTATCATTATGGATTACATGATTAAAATGTAATGTTTGACTTTCATGGATTGAGTTGACTTTCATGTATATAAGAGTATGTTGTTCAACTCTAAATCATGAATTTAAGGTTGTAAGCATGCTAGATGAATTTACATCTTGGTTATGAGCATGCTAGAAGAATTTACATCTTGGTTATGAATTTACATCTTGGTTAGATAAATGTCTATTTTTGGTGAAAGCATGCTTGATTAAATGCTATCTTGAGATGCATGCTTGAAAGGTAATGATTGACTCTAAATGTTAAGTGTTGATCTATGAACCATGTTTGGGATTTTGGTTGGGAAGGAATGGATTATTTAGGGTTACACAATGTTGTTAACCTTGAGAACTTAGCCATGAATATTAGCTAATGAATAATAGGAAGGTTGAGATGCAAATAGCTTCTACGCCTTTGGAATTGGAAAAAGTAGAAATGACTCAACGAGTCGATTATGGGACTAATATGAATATAGTGAATCACATATTGAGATCCTACGAAATTTGGGGTAGTTTTGATGGAGGTTAAGCCTCCGAGCATTTTCAAGTGTATGAAGAACACTTGGGTATTAGAGACTTGATATTATTGCTCTAATGTGTTTATGTGTTAGTTAGCATAGAAATGCATAACTATGTGATTTAAAAGTAAATATCTACTTGATTGGATTAGTACGGTGTGTTGTACTTTTCCTTTGGTTGAGCATGCGAGTATATATTACATGTGCTTGTGTTTGAGTCCAGCTGGCGTCGTTTTGGTTTGAGTCTTTAGTGGGACGATGCATTGTCTTCACGAATTATGGGATTCGTGATCGCAATGGATCACCGTGCCGGGTTGCACACACCCCTCCATCGATGGCCACGGTAGGGAAGTAGCTGATCATTGCTAGAGTAATACACCTACCTTTGATAGCTATGGAACTCGAGCGGGTTATTGTCTCGGGGACGTCGATACCACGAAAAGGGATATCGAGGACACATATGGTTGCACGTGTTTTGCAGGTGATACACGGGGGATGCGGAAAAGGAATCATCTTCTCTCTTATGTTGTTTATTATACGAGCACTTATATGAATTGTTGTGCTACGTGGTTAATGATATGGTTTACATGAGATGATGATTACTTGATGAAATGTTATAATAGAAATATAACATGCTAATGAAATGATGACTTTTATGATATGATGTTATACTATAAATACAATATCCTATCTATAATTAGAATGGAAACAATAATCTTTCATATAAGAATTGTTATATGAGTTATGTTAAATGATGAGGTATGAGACTCATGGTATAATTGGGTTATGTGGTTGGTGGTTTGATGATAGGTTAAAATGTGGAAATAAAATGCTACACATTTTGGAATTGAGAATCATATTCTATTTGATATGAATTACTTTATGATAATTTATGTAGAACTATGTTCTATGTGACTATGGATGGAAATTGGTTTGTGTTGAGGATTATACCATGAAATGATATATTATGAGTATGACATACGATGTACATGTTTTATTTGAGCATAATGTCATGCCATGACATTGCATCTTTAGTAGCTTACTAAGTCTTTATGACTTACTCGTTTACTTTGTTTTCCTTAGATTCGAGCCAAGCTAGTGATTTGAAGGAATCCGCCGAGTCTACGATAGAACTGGTGGTTCATGTGAAGGTTGCTACTATAAATATTTTGTAGCCTTGGTTTATTGGAAAGGACATTGGGAAGTGAAGTTATTTAGACTTCACTATGGGTAGTAAATTAAGCTTATGATTTTTATTGGTACTTATACTTGTAAATTATTAGTACTTGGTCTTTTGTGAGCCGACAAATGTTAGTCGAGCCATGTTTATTTAAGTACATATTTATTCCATCTCGAGTTTGTTTATATCCTTGGTTATATTGTGCTCCAACATGTTTAGCCGTAAAGTGTGTGTACTAGAGTTGTTGACTTAGTTTAGTGTTGGGTTCCGACTGTAACGTCGCCGATGACTTGGATATATTATCGTTTATAAATTGTAATAGGTAGTTTTGTTGTACGTGCCCAATGTTGCATCACGTGCTTTGAATTTTTGGGCTGAGAGATTTACTATCTCTTTGGTTGTTTTGTATTTCAGAGCTTGTTAGCTCGGGTTCCATTATGTTATTCGCTTCTGCATTGTTGAGTCGTTGGCATATCATTGTTATAGCCTTACCCTTTGATTGTTCATTGTGTGTTCTGACGGCACAACCTTGGGGTCTTGTATTGGGATCCAGGTCGGATCGCCACATATTGCATATCTGTTTTATAATTCTTATATGCTTGCCTAACTTAGGGGGAGTTATACTAACAAATGCAGGTTTTGAAGAAACTAGTTTGTGATGAATATTTGGCAAAATACTTGGCATATATTTTACCAGAAAGGCTCAACAAAGGGGGAGATTGTAAGGGCAAAATATGCATGTTCTATTTTGGTTTGTTCTCACCTTTCTTGGTCCTAAAGTTTAGGTGCATTTTTGGAAAGAAAATATTCATTATATTTTGGTTTTCTTGGTCCTAAAGTTTAGGAGTATTTTTGGAACAAAATCTTTGCAAAAATCCTTTCCTAAAAACCGTGTCTTAGAGTCCATGTTCATTTGGTAATAGAATCTAGGAAATATGGTAGTTTATTTATTTACTAATTCTAATACTTTAACTTGCTAGGAATTTGTTTCCTTCTTAATGTGTAGGTCTCCTTCGTGGTATAAATAAGAGACATGGGCAGAGGCAGAAGACATGCAGACAAAGAGAGCATAGAGCATAGAAGAGCAACATATTCAGTTCATAGAGAGTTTTCAGAATTCTAGTTTGTTGCTGAAAGTAAATGCAGTTCCGGATGCATCAACTATAGAAGCTACATCGGAACTACATTGAGTTGCTGGAACAGTTTGTCTTCCTAGGGTTTCTAGGAAGTTGATTTTTTAATCCACGGAGTTTTCTCTACCCTTTGTTTCTGTGGGTTTTTCTCTCCAAGACTTGGTGTCTTGTGAGAGTGTTTGATTTGGTGATTTCACATTCTTTTTGTAAAACAATTCATTTTATTTAGTGAAATCTTTTTTGCCATGAGGCTAGATCTACAAGCATAGGCTTGTAGATTGTTTGGTAAACGTTTATGCTTAATTCCTGCTTTAAAATTAAAAGTCTTCCGCTGTTATTGATTTTCTGACCAATACACCTTCCAGTGTAGCTACAGTAACAAGCTATATTGGGAACTTTTTTTTGGGCACCTTGCAAAAATTTATTAATAAAGGAAACAAAACAACGAGGGGGACAACCGGCCTTGCCCACAAACGGGAGGACAGAGGAGCCGAACCTCTACAACAGAAAACAAATGATAGCATCAACTACGGAAACTAAAAATACCCGTCCTATCAAATCTATAAGCTTGTCTAACAGTACCTAGAAGCTGCTGCACGTCATCATAGCAAGTATACAGAACCAAAGAATGAGCCACCTCAGCTAGTTTGTCAGCCACACCATTAGCCTCTCTATAAACTTGTCCAATATAGTACGATCCCATTAAGTCCTTACACTCGCTAAGCTCGTATTCAAACTGCCACGGAAAATGTTGCAATCCTAAAACACCTCTTTCTGCCACTAACGAGTCAGTTTCGATAAACACTTTCTCCAAGTCAAGTCTCCGACACAATGCAAGACCATCCCGAAGCGCAGAAATCTCCGCAAACATGTTTGTTCCCTGACCATAGAAGTTAGAGAAAGCACAGATCAATCTACCTTGGTAATTTTTGATAATCCCTCCCCCCGTACAATAACCATTCCTTGCCGAACCATCAGTGTTTAGCTTGTAAACATCCATAGGAGGAGGTTCCCATCTAATCCATTTACCACGACAAACCTTAACCTTCTTTATCGGCACCCAAAGAGCCTGAAGATTAACCCTTCCCAGCTTATTAATCTCCAGTTTCAGCTTATAATTAACCATGAAATCATGTAACCCACGTCTAACTTCAGCCAGAATTGCCTCTCCCTGCATTGGAATATTCTCAAAAACAGCTTTGCATCTTGCTTTCCATATCTCCCAACAGCCTAACATGACAGCCCTAACCTTGCATGCACCAAACTGATTATGCAGTGAAGTCTTATGCATCCATACCTTAATCAAATGGAACAAGTTATCACATATATCAACTGCATGGAAATGACGAGTCAGATAATGCCATACCACCCTAGCCGTTTCTGAATGGAGAAACAGATGATTTAAAGACTCTCGATCATGCTCCCTCACACAGCAGAAACATTTAGAAACAATAGCAATTTTCTTGGCATGTAGACACAGATCAACGGGAAGAGCACCATTAATCAACTTCCACATGAATCCACTGATCTTGAGGGGAATCCAACGACTCCATATTTTGGCAGCCCACCATTGACGAGGCCAATGATATCGAATGTACTGCCAATGAGTAGCAACCTGAAAATCTCCTGACTTGGTGCAAGTATAAACTAGCTTATCTGCCCTACTTTCATTCAAACGAACTCTGTTGATCTTAGCAAGGTTCTCATCAGAAATCAAATAAGCAAATTGCGCCAAATGAGGGAGAGCTTCTCGAACTGTTAGATGAATGTCCATTGGTTGAGGGCCTTTAAGAATAACCCCACACCAATTGTCCCCCCAAAAAGAAACATCCCCTCTTCCTACTAACCACCTACTGCAATCCTGAATCTCCATCATATGTCTATAAATTGTGCGACTTATCGGCGACATCACTACATTATTAAGATCGCCAAACATCCCATATTTGGACACTGCAAAACGAGCCCACAAACTCTTACCTTGCATAACCGACCAGGATAATTTCACTTGGAGAGAATCCATAACTTGACTGAAAGATCGAAGACCCAGCCCTCCTTCCTCAATCGGTCTACAAACCTTCTCCCAAGCCACCCAATGAGTGCATTCCTCCCCATTGTTACTCCACAAAAAGGCCGCCATGGAAGCCTCAATACGAAGCAGAACTTTCTTGGGCACCCGAATAGCGGCAATAGTATAAATGAGAATGCTGCTAAGAATCAATCTAAGCAAAGTAATCTTACCCCCAAAGGACAAGAGGTGAGATTTCCACCCATCTATACGCCGCAACACTTTTGACACCAAACATTCAAAATATTGCACTTTGATTCTCCCTTTGAAAAGAGGAATGCCTAGATAAATCATGGGGAACAACTTATGAACACAACCAGACCAAGCTGCAATCTGATGAATTCTTCTAATCTGACAATTCTTGGAGACATAAAATCCACTTTTCTCAAAATTAATTAATTGTCCAGAAGCCTTCTCATAATCACATAGCACTTTTCGCAAAGACTGAATAGAACCTTTACTTGCATTGCAGAAAATTAACATATCGTCGGCATACAATAGATGAGAAATCACCATGCCTCCCCTCCCATGAGCATACGGCTGGATCAAACCCTTATTGATATTCTCTTTGAGATTAAAAGAGAGCACCTCCTGCGCAATTATGAATAACAATGGCGATAACGGATCTCCATGTCGAACTCCTCGAGAAGACTTGAAATAGCCAAAACTGCTACCATTCAGTCGGATTGTATACCAAACATTACTTAAAAGCCGATATATCAAGTTGCAAACTCTTACACTAAATCCACACCCTTCCATGGTTCTCAAAAGAAAATCCCACTCAAGCCGATATATTGGGAACTGCATTGATAGTTTTGTGAATCCTAACTACTGTTGAATCTTACAGTCTTCAATGGTGGGTTATAGGTTTATCAAAGAAAAAAGTGAAGGAAAGATAGATTGTTGTTGCTAAGTGTTTTTGTGGGAATTGAATGAAGAATTATTGTTTGATTCTTTTTTAGATTTTCTTGATGACAATGATGATGGGAGGGAGGATGAGTCATGAGTGATGAGTCGAATGAGTGTGAGTGTGTGCTATGGTGGGGGCTATTTGGGAACACATATTTCTAATATGCATGAAGACCTCAAATATTTTCAGAATGCATGAATTGAGAACAAAAAGAAAGGAAGAGCTTTAATTTTAAGATGGGATTCACTACAAAATGCATGCCAAAATACTGTTAGAAGGAGAACAATTTATGTGCTAGTTTAGTAACAAATATAAACACTCAATATACATATGTGTTGCTATAATACACTTAGATTGTGAAATAAATGTCATGAAGTGAATGTCAATACATAAATTATAATGTGGAATTTATGAAAATATTCCACTAGTAAAATATGAGTTAAGTACATTACATTCGAAAGACTAACAATGTGGAATTTATGAAAATCTCTATATGAAGCAGATATGACTTTGAATAATAATAACACCTCAAACTACCAAGACTGATGTACGCTAAAAAGCTTTTAACAAAACAATAGGAGGTGTAAATTGAAAATTATGCTGGTGACATAATTAATGTAATACCCCAATTTCCAATTAGCTTGAATTACGTGCAATGCTCGCATTTATTCCTTGGTTGATTGCTTGTTTGGTATGTGAGAGAGTCTATATGTGTATGAGAGATCACATTAAGACCAAAATACTTTTAAGAGATGCCTTATAGTTGTGGACTTGCTAAAGTCACAAGTCGTAACTCGACGATAGTCGAAATGCAACGCGATTGAGAGTTTACTTGCGTTTCGCGTTCCTGACATTGATTTGGTCCTATATCTTTACATGATGATTAAATAACATGTTTAGATGTGTTATACTTCTATTTGTATGTATTCCTTAAGTCTTGTGAGGTTTTGACGCTTCGAAGATATCAATTCTTCTTATTGCGTAGTTTGAGATTGAGCCGTGTGATTGTCTTGTCTTTCGGGAGTTCTTTTCTCCTATCTGTTGTTCATCATATGAGGGGCATTCAGGCCTATTCTATAGCCCTTTGAAGTGTTTATAATCATGGGTTGTTGCCCGTCGGTTTGTGATTTCATTCGACGTTTCGTCAGCAAGTTGTTACGCCTTGCTACGGTTTTGCTCCGAGTTGTTTCAGGAGTTTTTTATGGGAGTTTAGACCTACTTTAAAAGTGGTTTGAGACTTGGTTGGTTTAGCAAAGTGTTTGAGGACTTTAAGGGTTGAATTTTAGGTCATTTTGAAGCTTTAAGGTTTGCGGTTGCATGCGGGAAAGACCGGGACTGAACAAGGATTGCAGAAATTGTCACCAAGGGTTAAATGAACCAAAGCGGTCGCATGCTTGGGCACCATGCGAGCGCATGGTGCTTTGGACAGACTACTCCCTGTTTTGCATTTTTGAAGTGATTTTCCTATTCTATCCTTACTAAACCCCTTCTAAACCATTCCTAACCCTCATACTTAGTCCTAATCATGTCCTAACATGTTTGAGTAGTTAATTAAGATTTGATTAGTGGTGGATTACATCTAATGATCACTAATTGTACAAGGGAAATTCCTATTGTGCCCTACTTAGTTGGGGAAGTATAAATACATTTCTCCCTTGTAAATTCAGCAATTCCTTCATTTCCTCCCCTTCTTCTAAACCGTATAGAGTGAGAAAGAGTTGGGAGACATGGGGACTTTGAAGCTCTAGCTTCTTCTTCCTCTAATCCATGGAGATCCGACCGTTAGATCGCCTCCAAACTTCAGATTCTTGGCGTCCTCGACGAGTAGAACAACTTCACCGATCGGATTTCGATTCTCTTGAGTTTTCATCCAAGCTAGGTAAGCTACTACAATCCTCCTCTTATGGATTTTGTTCTTATTGACCCTAAGGAAAACAAAGAGGCTTGCTATTTGAGGTCAATGAGTACACAAGCATGTTGTGTGTGATTTTATTTTGATTTTTGGATTTTTGATGGGTGAACTTGTTAGAAGCATGAATAGGATGCTTTCTATGTTTAATGAAGCATGTTATTAAGCTTCATTTTGTGAGTTTGGACTTGAGAATAAGGGGTACATAATTCCCTAGAAACCTAGGGTTCGATATGATGATTATGTGGTAAATGGGTTCTTGATTATATGATTGATTTTGGGGAATTTTATGGAATATTATGAGTTGTTGGAATCACATATGTATATGTTTAAATTTTGGGAAGCATACTTGATGAATCTCTATTTTTGGTTGTGAGCATGAAAAATCAATTTTCACAATGGATTACATGATTTAAATGTAAAGTTTGACTTTTAAGAATGGAGTTGACCTTCATGCTTATAAGAGTATGTTGCTATCTAATTCATGAATTTTTTGTTGTGAGCATGAATAATGAATTATCACTATGGATTACATGATTAAAATGTAAAGTTTGACTTTATTGGGTTGAGTTGACTTTTATGCATATAATAGTATGTTGTTCAACTCTAATTTAAGAAATGAAGGTTATGAGCATGCTAGATGAAATTACGTCTTGTTTAGATAAATGGTTATTTTGGATGAAAGCATACTTGATTAAATGCTATATTGATATGCATGTTTGAAATGTGATGGTTGACTCTAAATGTTAAGTGTTGAACTATGAACCATGTTTTGGGGTTTTTTTTTTTGGAAAGTATGGATTGTTGGGTTGCATAATGTTGCTAACCTTGAGAACTTAGCCATGAATAATAGCTAATGAATAATAGGAGAGCTATGATGCAAATAGCTTCTATACCTTCAAATTTGGAAAGAGTAAAAATGACTCAACGGAGTTGATTATGGATTTTTATGAACATAGAGAACTATACATTGAAATCCTACGGAATTTGGGGTAGTGTTGATGGAGGTTAAGCCTCCGAGCGTTTTCAAGTGTATGAAGAACACTTGGGTATTAGAGACTTGATATTATTGCTCTAATATGTATATGTGTTGGTTAGCATAGAAATGCATAACTATGTGATTTGTAAGTAAATATCTACTTGATTGGATTAGTACAGTGTTTTGTACTTTTCCTTTGTTTGAGCATGTGAATATATATTACATGTGCTTGAGTTTGAGTCCAGCTGGCGGTTTGGTCGTAGTGTCGGCAATGAGACGATTCATAGCCTTTGGGAACATTCGCTATGAATCGTTACATTGGTTCCTTTTCTCCTCACTATTTGGCCAATAGTGGGATGTGGTCTCGAGTTAGAGTCATCTAGCCTGATATCGAGCTCTCATTTCTCATCCAGAGATTGGATGAATATAATGAGTACTCATTAAGGGAAACTGATGAGATGTGATCATTTGAGGATGAAACCCAAGGTATGATCAGTTGGGTGTTGGACCCGGAATTTGGTTTGAGGATGAATCCCATGGTAAGTTTGGTTGGGCATTGGACCTAGATTTTTGTTGTAACAGTTCGATTTACATTTCTTGTTACACATGTTTATTTGCAAGCACTTATATGAATTGTTGTGCTAAGAGGTTAATGATATGATTTATATGAGATGATGATTACTTGATGAAATGTTATAATAAAAATATAACATGCTAATGAAATGATGATTTTTATGATTTATGTTATATTGAAAATATAACGTTCTATTTATGATTAGAATGGAAACAATAGTCTCCCATTCATGAATTATTATACGAGTTGTGATAAATGAAGAATTATGAAACTCATGGCGTAATTGGTTTATGTGGTTTGGTGATAAGTTAAAAATATGGAAATAACATGCTACATGTTATTGGAGTTGAGATGCATATTCTATATGATATGGATGACTTTATGATAAAATAAGTAGAACTATGTTCTATGTGTTTATAAATGAGATTGGGTTTAGGATGAGAATTATATCATGAAATATTATATCATAAGTATGACATGAGATGTATATGTTTTATTTTGAGCATAATACCATGCCATGACATTACATCTTTAGTAGCTTACTAAGTCATTATGACTTACTCGTTTGCTTTGTTTTCCTTAGATTCGAGCCTGGCTAATAATTCGAAGGAATCCACCGACTCTAGGATAGAAGTGAGATTTGGTTAAGAAGGTTACTACTAGTATTAATTTTTGTAACCTTGGTTTATTTGGAAATGACGTTTGGGAAGTGAAGTTATGTAGACTTCACTATGGGTAGTAAGTTTGTGTTTTTATTGGTTCTTTTATTTGTAAATTATTAGTACTTCTTTTGTGAGCCGACAAAAGTTAGTCGTGCGAAGTTTACATTATTATATTGTTTCTACCCACCTTGAGTAATATTAATATTGGTTGTTGTACTCCGGCATGTTTAGCCGTAGAATGTGTAGAATAGAATTCTAAACTTAGTTAATGTTGGTTTCCGGCTGTAACGTCGTCGATGGCTTGGTTATTATTGTTTATAAAATTGTAACAGGTGGTTTGTTGTACGTGTCCAATGTTGCGTCACGTACGTCGAATTTTTTGGCCGAGAGATTTACTATCTCTTTGGTTGTTTTGTGTTTCGGAGCTTGTTAGCTCGGGTTCCATTGTATTTCGCTTCCGCATTTGTTGAGTTGTTGGCATATCGCCGTTATGGCCTTACCCTTTGTTTGTTATTTTGTGTGTTTTGGCGGCACGACCTTGGGGTCTCGTATTGGGATTCGGGTCGGGTCGCCACAATTAATGAAGGTTTCGATGAAGCTTCATTCAGCAGTTCTTCGGTAAAATTTCTCTCTTATCTCTATTGCTTTCTCTCTTCTAAGTTGGTACTTCTGTAATCTTCGATGGTGAATGTCTTCTTATATTTATATGCACCAAGAGTACGTAGAAACCTTGTACAACAAGACAACATACTTATTATAAACAATTAATAGGTTAGTGTAATAAATAAGGACTCTAATACAAAGTTATATTCACTTACCATATTTACATGAACCCTATACTAAACATAAGATGGATTAATCAATAGATCATTCGTGTGTAGGAAACAAGAGACACAACACAAACCTATAATCACAAGATAATATATACAAACCCTAAAAACAAAATTTCTAAAATATCCTTTCTATAAAAGGTATTATAAATAAATATTTAACCAAGGTAAATAATAAGAAAGGTAAAACAATTAAATATTTTCTAACAATATAAACATTTAAAACAAATATTTAACATTCTGACAATATAAATATACTTAGAGAAATAAAAACCAAAAAGATATATAAACTTAAATAAATAATTTGTAACAATCAACAAAGGCAAAACTAATAATAGATTAATTTATAAATAATTAAATAGAGTCAATAAATTAATCTCCAACAATCTCCCCCTTTTTGCCTTTCTGGACAAAAATGATTAACAGAGAACAAAATAAAATATACAATGTTTTCTAAAAACTAGTTTGAGAAATTTTGGCCAATGAAGTCTAAGATGAAGAGTGTATTGGAGACTTCATTGAGATAAAAATGTAAAGCAAAAAATTGTAAAGCAATTTAAACTCAAAAACAATTTTTTTTAAAAACACTCCCGCATAATTGGATAATACTCCCCCTCAATTATAAGACTCCCCCTGAGTTAAGCAATTAATAACATATCAAGATAAAGAAACGAAAAACACCACCTTATGTTTATGCCTGACAGATGATTGCTTAATATGTGATCCAATAGGTGATCATATCCAAGTTAGAATATAGGAATCATACCAAAAATTGATAAGAGTATTTAAACAGAAATTTAGAAAACCAAAAACAAAAAGTAAATTGTTAAAATACAACTAGTTTCAACACATCTAGAGAAGAAATAATGCAACTACAAATGAGCTTCTTTAGCACTTTCACCTTCACTTTGAGTACCTTCTGTAGTCTCAGACCTTTGCACCATTGTAGCAACAACAACAACATCAGAACCCACAAGCACCTTCTGCAGTCACTCCCAATTTTGTTTTGTCTAGACGCAAAAATAAGAGCATCTCTAGCCTGTTTTAAAACTTCTTCTTGAGCCAGAAAGTTTGCAATCTGCTGATTGAGAATTTTTATATGAGAATCTAGGAGAGAGGAATTTATGGTAATGGTTCTTGGAGGAGGATGTGGACTTGAGGAGGAACATATGAGCAGACTACAGGGACTTCATTTGGAACATCATTTGAGACAACATTTTGGATAGAGGATGTAGGAAATGGATAGATCAAAGGAAGATCACAGACCCTCTTTGTTGAGGTTAACCGAAGTTTGGAGATATGAAGGATCTTTGGAGAGGGACTAAGTTTGTCATGAGGATATATGGGAACACCTTGATTACTATAGATTTGGTGAATAAGGCTGGGAAAGGCACGTTTGGAGGAGTTAGAAGTAGTAAAAGAGGTAAATTCTTTAAAAATCACATTCCCAAGGTTGAAAGGAATTCCTTTTCCTATGCAAAAGATTAGCTTAGCATGATCCTTAGTTACAACTCTATCATTTCCAGATGGAATCCAGTTTTCAGTATAGACCTTGTGAAGGAAACTATAGAAGGAAGAAAGTCTTGAGGAAAAAAATGGATGTTTGAAAGAGTTTTTCTTGCCTTTAGTTAGTTCTACAGCAATGGTGTCCAAAGAGGGGCATATTAAGGCATTAGGAATGTCATGTCAGTAGTTTGTAGGAATTCATTAATGACGAGAGTATTGAAATACACAATATTCTTCCTAACATAGGTTAAGCCATAATCTGGAGAGGATAGTTTCTGAATGCTGGTGGGAAGGTTGGCACAAAATTCCAGAACAAGTTCTCTGGAGTAGGGTTTGGAAAACAGGACAGTTTCAAGGAGACATCTATCAAAGAATAATTTTTCTAAATTATTCAGTGTGAACTGGGCTTGATCTCATACTCTTTATTCCAGAAGTGTTCTACCATGCAAAGATTTATATTTATTAAGTGCGGTTTGAGAATAGAAACAGATGTTCAGAGCAGAGCTTACAGAGATAGTAGGGACAGACGTTGGCTCGAATGTAGGTTCAGCAGAGAAATCATTCATTTGTTCATCTAAAACTTCATGACGAGTATTTTCTTCATCTGCTGGGAAATCATCTTCTTCAATATCTTTTTCCTTAGCAGCATTGTATTCAGAATCTTCAGAAGACGATGGGATGAAAGCTGAGGTTGCCATGGTTGTTTGTTGATGAAGAAATTTTTGAGAATTTTGAGGAGCCGAAGAGGGTTTCTCCCTGTAGCTTCAGAGGGGTTAGTACATAATTAAGAAGATATTTATGAATTTAAGAGGGTATAATAGCAATGCTGGGGGGGTACAAGCTATAAATAGATAGGATAAACAAAATTTAAAACAAAACAAACAACTACAAGATAATTGGAAATTTTAAATTTAAACACACACACACACACACATATATATATATATATATATATATATATATATATATATAATTACTAATAATTATTAGCAAATAAGAAAATTAGCTAGAGGAAATTCTAGATAAAATACAATACTCAGTTTATTAACCATAATAGAATCAACCACAACAGGATTTATATAATAGGAAGAGGGAAATGGTAACAATAGATATTTTGACAAACTAACAACGATAAAAATATGAGATAAACTCATGAGCAACCTATATCAATTAGGGCAAACGAATACCACTCTTAAGAACTCCACAAAAATACTCAGATTTAATATGAAGTTATATAGCACTTTTCAAATGTATTCTAAACACAACTCGTATTAATTTTGATATCAAAACATCTTGAGATGGAAGAGTATATTTCTCAATCCAATTATACATAACATTTGATTTTCAAGAGAGAAACACAGAGCAACTGTAAGTCCAGATGGCAATAGTTAAGGCTAGAGGGGGGGTGAATAGCCTTTAAAAACTTTTGGGGGTTGATTTGTAAAGCTTAAAAGATTGGCAGCGGAAAACTGATTTTGTCAGTCAGCTGAGAAGTTGGTCAGCTGGCTGACACTTTGAAAATTCTTAAGCTGATGAGTGTTGGTCAGCTGGCTGACACAACTATTTTGCAAAAGAAATTTTCTTCAAAAACTGATCACTGAATATGAGAAGAAGTTGAAGTACAAACTAACTGAACAATTGAGCAAATGATTGTTGTTAACTGACTGACACTTAATTTGTTGAAGAACTTCTTAAGTGTTGAGTCAGTTTGCAAGAGTATAAGAGACAGTTGACAAGTCAGTTAAAGTGGTTCACAGATAAACTGCTACGTCCACTACCAAGTTGTTTAGACTTGGATTTTTGAAGTGCACTAATTTTATTAAAAATCTATTTGATCTCTAATGGATCAGTGTACAACAAAAGACCGGTGTTTGGGGAGAATGATTGAGAAACAATCAAACTCGTGAGACAAACTGACTGAGTTCTAAATGATTTGAAATGAAATACTTAGTATTTGCCTAAACAATAACTAGAGAGAAATATTCAATGAAACAAATATCTAGCTAAAGTTTTCTTGAAGACAACGTCTGAGAGATTTAGAGTAGAAGGTTTCTTGACTTCAAAAATTGTTGTCTTCACAAAATGCTTCCAATGGGTATTTATAGATAGTCTTCAAAAGCAACCCGTTAGGAACACATTTGAATTTGAAAAATGTGTTTTGGCAGAGGCAAGATCTCAAAGGATCTTGTGGGATATTATAATACAGGATATCTACCAAAAAAAAAACACAAAGTAGAATAAAGTTAGTACAAGTGTATGATCAATCAAATAAGGAAAGGTAAACTGGTACGTAAGTACGTAGAGATCAGCTATGATAATTGGCTGACACAAATGATATGCAGCTGACCAAATATAATAACAATATCTTGGCTGACACTCAAGTGGAATGTTTTTAAGCAAATCTATTTATGCAAGATTCAACAATCTCCTCCTATTTGCTTAAAACCATTCACTTGAAAGCAGAAAGCCAAAAACTTTTAAAGATCCTGCAAAATTTATGTTAGTACCACAAGCAGATAATATGATGAGAAATATCTGAAAACTTAAGAACAATGCCCAATGTAAGGTACAAGTAAAACAAGAGTTTAAAAGTTTGTTCAGAGTTAAGAGAGAGAGAGATGAAATGTCCGATTGGCTGATGTGGATCCTTCAGTTGTTTTGGTTTGTTTCAACTGATGGACCAACTTCTTCATTTTCGATTGTTGCGCAGCCTTCTTGCACTTGTTCTGCTTCGCTTGAGTTTCTCCTTCAGTTACAGGTTGGGGTTCTGCTTGGGTCTCTTCTGCCTATGCTTCAGGTTCTGGTTCTTTTTCAGCATTTTCTTCGCAGTTGTCGCCTTCAGTGTCACCGGGCCGACGCATCGGCTTGATCGTTTCTCGAGAATCGGTTTTCGCCATGTAAGCATCAGCTCGAGCTTTCTGCTTCTTCTCCTCCTGAATGGTTTGAAGCAGAGCTGCTTCAGCATTGAAGGCACGGTTGGACCACTCTTGTTGGTAGAGTAAGATAGTCCTCTAGTCATCCATATGGGCCTCACGAGGAGCACCAAAGAAGAATGGCGCTTGCACCTCAGTGGTGATGATCTGGGTGAGGTTTGGGAGCAGAGAGGCAACTTGCTGTTGAAGTGTAGCAATCTGATGTGTCTGACGTGTAAATGCTGACTTCATATGCAAATGATGAGTATATAAAAGGTCGAGCTTAGCTGACAGAGACAGAGAACCAGAGGCGGCAGAATCTTGAGCAGGTGGTTGAGAGGGTTCAGGCTCATTTGAGAATAGCTGATGGGTGTGAATGTCAGCATCCTCAGGGTCAGGTGGGAAAAAGACATCCATGGGATAGGCAGGAGCTTGGACTTCAGGTTCAGGTGAGGGGGTAGGCATGTCTTCAGGAAAGATTATTTTGGTGCCAGTAGGACGAAGCAAAGCCTTGAAAACAATCTGTCTTTGTTTTCTAGCTTTCCTACTGGCCAGCTGTGAGGGGCTGAGAAGAGACTCATCCTCAGATGTGGACTTCGATGAATCAGATGAAGAGCCTAAGGCAGTGTGGTCTAGAGATTGTTCAGAGGAGAGGGAATCAACAGCTTCTTCTATGGAGGGCTCAGGTTGAGTAGGTTTGAAGGTAGACACTGGACTGACTGAAAGAGTGAGGGATGTGTGAAGGGAGAGATCAGGCAGAATAAGCAGAGGGGAGGCTTGGTTTGGGTGAGAGGGTATGTCAGCTGTGGGAAGAGGAAGAGAAGCAGCTGCAGTGTCAGCTGAAGAGATAAGGATAGCAGCCGATACCACAGGTGCAGCTGACACAATGGGAATTGAGGCAGGGATGGTATCAGTCAAGGAAGGAATGGGAAGGGTTGAGGGGACTGACACAAGTGGCATTGGTTGGGGAATGGCTGACACAGCTGGAGCAGGAGTGGAAGTGACTGACACTGGTGTGGTGGAAGGCGAGTGGGACCGACAAAAGGCCGATGAAGAGTAAATCGGAAGAGGAATTGAAGGTTGAGGAGCTGGGACAGATGTAGGTAAAGTGGGAAGAGCAACAGTTGTAGGTGGAATGGAAGATGAGGCATTAATGGTTGGAGTGAAGGATGGACGAGAGATAGGTTGCAAAGTTGATGTTGAGATTGCAGTTGGCTGGGGTGAAACTGTAACTGGTAAGGTTGTGGCTGACACAACAAAAGGAACAGCTGAGGGAGTGACATATAGAGTAGTAGGAATGGATTCTGTGATCAATGGGGCTGGTTGACTTGACATAGCATCTGGAAAAGCTGTGTCCATGGAAGCTTTTCCTGGCATGGAGGCCATCCGTCTGTGTAATTCTATATAGGCTTGGTTTGCAGCATTTACTGCATCCTGGACATATTTATTGGCAGCTCTCTGGATCCTAGCTAACTTGTCTGGTTCAACAGAAGGTTGTTCCCAGTCCTGGTTAAGTTCATCATCTTCAGGCAGTGCAGGTCTGCCAACTAGGAAAGGATCATTTGGGGGGAGAGCTGGTAGATTATGGACTTTACTATAAATGGTCCAGGCTAGATAGACAAGCTCATCTTGGACAAATCTATCGTTTGAGAGATAGAATCTGTTCCAGAGCAAAGGGAGAGGGTCAAAGTACTTTCCATAGTTTGCAACTAAGTCCTCTTGACTAAGATTTGGGGTGGCAGGATACAAAACATAAGGTCTCCTTTTCAAATTGTGGTCAATGTATTTGACTGGGTTGACAGGGGGCTTGTCAGTTTTCTTCTCCTCATGGAAGGAGAGAAGAAACTGAACAAAGTAAGGTAAATGATCTATGGGAAAGACCCAATTTGGAGGAATGGGAACTGGATTAGCTTGGTAGTAGGAATGCCTAGGGTGAAAGGTAGGATTCCTAATTGGAGGAAAAAACTTGATAGGAGCAGTGTTTGGGGAATTAGGATCAGAGGGGGGAGAGGTTGGAGCAGGACCAGTTGTATTAGGAGGGGATAAAGGAACAAAAGTACCTGGATTAAGTTCAGGGTTCCTTCTCTGTCTCTTTGCAACAGTATCAGCTGTCAGTGTTAGTCTCCTCCTCCTTGGTTGCCTTTTTTCAGTGACTTCATCCTCTTGCATATCAGCTGGCTGACCAATCATTGTTGCAGGTACATCTTCAGCTAGCTGACCACGTGCTGGCTGACCAGTTCTTGTCTGTCCAGCTGACTGACCCCTTGGTGGCTGAACTCTTGTTGGCTGAACACTTGGTTGAGCTACTTCAGCTTGCTGACCATCATCAGCTGGCTGACTGGATGACACAGCCGTGAGAGCTTGGGTCCTTGTCCTTCTTGGCCTCCTGCTTGACTGAGCTGGTGGAGCCTCCTGACCAAATCTGCTTGAAATACTAGCTCGCCTAATGTCAGCAGCAACATATTTCTTGACCTTGACAGGTTCAAGGTCACCAATGTTGATAAGCATATGCTGAAAAGCAGGAATGGACCGAAGGAAATGATTGATTATCATGTGATGGGTGAGCCTAGGATTTCCAGATTCCATGTTCTCCTTATACTTTGCAATGTTCACTTTGACACATTCTACCAGAACAGCTCCCCAGTTCATCTCACAGTTCTCCACAATTCCTTCCATAAGAAACATCTGAGCCTCAGTAATCTTATCAAAGTAGGATAAAGTTAGTACAAGTGTATGATCAATCAAATAAGGAAAGGTAAACTGGTACGTAAGTACGTAGAGATCAGCTATGATAATTGGCTGACACAAATGATATGCAGCTGACCAAATATAATATCAATTTCTTGGCTGACACTCAAATGGAATGTTTTTAAGCAAATCTATTTATGCAAGATTCAACAGCAACCAATTATGCATGTCTTAGATCATGCCTAAAAAGATATGAAAATATATAATCAGAACAATGTACTGATACTGGTTGTTAACCAACAATGGAGCCTTCAATGATACTTCATAAGTCTCTTCATTTCGTAAAAACATTTAGAAATTGAAAATCTGTTTCCAAAAATTCATTATTAAGAGATACTATTGATCTCAAAACAAATTATGATATATCCAGCAGGTATGTAACACCCCGCTCCTTCGTTAGCCCGGTTTGCGTGCTATACTTGCACTTCTTCCTTTGTTGACTGTATGTTTGGTTTGCGATAGGGTCTAGATGTGTATGAGAGACCACATTAAGACCAAAACACTATTAAGAGATGTCATATAGTTGTTGACTTGCTAAAGTCACAAGTCGTGACTCGACGATAGTCGGAATGCGATGCGATTGAGAGTTTACTTGCATTTTGTGTTCGTGACCTCGGTTTGGTCCTAGACCCTTATAAGATGGCTTATTAACATGTTTAGATGTATTAGACTTCAATTTAGAGGTGTTCCCTAAGTCTATCGATGATTTGGAAGCTTTGGAGATAGTGCTCGTCTCTATCGCGTAGTTCGGGGATCGAGTCGCGTAATCATCTCTCCTTTGGGACTCTTATTTCCCTAGTTGTTGTTCAACTTCCTAGAATTATTTAAGCTTCTTCATTAGCCCTTATACTTTCCTTAAAAGTCTCCTTTCATTGCTCGTTCAATTGCTAGTTCATTCGTCGTTCCAGTTGCACGTTGTTGCACCTCTTCCCGGTTTCGCTCCGAGTTGTTTCAAGAGTTGTTCGGGTGTGTTTCCGACTTGTTTTGAGTTGGGTTAGACCTTATAATGGTTGCCCATGAGTTTGGGACCATTTAGGACATGTTTAGACCAAGTTCAATTTGGACCATGCGCCGCATCGAATTCTCGATCACCGGCTCGCTGGACAATGCCGAGAGCATTGCAAAATGAACATGACGAAGTCCAGGCGCCCGCCTGGCCAATTGTGAGGCACCCGCCTCAAGATCTGGTTGCACCTACGAAATTTTTCTCTGTTTTGCTGTTTTACGAATTTTGCTCCTAAACACCTATTCAAAACCTTTTCTAAACCCCACTTAAACCTCCCTAACCCTCCTTACTTATACCCTAACATCTCTAACAAGTTTTAAGAGTCGATTAGTGTGTGATTGAGTGGATTAAACAAGCCCAAAATCAGATTTTTATCAACCACAATGTGGTGACACTTGTCCCACTCAGTTTTTAAGCAAATATAAGCCACAATCTGAAGAGTTGACTCTCATTTCTCACCCCTCCTCTCCAAAAACGGGAATGGCTTCTCTCCTAGTTCCTCCATGAGTTCTTGAGGGTCCTTCTTGACCTTCCATGGTTCCTCTTCTTCGTTGCTCAAGCCCTAGCTATAGAATCGAAGAGCTCGACGTAGATTACTTCCAACCGACATTTTTCGTTTTCTTTTTCTTGATTGGGGATTGAAGGTAAGTTACTCCTTCTCTTTTTGATTTTTGTACTCATTGATCCTAAAGAAAACAAACTCTATGCTATTTGAGGTCAATGAGTACACATACTTGCTTTGTGTGATTTTAATTTGTGATTTGAGCATGTGAACTTGTCAAAAGCATATGTAGGATGACTTATATGATTGTTGAAGTATATTGTTACTCTTCATCTTGTGTTTCTAGGATTATGAGTATGCTAGAAATCATGTCCACATGTTATTTGGGTTTATTGTGGAATTATGCCTATGATTGGGGCTTTGGATGTATGAACTCACTAGATATCATGAGTAGGATCATTTAATTGAAATTATGTGATTTATAAAATGGGTTATGATTTATGTTGGGTTTTGTTGTGAATTTTAGGGCTTGAGAATCAAGCCCGAATTATTGGATAAATTGTTGTTAATTAAAGTGGGTATTAATGTTGAGGTTGATGAAATGTGTCATGAATGAAACTTAGTATTTAGACTCAACGGAGTCAAAATAAGTTCAATAATGTGTTAATAAACTCGAGTGAAAGTCCTACGACATTTGGGCTTCGTTTAACTATGATTATGATGAGTTCTTGGATTTTTAGGCTTGGGAAACAAGCCCGGATTATCTTTGGGAGAATTTCTATAAACTTGAATGATGTGTTAATTTTGGGATTTATGAAATGTGTATTTAATGAAATGCGATATTAAGACTCAATGGAGTCATTTTAGGTTCAATAAGATGTTAGTGAGCCTTAGGTTGAAATCCTACGATGTTCGGGTTTGGTTGGTTTTGATTGTGAGTACCCGAGCATCTCGAATTGTGTCCCATTTGTGACACCCATGATATAGAGGCTTATTGGGGATTTATTTAGAGCGTGCTCGTTAGGGCACGGAGCATTAGAGACCAATCTATGATCATGTATATCCTTAAGAAATGATTATTTTAATGAGTTCTCTTTTAGGGAATTTGGTCGCGTGAACATGAAAGCACTTGCGAGGATATGACTACGGAATAGTTTTGGTACCCTTGAGATTGGTTTGAGAATGTCGAGTATACATGACGATTGGGACTATGGTTGAGTCCGGTGTACCTTTAAGTGAAGCTAAAATGCTAAGTCTTGATTTATGATTGTTCTTAGACTAAAATAATAGTCTTTGGTTAAATCTCGAGTAGAGGATTATGGTAGACCTCGTGTTGTGATTTCTTGAGCTTATATGCTACTTTTGATTGGGTGATGACTTGAGGATTATGAGTACCTCATTATATGGTTCTTTGACTAAACTTATAAGTTGGTTGGATTTGTTAAGTATGTGCAAATATGTGCATTGTTAAATTGGTGTGTAGAGCTTTATGTCCTACTTGATTTGATAAGTCCGCTATGGTCGGTCTTGATTCTTGTTTGAGCATGCGAGTAAATATCTACTTGTGCATTGCATAAAAGTCCAGTTGGCATTATTTGGATTGGTTTTATAAGTCGTAGTAGACGATACACGCCTATACGAATCGTGAAGATCCGTATTCGCTATGGATCGCCGCACTGACCTCACACACCCTCCATTGTTGGCGCAATGGGAAGTAGCCCCCTTGCCGTAACAATACGCGTGACATTGGCTATCTAAATCGAGTGGTTCTCGATGAAAGTCGATGTAATCACGAGCATCGATGTGGCACGATAAAGTATAACATTGTGTATTGCGGCAACACAACGACACTATTTGGGTATCTTCTCTATCCCTTATGTGGCTTACTATAAGCACTTATATGAAAGATAATGTGCTATGTGGTTTATGAAGTTTATGTTACTTGGTGACTTAACACAAGTTTATTATTGGTATGCTATTAAGATGCCATGATTTTATACATGCTTGTGCATTATGCCATGCCACGCCATGCTATGCCATACATTGCATTTAGTAACTTACTGGGTCATTATGACTCATTCCGTGTGTTTGTTTTCCTTAGTTTTTGTAGTAAGCTCGTTAGTGCTGCGTTTGGGTGTTTGTTGGATAGCGTGTGGTCTTCCCGCAATAGCTTGGAGTTATTATTATTATTATTATTATTATTGTATTTATCATCTTGTGAGATACGGATGTAAAGTTATGTAAACTTTACTTCGGTAGTTATGTTAGTATTTTATTGTCGTTTATTTTTTGGGAGCCGACTTGTTTGGTCGAGGTGTTGTATTTAATTAGAAGTTTATTCTGTTGTCTTCCCGAGCAAGGTTTTAGCTCGCATGCTCTAGTATTGTGTTATTGTTATTTCTATCTCCGACAACTTTAGTCGAGACATTGGTTTAGATGTTAGTGTTTAATCTCTTATTCTTTCTAGTTGATTTGTCCCTCCCGCATGTTATAGCCGCGAGGTGTTGTTCATCGTGTTGGTATTTTTTTGCTTCGCCGCCTTAGGTTTGCCGATGGTTTGTTGCCTGCGGCGCAATGTTGGCCACGCGAAGTCGTAGATTTGTCGAGAGATAGTTATCTCTCCTTTTGAGTTCCTTTGTTGGATTAAAGGCTTGGGTTCCACTTATGATTTGCTTCCGCAGATTTTAGTTTTAGTTGTTCCGCATTGCCTATGGCTTTACCTTCCTGCTCGAGCTTGATGGCTCATCTTTGACTCGCACCATTATGCTTAGCGTGCACTTGTCTGCCTCTTTAGCTTGTCTTGACTCGCACGACCTTTGGATTTCATGGAGTCCTGGCCTGGCCGTCACACTTGGTATCGAGCTATAGGTTAGCTATTTCGCCAGATAGGTTCCTGGCCTAGTTGGGTTGGGTTTATTGTTGAGTTATTAACGAGTGTTCTTTGTAGGCGATTATGTCGTGAACTTGGCGTGGAGCTAGTTCTAGTAGACCCGGTTCTGCACGTACTCGTGGCGATAGAGAGGATAGAACGCATGATTCGCGTGTAACTCCTCAACCGATGTTTGGATTGAAAGACGATTCTACCGTTTGCAAGGTTTTGAAGTTGAAACCGAAAGTTTTGATGGAACCGATAGTACTAAGGTGAAACATTGGCTAGAAAGCATGGAGAAGATTTTGCGCTTTGGGTTGTACATCGAAGAGATGGTGACCTTAGCGGTGTTTAGATTGGATGGTGGCCGAGCATTGGTGGTTTGAATTACGAGATCGTTGGAGACTCGACATGGAGTGCCTCGAGTGTGGGAGAACTTTGTCAAGGAGTTTATGGTACGGCTTAGTCCCAGCAGTAATCTGGAAGAGAGATGGAATTTCCTAGTGTTACAAGAAGACATGACCGTGGCTCAAGATTCAACAAAGCTTGCGTGAGCCGGCTCGCTATTGTGGTTACTTGGTACCGGATGAGGCTAGGAAGACCAAGAGGTTTGTGAAAGGCCTCGAGGACGAAATATCGTAGGCGCCTTATTCCATTACTACTTGACACAAGGGTCAGTGGATCGCACATGCTGGAGTTGACATCGAGAGTATGCTCAAAAGAGAACACCGAAGACTAATAGAGCAATGATAATAAGAGAAGACACCGGCACCTCGACGCTAGTCAAGGAAATGTGCTCGGGTACCGAGTGGTGTTATTACTTCTACCTCGAGGCGCAAGTGATGAGTTGATATGCCATTATTGTATGAGGACTGACATGCCGAGAATAGGTTCTGGGGTAAATCAGGAAAGTGTTTTGCTTGTGGCGGTGATCATGTTCGTAAAGATTGCCCGAGGATGAGAGTTAATCGGTCTAGGAGTACTAGTCAACAATCTAGTGGCTCCAAGAGAGATGGTGATGGTCGGCCTAGAGTTTGAGGTCGTGCGCGCGTGGCGGTTGGCCATTGCGGAGTTTTGAGACCTATCCGAAATAGGAAGGTATATTCTCGTATATATACGTATATTATATCGCTTCTACTATTACCGTTATTATGAGTACGCTTTTAATCGGTAGCTCATGTGCATTCATACATACATTATATGGTGTATTGTGTAATATTGGTTATTTGTTCGATCGGGAATAATACCCCAATGTGAGATCGATATACGATATGGTTTGTCTTCTGAATTACCGGTAGGTAATCGCACTTGGTGTATGGATTCTTGTTTATCCTATATATGTATAAGATTATGCTATATATAGAGTTGTAGTTTTGTGTGGTTATAAACAAAGGCCATAGTATGAATATATATGAAACATGAATTGAATGTTGACACATATTGGTTTGGTATGATGTTTGTATATTCTATGAAGATATGTTTAACGTAATGAATAATATAATACTATATTATTGTTAGTGGTTATTATGCGAGTAGAATACACTCGACTAGTACGAAGGTTAATTGCTGCGATTTATTAGTTGATTTCACCGGCACGGGAGAGATTGATTTCACCGTGAGTATTGAGACGTTAACGTTTGTGTTAGAAGTTTAGTGTATGCATTGATTGTAGACTTGGTCTAGAGCTTAAGAAAGGATAGTTTTGTGGAGTATAGACGTTATGAGTATCGGTAGACGTGTCGATTCCTTGTGATTCCTAGTGAGTTATCTTGGTTGAGTGTACTAGGTACACGAGTTTTGTGGTAGCTATGACTGTTGTTTGCCAAGGTAATAGACCTTGTTATTTGGCTTGATTTTATTCAGTTATGTGCATTAGTTGTAGGAAACACCTATTTGATGCATTTACTGTAGTATATTAAATTCTCATTTCATGATTATTATCTCTTGTTCATTCATTTCATTAGTATAGAGACTGCTTTGAAGGATGCTTAAAAATTTTTATTCATGAACTCGCATCCTTACGACGGAAACTTTTGAAGCTAATCTAGCAGGTACCTAATTGGTGAGCAAAGGAATTCGCCGTTGGACTAGAATTGGTAAGAATTAAGTTAGAAATTGACTATACTTACTAAATCCAATGGAAATGGAATGAATTTTCAAAACATTTCATTAATGTGCTCTTATATGTTCTTACCCGATTGGGGAAATCGCGAGTGTGATTTACATGGTTTGAAATGCCGATTCTGACATGCTTAATTTGTTTGAGAATTGCCCATAAGCAATTACCATTTCTTTTAACTTAGAATCTCTTGTGTTTGAATTTCAGAGTTGAAAGCCAAACAAATAGTTTCAAGAGATTGATGTCAAATATCCTTGAATGTGTTCTTCATGTTGAAATTTGGATTAGAGTTTGACTCGTGTGTATTGTGGTTGAGTTCGACTAACATTGGTTGTATCATGATTTAGAATTCGGACAAATTCTTTTAAGGTGGAGAGAATGTAACACCCCGCCTCTTTCGTTAGCCCTGGCTTATGCTATACTTGCACTTCTTCCTTTCGTTGAATGTATGTTTGGTTTATATAGGGTCTAGATGTGTATGAGAGACCACATTAAGACCAAAACACTATTAAGAGATGTCATATAGTTGTTGACTTGCTAAAGTCACAAGTCGACTCGACGATAGCCTGAATGCGACGCGATTGAGAGTTTACTTGCATTTTGTGTTCTGCGGATCTTGCTTGGTCCTAGACCTTATAAGATGGCTTATTAACATGTCTAGATGTATTAGACTTCAAGTTCGAGGTGTTCCCTAAGTCTCATCGATGATTTGGAAGCTTTGGAGATACTGCCGCCTCTATCACAGAAGTTCGTGGATCGAGTCGCTGCACTGCCTCCTTTGGGACTCTTATTTCCCTAGTTGTTGTTAACCTTCCTAGAAGTATTTAATCTTCTTCATTAGCCCTTATACTTCCT
>CM028384.1:85375199-85404124 GCA_013146195.2 Codonopsis lanceolata
ATGAAACTACCAAATCGACATACAAGACTTCGATCATGAACAAGCATCACGGTCTCTATAGACCTCCGGGCCTTGACAAGCAATCACCAGGGTGTAGACACCTCAAACACGTAAGGCAATTGGGCGGGCAATACACATAAATGTTCTAGGAAATGCGATGCAACATAAGAATGAGTAGAACCCGGATCTATAAGAACTTCGAGCATGATGGCCAGAAGGCGAAAGAATACCTCCGATCACTGATGTGGACTTCGGGAACACCTCGTGATCAAGCGGCAAAACTCGAGCACTGCGTCTTAGGGCGCCCATCACTATTCCTCTTGGACCCAGGCTAGCTGAGCCGACCCCAGTGGCTGCTCTAGACTTAGGAGCGTCTTTGAGGCGATGACTAGAATCTCCACAAATAAGACAAGTACCAAGCACAGTTGCGCTTCTCACTAGAATGCCCAACCTTATTACAATAAGAACAAATCATTGGCCCACTACTGCAGATTCTGCGCCTGAGGAGAAGGAGCACTACTACCCGCGACTCAGCAGGCGCTATTACGCCTCGATTCTCGCCTATTCGACCACCATTTCTACGGTTACCACGATAGCGGACCGATTCCCGGAAAGTGACCTCTACGGTCCCTGCGAAAGGCTGGCTGGCGAGAAGTTTGCACGGGGAGGCTTACGCTGTGCTCCTGATGTCTCGCTCAATCTCGTAATACGATCCACGCACTCGGTGATGCACTTGCTGTAGAATAACAAGCTTGTTTCCTATAATCGGTTTTCAACCCTCACGAACCTCACGGGTTACGTGTCTCTCATCACACAAGATGTGCCTGATAACGGGACAACTTCGGTGAATTTGAAGAATCTTGAGCTATAGACATGGATCACTGCTCCGGCTCACGAAATTCTTTCTCTCACTTGTCCCCAACCATTAGGCACATAAGTTGCCTAACTCTGTCTCAAATGTAGGCCACACACGTGCCACGGTTTCAATTCCCAACTAGCAAGTAGAACTTCCCACGATGATTGGCGGCTCCCTCTCGGTTTATATGCGACTAAAGTCACCTTCTCTTCATCAGGTGCAATCTAGCATTTGCAAAGATCTTCTTCACATCCTCAAGCATAATTGACAAGACTAGCATCGCCTCTCCTTCAAAAATGGAGGCTTCTCAACATGAACCTCAAAGCACGGTATTATTTCTTACACTGCTCCGGTGAATTCTTAACAACAGCGGTGGCGAAGCTCTCGCCTCTTGTTGCAGGGGTGGTGGAGTACATTCGACCATGGCCAAGGCTGAGCCATCTCGGTCATAAACTACGTCATCTGACGGTACATATCCGCCATCGAGGCATTCATACCGGTGGAGGAGGTGGCAATTCTACCTCGAGGGTTCATGCGGAACCAACTAGGCTTTGCCTACGCCCGACCTACGATCTCCCTAGGATTCACCATCGAGCACCTATAAGAATTCACTCGTCGTTAGAACATCACACAGAAACTAACCCACCTAGGCCATGGAACCTATCACGGCCGATAGCTAACTTTCTATAAACAAGCTCACGATACCAAGCGTGGCGACCCGGCCAGGGCAGAGGTGGAGGCGAGGTCGGACAAATAGAGGGGAAACAAGAGGACAATAAACATGCAAGGACTCATTTTTAGAAAACGACGTGGCCTTGACATTTGAGGCATAGCACGCCTCGGCCCTAAAAGGCGGTATTTTTAAAACTTTACAAACGATAAAAAGCAAATAAACCAAGTCATCGGCAACACTACATGCCGGAACCCAAGCTAACAGTTTAAGGACATGAATTAAGTAAGAGCTAATAGCATGCTCAGCGGAAGTCTTAAACGTAGTGAACTATTATACAAGATAACCAAAACTCGGCTTACACAATCGGCATAAAGAGGTTATAAGTACTACAAGAGTTAAACTACAAGTAGCTATATAAAACATCGAGATCAAGTTCTATACAAATTCCCAAGCATAGTCTAATTGACTTGCTTTAACCCATCGTCCTTGCAAAATAACAAAAGGAAAGAAGAGGACATCTAGACCACCTCTTCAAGCTACAGTACAAAAGGAGGAACAAAGCACGAACACCGCAATCCTCAACGAGAGGACTGTCTTGCTAGGATCTAAAGCAGTAAAGGGGAATGGGTAAGTCATAAAGACTTGTAAGCTATTAATCATGCATGTCATGGCATATGCAACATACAAGGCAAGTTATAGTCACATAAGCATAGAGATCATATATCCAAGATGCACATTGTTTCACATAGGTGCTTGAAATTAAATCACATAGGATAAGGATATATGGAGAGCCGGGCAGCCTTAGTAGTTCACATACAAGCGTTATCTTGGCGTGCATGTGTCGGATGCGTGTAAGTACATCGACCTTCAGAATGCAGGGATAGACACCAATGATGCTCGTATTGATTCTGACGGCAAGGGAGCTACTTCCCATTTGTGTGGCGCGGTGGAGGCGTGTGTGAACAAGGACAGGGATGCCGGTGGACTCATGCAAATGTCAAGTAGTGTCTACTTAACAAATTCTCAAGTAGGGAGCGAGGTCGACAAGAGCGATCTCGTTCATGACAAATAAATGTTCTCATCAATAATCAAGCGAGGATTGAGTTCGACAAAGGCGAACTCAACATGTCAAATAGGTATTCTATTACATGACATCAAGAATCAAGCATGGTAATCAATCCAATTCAATAGTCTAGAATTATCATTCTTAGAGAAACGTGTTTAGAGCGTCGTAGGGATTGATCATTGAGCAGGTATTGTTCAATGGCTCACTTAAGTTAACTCCGTTGAGTCGTCTCTAACAATTCATCCAAGAGAGTTAAGATGCTAGATGCATCCAAAACCCTTTTCTAAGTTCTCGTGTCGAGTAACTAGGCCGTTAATCCACTTAACAACCATAGTCAAGAATTATCAAGTTCAACATTTCGTAATTCAAGGGAACTTTAGAATCATAATTTCAAAAGTTATCAAAAGCCAATAGTCCAAGAACATTAGTTAATCCTAGGAAGGCATAGAACACATTTGATTCTAAGCATAGGACCCAATCAATAAGATGAACAATTCATAGCATGTGAAACCTAGAATTCATAATTTCATAGAGTTATTAAAAGTCATTGATCCAAGAACATTAGTTGTTCTAAGGAGGCATAGAACACATTTACTTCTAGGCATAGGACCAAAGATCAAGATGGACATATCATTAAAAATCCTTACAAGCTCAATTCATCAAGAAGCATGGCATGGACATGGTAGGAGCATGGGGAACATGAGAAGAGGGAACATGGCAAGACTAACATACTTCTAAGGGGAATCAATAGCTTACCTTTCACCAAGGAAGAAGATAGGAAGAGCACAAACAAATTGGTTGAAACTGCTCAACACTTCAAGCTCTACACTTTTAATGAAGGGGGCTTGAGCAAAAGATGAGAGGATGATGGAGGACCAAGAGATCACCTTCAAGGAGCCATGGGAGACTTGGGAGAAGAAGGAATTTCGTTCATGGAGAGTGGAGGTGAAGAGTGAGGGTCAACAAGCCAGATTGTGGCTTAAATTGGTGAAAAATTACGAGTGGGACAAGTGTCACCCTCTTGTGGTGCAATAATATCTGATTTGGTTTGCTTAATGATCACTAATGGTTGGTTAATCCAATCTTAAAACATGTTAGGTAATGTTAGGACCTAAGAAGGGTGTTAGGAAGGTTTTAGAAGAGGTTTGGAAAGAGGTTTGAGTGCTATAAAGTCGTACCACGAAAACAGGGAAAAAATCCGTAACAGCTCTCGAGGAAGATGAGGCGGGCGCCTCACAAGAAGCGAGGCGGGCGCCTGGGAAGCTGAGGCTGGAAGCTGAAATTGAAATGCTCCCAGAAGTTGAGGCGGGCGCCTCACTAAGTTCAAGACCATTTTTTTTGAAAAGTTACTGGACAGTCAATTTTGTAAAATCTACCATAAATCGCTCACAACTCCAAATGAGGTGATTTTTGATTTTTCTGAAACTAGACTCATTAAATTATATTTTAAATTTTAAATTACTCCATTTGGACTTATATTCATCAAGATATGGTTACAACAAAAATCAAGTACAGAAGTTGTTTTCTGAAAACTGAATTCTGCACAGCCGTAAGTCAAGACCTAATTGAGGTACTTAGACACCTTGGAAAATTACCAAAGTTTACAGAGAGTATCCTAACATATGTAGGTAAAACATACTAAATTTTTAGAAAATTATATTCAGTGGATTAGTACCAGAATTTTCCAGTTTGCCCAAAAACATGGTGTGAAGGAATAAATTGGTCATCTCATACCCAAAGGTAACAAGTCTATGAACAATGATTGCAAGAATGATAAATACTAGTACACTTGGTCTAGAACTCAAATGAACTTCTCACAAGTTGAAAACACAAAGAATACAAGCAACGAAGGAAATCGAGAAACCCAAGGCTCAGGCGAAGCAATCAAATCGGCGATTCAACAAGTAAGCTTACATGATTCTAAACATGTTAAGAGCTTCATGAATGACTTAAGAATGTTTCTAAATCATATATATAGACTAGGTAAACATGCTCATAATCAACGAGAAATCATGAAGGCAAGCACACAATACACATGCAAGAATCCGGGGTCTTACAACACAGTTCAGGACGAAAAGGTCTTCCTGCTTTTCGGAAAGTTGCTTTCGGCGGCTTGACATGTCAGGGAATGACTTGGATTAATTCAAATATTATCTGGAAATAAGTTTGAATTAATCCATACTTCTATTTGGAGAGGACACGTAGAAGCGGATCAATTTTGGACACGAGGTCTACCAATCTTAGGCTTTGAGCATGTCTTAGGTGAAGGCGAGAAGGGGTCTTCATTGTTCTGAAAAAGTCCTACAAAAACTATACAAGGCAAAGTTCTATACAGTTGCCACGCTAATCGATCACGCAGCCGATTAGCCAGCGAAGTATAAAGCTAATGTAATGTCTGATCAAATATAAATTTAACATAAGAATCAACATGGGGTTTGAGATCCTCAACTTTAGGTAGCGGATCGGTAATGATGATCAATCAGTAAAGCTAGGGAAGGAGTGGGGATAGTATATCAAAGCGGTCTACTAGCGGGCGTCGAGGCCGGAGGTGGGTGGTACCGGTGGTACCAGTGCGAGAGGCTTGTTAGAAATAGACTCAAACTCAGCAGGGAGCTTTTCATGATCAACGCCTCTGTCTATCATACCCAGAAAACTGTCTCCTTCGAACATTTATTGGAAACTCCTTTATTGATCAATGTATTTTGTAGCACCTTTATTCATGGTTAATTAGACTAGCTTACTTCCCTTAGACCTTCTCGGCTTGACTTGTTTCAAAGATTTTTGTACCCGCCACCGTGATTTCCTTGTTGTCGATGAGGTCTGAATTAGATGCGTCTCGAGCATGTAGCAGATCGGTAAGATGGCTATTTGCATCGATGGTACTCACAAAGCTGGGCATGGTTCCATGTAATGGGTAACGGTTTGGGTGGATGACAATTATCCATGGGCTTCAGTATCCCATGGGCACACAGCGTTTGGAGTATTTCAGATCTTGGGGCGGGCAAGTCATCATAATGCCTTTCTTTTCGACTCCTTGGCTTTGATATATGGCTAGATCGGGTTTTGGTCAGGCAACTGAGCGGGATTTTTTTTTTTTTTTTGATATAGTCGCAACGAAATTGGCTTGACTGGACCTTGGCCCAATAGGGATTCCTTTTCTGGTATGCAAATGATTCTTTTTAAGTTCCCCGGGGTCATTTGGAAATAGGTATCTGAGGGATCAAAAGAGGAATGATTCTTTTGGTCGTGATAGTAGGCATTCAGGTGGGGAGGATCAAGGCTGATTTCTGGAGGATATGAGTTAGAGCTATGGGCATTAGAAATCATATCACCTTGGGCATGGAGGTCATCACCGGGCTGGTGGCTGGCACTTAATGGCTTTATGGAGGCTTGGAAAAGGATATTTTCTGCGGTATCAAGGGAATTTATTTCAGCCGAGTAGGAAGCATTAGGGACGTATTTTGGGGTTTTGTCCTTTTGCGAGAAAGTGGCGAGAGTTTCTGAAAAACTGGCCAAAAGGTCATTTACCACCTGATCCACTATTCTTTTTGCGTGGGCGTCCAGTTCCTTTCTTAACCAAGCCTTAAGCCCAGGAGGAGGTGCATACGCAGGAGTTTCCCCTTCTAGTTCCCAAGCATCCGCTTGTCGTTATCCCCCTGTCATAGCTTGTTTATTCTTGGTCGCCATATTGCTCGGATCTGTACCCTACGAGGCGGTCGCCCGATCGAACCGATACCCTCTAATCTGATTTCTGCACTACTTTCCCGTATCAACCGGCCAATACTATCTATGCCTTTCTAAATTCGGGCCAGGTTTATGAGGAAAATGGGGTTTGGAGGTATCAGAAGGCTGGCTGGAGGCTTTCTGGGCTTGGAGTACAGCGTGCCTTTTATTAGTATATTTTATTATTATTTTTTTTTGTCACCTACAATTGACTGGATAAGCACTCACTTTATTTTGATAATCTCAGGACTTTCCCTGGAACAGTGGATTCTTTCTCCAGAGTATAGGACCAACGTATTCCACCTGCCTTTCGACTTCCCAGGACTGGACTGGTCCCAGGCGAAGGGCCTATACTCTTTCCAGGATCCACCATCCGAAATGGTCTAGGTCGAGCATCTGAGAATAATAAATCAGTCCCTACTTGTTTATGTTTTTTTTTGATATGCGCACTTTATTATTTTTTTCTAACTTGCGCATTATTATTATTATTATTATTATTATTATTATTATTATTATTATTATTGACTTTTTTTTTATTTTCATATATCATTTTTTTTTGCAGGGGCTGACTCACAATTCGGAGATGCAAAAACCGGTCGGTCTATGAAGTGTCCTGAGAAGCTATATGCATTCTAGCGTTGGCTTATGCAGGGGGTAGACTTGTCATGGTGTAGGGTAACATTTCAGAATATACCTATATGCAGTAAAATCTTTATTTATTTACAGGTATATGAACAGAAAAAATTAAAATAGATATGGTCTGTCTTGCTGTTACGTGTGGATTTTCTCGGCTTTTTAATTTGAGCGCAAGCAAGCAAGCACACCATATTTTAAGAAATTGAAAGAAAAGTGGGGAAACTATCTATCCCTATTAATTACAAATTTGGTCCTTTGTCCCCGAAATAAAATGACATAATGAATGCAGATATGTGCAAATGTACAAAATAAAATGAAAAAAAGAACAGAAAGAAATAATAATACAGAGCCGGAAATAAAGCAATAATTAAGCCCCGACCATTTTATTATGCTGCCCGGAATTTTTATTGCAACATATATGTAACAATTTTTTTTTTTTTTTCGGATTTTTTTTTTCATTTTTCGAATTTTTTTTTTGCTTTTTTGCCCTTTTTTTAAGAATATTTTTAAATACACATTTAACAGTTATCTGAACGAAACTGCTGCAAGATGGAGGATCATATCCACAAATATAGGCACAGATGTATAGGAATGCAATATTCGAATGCATAAATTAATATAACAAGCATACTTTAGCCAGAACCAAATAAAAACAAAAAATGTTTTATTTTATGAGTCTAGCCCTCCATTTTATTTAAAATAAAACAACTCCCCCAGAAGTCGCCCTTGTGGGTTCCTCGACTTGTGCTCGCCCCGCCGCCCTGATTAGGGGTGCGACGTCGATGCGAGACACTCGCTCTCGCTTCCACCCTCCCTTGTTTAGGGGAAGACGAAATCAAAAGTGCGAGAGGAGTCTTTGTCGCCTATTATAGCGCTTTGGAATGTGCCTCAGTTTCCTTTAGTGGATTTTTAATCCAATATGGGAACTTATGGTTTCCCGAATCAAGTTATCCCTTTTTTAGGGGATACCAGGATATGAGAATGCATTACCCTTTTATTCCCATTTTCCCTTTTTTCGGGGAAAACGGAAAAGTTCAAAAAAAGATATTGCGACGCCCCCACTATGGATTTTATTAAAAATAGCCTTATGACCCGTTTTGGATCACTATGGGAGCTTTGGGTTTCATCAAGTTATCCCTTTTTAGGGGATACCAGATATGAGAATACATCACTCTTCCATTCCTATTCTCCCTTTTTAGGGAAACGAAAAGTGCAAAGAAGAAGTGTTGCGAGGCCCCACCGGATCCAAAAGTTTTAGAGTCGCCATCTTTATTTTAAGGCAAAATAAAGCAAAACCGTAAAAGAAAAATAAACCGTAGAAAAAGAAACGGGTTCGAGGCTAAGTTACGAGTTGGGAAGGTGCTAGGCACCCAACTCGCCTTTCGGTCTCAAAAGAGTTTTTGGTAAGTATGCTTATTGGTATATTTATTTAGCAAATAAATAAAGCATTAAAAGACAGAAATTAAAACAAATACATCCGTGGCTACATTATTTACGACTTGCGACCATTTCTTTACAATAATTACAAATTTATTTAAAAATATTTGGCCATTATAACGCTCTTTTACATAATATTTCCTATTCTAATCCGGCAAAGACAACGACTTATATTGATTACATTGTGCGATTTAAATAGCAACTTTAAATAATAAATAAATGAACGGGTAAATAAATAAAAAAAATAATGCCCTTAGAAGCTTTTACCTTTCAGAGCGGTAGTGTGCTCGCTCGCCCTTGTGAGAGGGGGTCTTTTTTGTTGTTGTTGTGTGGTTGTTGTTTTGATTTGGGCAGTGACCGCTTATTTTGATGATTTTGGCTCGCTCACTTGGGCTGGGCGTGACGGCTTATTTTGGAAGGTTTTGGCCTTTTGGTTGGGCGGAATAACGGCTTAGTTTTTGTGTATTTCAGCTCATTACTCGGGTAGAGTAACGACTTACTTTGAGATTTTTGGGCCGGGGAAGTAAGGTGGATACCTAACTTAAAATTTTTTTTTTTTGTTTTTTGTTTTTGTTTTTTGTTTTGTTTTGTTTTGTTTTGTTTTGTTTTGTTTTGTTTTTTTATCCTCCTAAGGGGGGCTTGGGAAGGGATCGAACCTGAGACCTTACACTTTGTGAAACCTCATGTCTACCATTGGGCCACCCCCTTAGGGGCAGGTGGATACCTAGCTACTAGGCTAGGGATCACTTATAACCGGTGGTTTTGAGTTTTGGCGGAGTTTGGACGGGGTTTGGAAGCTTTAGTGGGCTACACTCACCTATCTCACACCTCTCTCTAAAAACTTCGGTGTTCTTCCGACGCGAAGAAATATCGTAGCTTCGTTGATTTTTCGACGCCGAAATGAGTAGCCCAAATTTCTCTTATTTATAGGTGGGACGAGGGAGTCATCGGGAATTATTGATTTTCTTCAGTCGGCTTCAGCATGTTGTACAACGGCCTTCGCGAGTTGCACAATGCGTTAAGTCTGAGAGGCTACAGTAGCCCTTTGGCGCCGATACATTGGTCCCTTGGCGCGGCGCCCAATCCTTCTTTAGGCCACGCCATGCCACTATTCCACTTCCAAATTTGACACTTTCACCCCTCGCAATTCACTATTTTGCGCATCCTGCTTTGCCTTTTGCATTTTTGACTCATGTAACTTGACAGTTGTTAGGTTTGAACAGTTCTTGATATCACATGTCAGAGTAACATACCAGGGGTACGAAATTGGGGTGTATACAGGGGGGCGCATTGCTAGGACCCGCTCTGTTTGGTCCAGGAGTTGTCTGGGCACCGAGATTGTGCACCCGCCTAAATTCCTCTTGTAAGGCCTGGAGGACAACTAGCCCCTAACTATTAATGTCCTCGCCTATTTCCATTAGGCGAGCATCTATGCCACTAGCAATATGACGGCCCAGCAGGCGCCTCAGTCCACGCCTGATCACGCAGGACGACCCTTCACCAGCCACCATGATCCACGACAGATACTTGTGGGAGAGGAGCATATAGTCAGAAAATAAATAGGCCACCCGCAGCCTATCAAAATCCCGCCGCCACATTGCCTGGATGTCAGTGCCCATGTCCCCGTTATTATTATCTATCTCTAGAAATACATGACGGGTTGGGTTAGGGATAAGCCGCTCTCTCCCAAACTGGCGCAAGATCCTGTCCGCTCTGTAAAAAGAAGTCCGCTTAATGCCCAACATGACAACCTGATTATACTCTGCAGAATACATGATAAAGCGCCGGATCTGCCAGTGGCTGATCACCCAAATAATATCCATGGAGCCCCTGCAAAAGAAGCTCTTAGCCCAATCATACTCCAAATAGTTGGTTTGAGGAAAGCCGCCGCGAGAGCCATAAAGCCCCGGATCATACATTGCTCCCGGCGGTACTGGGGCCATCACCCAAAGAAAGTGCTCCTCCAGCTACATGTGGATCAAAATGGGGCGACCAATAGGGAATAGCTCATCACCGCCTGCAAAAGCATCCAAGCCTGCCAGCGTCTCTACCAGAATCACCAGGATAATATTCAACCGGCGATCTCATGCTTGCAATGCAAGGTCCACTACCCGCACATCGATGAATCCAGGTTGACCCACCATCAAATATCTCCCTACCAGGTAAAGAAAAAGTGTAGACAATCGACGCCTCAAATAATCCATGTCATCCTCCCTGAGCTCTGTAAAGGTTCCAGGAAGGACAGTCAAATTGAAGTTTACTCCGTTGAAAAAGCCCGGAGTAGCAAGGCAAGTGGTGTGAAACAGCTCCCTAATTGCCATATACGGACGCCTCTGATGAGAAGGCATGATGATAAGACGAGAAGGTGTCATCCCCACCATTGCACAGAATTCTTCATAGGTGGGACACATCTCGTTCATACCGAAATTAAAGAGGTGGTCTTGAGGAGACCAAAACCTGGAGGCTCCCCTCAACATGTCCCAATTAATGACAATATTCCTCCATGACAGCAGACACCTATATCCAAAAATATGTTCAAACCAATCACGCTCATCCGACCGAAGGGAGAGGATCCAGAAATCAAGAGCATTTTCATAGATCTCTATCTCTAACGCTGTGTGAACTGGTGCGGCCATTTGTGAAAAGTAGAAAGCTTGTCTGACGAAAGGAAGATTAGCTGGGCAAAAGAACGAGCTCAAGAGAAAGCAAATGCGAAGAAAGAAGCAATGGGTGTGAGATTTTACGCTGCCTCGGCCTCCGTTTTATACACAAATTCAAAGAAACGGACGAATTCTTCGCAAACAGTGGCTGAAAAAGATTGCCCAGAAGAAGGAACTGGGCACCACCTATGCTCCAACCAGGCTTGGCGCCCACTTCATGCATGGGTAGGGCCAGATTTGTTATTTTTGCCTCCCCAAACAGCCTGGTGTCCCAGTTTTCTGCCCCGACCGTCGACTGTCGCCCTTGTCTGATCACGAAGGAAATTAAGGAGGCTATCAAAATAGGCTATGATGAATAGCTTGGTGACAATTATACGCCCAAGCACAGGAAGAGGCGGCTGCCTCTTCCTCTCCGCATATTATCAGAAAAGCCCGTTCGAGCTCGAAGGTGTATTCTTTTAAAATCCGTTTCTAAGATGCAGCGTGCCATTACCCTTAGATAACGGTATAGTTTTATTTTTTGCATGTATTTTGAGTCTGCATTTCATTTCTCGCATCATATAAAATTATATTACATAATAAATGTTTGTACAAATTTTGGTGCAAATTAAAAAAATAAAAAAGAGAAAAGAATAGAAGAGAAAAAACTAATGTGTGCAGGTAAAAGGAGCTAGTAGTCGCAGGAAGCTCTGCCTCTGTCAAAACCACCTCCCATAACTCGACGACCCGCTCCGTCGCCAAGCCTGTGACCTCTACCTCTCATCCGAGGCCGAGCCGACCCGCCAGCTTCATCTTCGTCATCATCGCGGCGTCTGGTCTGCCGTATAGCATCATTTCCCTGGCAAGAAAAGTCATCCATAAGCCGCTGATAAATTTTGTTGATGCTAACGAAGCCTTGCAGCAGCCTCTTGTATGTTGACACCTTAACCTGAAAAAAAAAAGAGTGAAAAAAAGAGAGGCAAAGTGTTGAAGCAGCAAGAGAGATGCATCAGTCTAAAAAAAAAAGAGCGATGCTAAAAAATATATAATAAAGAGTGACGGTATATACCGTGCGAGCATGATCAGGGACACGGTGCTCCTCAGGAATGTCCGCATCGGGTAAGACTTGCTCTATAAGTATTCCGTCTCGCTGATATCGGAAGGTAGAAAAAACATCGTCGGGCATAAAAAACTCTAACTGCGCATCAAGAGCTGGGTGAGAGGACCCTGGCCTATCACATGCATTAGATGCACGCCTGGCAACCGCGGGGGCAGGAGGGGCAGGATGAAGCATCGTCCTTAAGAACTCCTCCTATTGTATGACCGGATAATCGCAGGGTGGCATGACAAATTTCGACAGGTAAAGATACATGTTCGGTAGAAGATCTGGAACGATCACCCAAGGGGGATGTGCAGGAGGAATCACGAGTCAAGTCGTCCAAATAGGACTACAAGTCATGCAAAGACTCAATTATAGAAAACGACGTGACACAACATTGTAGATGAAGCACGACTCGGCACTAAAAGGCCGGAATAATTTAAAACTTTTTAAACCTGATATAGCAATTAAAGACAAGTATACCAATTCATCGGCGACTTTACAATTGGAACCTAACACTAAACAGTTCATGCAAATATACCTCAACGGCTACTACATGCCGGAGAAACAACATAAGTAAATAAGAGCTAATGTGATGCTCAGCGGAAGACTTAAACATGTGAACCAACAACAACTATACAAGGCTCGACGTACATGCGCCGGCACTCAAAATAAGATACAAGCTACTACAAGTAATGGACAACAATACAAAGATCAAGTTCCCAAAAGCGAAGTCTAAATGACTTGCTAAACCCAACGTCCTTACAAAAGAGATCAAAAGAAGGACATCTATATAACAACCTCGCCGCGAGTAATCCCGGACAAGCACGAACCCAGCAACGCCTCAACGAGAAGTACCTGGACGACTCAGATCTAAAGCAGTAAAAGGGAGGGGGTAAGTCATAAAGACTTTGTGAGTTAACAATTATGCATGTCATGGCATCATGCAACATACATAGCAAGATATCATCATTAATATCAAGTCAATCAAAGCATTCATTTATATAAACACTTAATCCACATATCCATGGTAGCACATTTGTTTCACGTAAGTGCTATAAAGTAAATCACACATTAGGAGGATTTGTTAAGGAACCGGTGCCGCTACGTAGCTCCTGCAATACACAGCGTTAACTTTATCGTGCCAGAGATACTCGTGATGGATGTATCAAAGTACCGAGCTCTCTACTCAGGTACCAAGCTCTCTACTTGGTAATTAGACTTGCCAATGTGCTCTGTTGGTTACAGCAAAGGGGCTACTTCCCCACTGTGGCCAACAATGGAGGGGTGTGTGATAAAAACCCGGTATAACAACCCATCACTATCACGAATCTCATAATTCGTGACGGCGATGCATTGTCACACCATCGACTTAACCAAATATTCCAGCTGGACTAATGCAATGCCAAGTAGATGTTTACTCGTCATATAAACTCAAATAAGGAACAAGTTCGACAAGAGCGAACTTATTCAACAAGTAGGTGTTTACTCATTAAGGAATCAAATAGGAATTCGACAAGAGCGAATTCAGCATGTCAAATAGATATATCATTCTACAACATGCTCTCAATTATGCATTTCTTTCACACAATCATATAAACCGCATAAGAACTCGATTGAGTCTTATAAGCACACATATCAAACATGCATTTTAATTCATCTCAAAGTCACGTAAGCTAATACATTAGTTTAAGGAAGTACAAATGTCGTAGGGATTGAATGTGGAGTCGGTATTGTTCAATAACTCCCTAATCTCAACTCCGGTGAGTTATTACTAAAATGCAACTAGTAGAGCATTGATACTATATGCATCCCATTGCTCTTTCCTATGTTCTCCGTTCATTTAGAACTTAATAACTAAGCCGTTCATGACCTTAAACTAGCCATAAACCAAATCCCGAGTTTCAAACCCTAGAATTGTCGATTTTGCTAAACCTACAATTGAAACATATTCTTTCACAAGAGTTGATCCTAGGCACATTTAGAACAAAATTCATGCTTTACAAAAAGTCAAAATCATAACTTCATATAGAAATCATAAAATCCTACACACTTTTCATAGGTTGAATTGGAGGATTCTACTTCACTAGAGGTGTTCCTAAGCATCATTAGAACAAATATAATGAAGGGGACATGTCATAATATCGAACATGAAATTTCTGGGAATTGAGAACTCACCTTTAGCCTATGATTAATGGTTGGTAGGAAGAATAAACCAAGGATTGTTGAAGAGGAGGGCAAGGCCTTCGATTCGGCGATCTCGGATCGCTGATCGGGTCACCGGAACTCCGACAAATGGTCTCACAATTTAGGCTTCTTCTCAAGGACGAAAATGGAGACTTAATCTCAGCAAATGTGGAGCTTGGTGGTCACCAATGGCTGAAATAGGCTTTTAAACCTTCCAACTAAACCACAATCCATGTATAGGGTGTTACTGGACAGTCGATCTTGTAAAATCAACCATAAATAGCTCAAAACTCCAAATGAGGTGATTTTTAATTTTTCAGAAATTAGAATCATTAAAATATATTTTAGCATTTTAAATTACTCAATTTGGACTTATATTAATCAAAATAAAACAACAAAATGAAGTACAGAAGCTGATTTCCTGAAAATAGAATTCTGGCACAACCCTAAGTCAAGACCTAAATGAGGTACTTAAACACCTTGAAAAATTACAAAATTTTACAGGGAGTAACCTAACATATTAAGGTAAAATATACTAAAGTTTTAGAAAATTCGCTTTAGTAGATTGGTACCAAAAGTTTCCCGAAGTTCAACCAAAAACAGGATTGAATCTGTGAAGTGATATGTTGGTCATCTTATTTCCAAATGCAACAAACCTATGAACATTGGTTGTGCAAGCATGAGAAATACTAGTACACTTGGTCTAGAACTTAAATGAACTTCTTGCAAGTTGAAAGCACAAACAATACAAGCAACGAAGGCAAACACGAGAAACCCTAAGACTCAAACGATGCAACTAAGCTTCCAAACTTTCAACCAAGTATACTATGATTAAGACGAACATTATAAGTCACGTATGCAAGGTACTAAGACTCCAATGGGACTTAGTTGAAGTTCTAACATGCTAAGATGAACACTCAAAGAATTAACAACAAAGCATGCAACGCATGGAAGGCAATCACTCTACTATGATCTTAACCAACTTAATGCAAGCATGATATGAATAAAATGAAGTCTCTAACATGCTAAGACATACAATAAACATGTTATAAAGATATTATACATGTAAAGGGGTTTGAGTTCTCACATCCTCCACCACGTCATGATGGTGATGGAGAGTGTAATCTGGCTCTAAAGTCCGCCCAATGCTGGTAGAGATACCTGTGATAGCAGCAAAATCGCACGGGGTCATAGTAGCCTCTCCCCAACTGAAGTGGAAGGTGTGCATAGTGTCCCACCAATAGTTCCTCAAAATATCGAAAATGGGCATGTAGTAGCGGAAGGGAAGAAATGCCCGCATGAATACCTCAAGGCCTGTATCCTCCACCAAAACCCGGGCCGGTTCGGGCATCAAATGAAAAATGTCCATCACCATGTCACAACTCGCTTGAACCTGGGTCAAGGTCTTGCGCTCCTGAAAAAAAAAAAAGAGGAAGGGAGGAAAGATAAGATTCTCATAAACCTTTTTTTTTTGTATATCAGTACATTAGACAACTTTTTTTAAAAAAATAATAATAAAAAATCATATAAAAAAATAAAAAAATCATCATCATAAAAAAATGTAAATTTATGCTTTCCATTCATATATTGCATTTTAGCATGTATTTAAGAATTTTCATTTGCATTTTTTGCACAAATAAAATATATATGTCAATCATCATTGTAAAAAAAAAATGTTGTATGCTCTCCATTATCGCATTTACCTCTTTGGCATACATTTATTAAAGTTTTCTATTTAGCTTTTTTTTTTTATGCATATGAAATTTCTACTATGAAAATTTTTACTCTAACATTTCTTATTATTATTGCAAAAAAAAAAAAGAGAAAAAAATGATATATGATTTTCATTCATTCACCCCTTAGCATTCAAAATTTTCTATTTTTGCATATGAAAATTCTTGCTAAAAAAAAAAAGAGAAAAAAAAAAGAAAAAAAAATATATGTATTGCATTAGAAAATTTTAATTGCATTCTCGGCATCATCATAAAAATAAAGATGCATTCGTGCATTTAAAGGTTTTTTTAAAAAAAATAAAAAAATGCATCTTTTTGCATCCAAATATGTATTTTGGCATTTTTAAGCATCATAAAAGTGTACGTTCTGCACTTGAATATATATACCGCATTTTGTATTCTCGCATGCATGATAAAATAAAATATGCCTATGCATCATATTTAGCAAGCATCCCATAATTTTTTCTGCATTGCATTTGCATCAAATAAAATGATATATGTTTGCATTTATTATCCAATAAGCTGCATTATAGCGCTAGTAAAAAAAGAACAAAATGCCATCAATCATAAAAAGAAAATATTCCCCTGGCATTCATTATATCCCTGCAGCATATGCATGCATAAAAAGTGAATTTTACTGGATAAAATATATCTGTTTTGTCTTGTACGTATCAGAAAATGCGTCCGAAAATATGCCTAGAAAAAATTGCATTATATCCCGAAAAGTCCATTTCATAGGCATATAGCATATAAAAATATTTTTAGGCCTAAAACATGCATCATATAGTCCAAATTGCATTAATAATATAAATCATGCATTGTAGGGTCAAATAGTGACCACTAGCTAAATTATGCATTGTAAAAATAAATTACATAAATTTCATGCATCATCACCCAGATTGCATCATTTTAACTAATAAATTGCATGCATAAGCATCATAAGAAGCATAGATATACTCCAAAAGTCCAAAGAAGTGCAGGAATTAAGCAGATCTGAAGAAATCAACCAAATGGATTGGTGAAAGAATATACCTAAATCGGGATTCTGAAGATTCGAGACATGTGTATGTCAATTGCGAACCAAATTGCCCCAGTCATCCGTTGAGTAGAAATGTTCAACGTGATTCCGGTTCAAAGGGGGAAGTTCCCTCCTCTCTTCACCCGAATCTAGGTGCATTGGCGCCTTTCCCTTCCTAGATCTCGAAGAAGAAGCAATCTATTTGAAAAAACAAGCAATTTGGCGAAAGAAAATTGAGAAAAGGAAAAGAAATGAAGAAAATGAAAAAAAAACTTACTCCTTCGTCGACAATGGAGGAAGGGAGCTGCTGAAGAAAGAGAGAAATGAAGGTTTCTGCTCCTTCATTCCCGTAAATGAAAGAGGAAAAGTGAAATTTTCACTTTTCCCCCTCCAAGCAAATAAAGTTCAGCAGTTAAGTCCTCGAATTTCCAAAATTGCAAAATGGCCCCGGAAGCTTAACGAAAAATTAACAAAGTTAGCTTTGTTAACAAAAGTTGGCGGCCATCCATCCAAGAGCAAGGGAAAAGTCATATCCCCAGCAGGTCAGCCGGAAGATAAGCAAAAAAGCCAAAAAAAAAAAAAATATATCGGCGACGAAGGTAAGGGCTTTGTAAAAATAAAACTTGCATGAAAAAGAAAGTGCGAAAAGAAAAAAAAGGAAGAAAGAAAAGAAAATAAAAAGTAAGCATGCAAAATAAAAAAATAAAAAATAGCAAGCATGCAAAAAGAAAATAAAAATGCAAAATGCAAGCGAAAAAAAAGAAAATGCAAAAAAAAAAACAGAGAGAAAAAAGAGAAAAAAGTCCCCAACATGAGTCAAAAGAAGTAAGAATGGCAGAAATAACAAAATTAGTTGAATCAGCAGCAACAGCCGAATCATGAAATGGTAAGAAAGGTAAGGTATCCCTATTCTACCTTCAAAAATAAAAAGAAAATCTTTTTCGTATTCAACAGCGAGTTTTGACCGGTTGAATATGGTTTTCGAAAAAATTATTTTTTTTAAAAGAGAAAAAAAAGAGGAATAAAAAAACAAAAAAAGAGGGAGGGAAAATGAAAATCCTTTTTGTCGTATTCAACGACAGGTTTTGACCGGTTGAATACATTTTTCGAAAAATTGGAAGAAAATTCTTTTTGTTGTATTCAACGACAGGTATTGACCAGTTGAATACAATTTTCGAAAAATTTGAAGATTTTCTTATTGTGCTCAACGACGGGTATTGACCGGTTGAACACGGTTTTCGAAAATTTCTCTTAACGTATTCAACGAAGGGTTTTGACCGGTTGAAATACGGTTTTCGAAAAACTTAAAAATCTTCTTACCATATTCAACGACGGGTTTTGACCGATTGAATACGGTTTTTCGAAAAACATGAAAATCTTTTTCCGTTGTGTTCTCGGATGAGTTTTTACCCAAAAGACACGACATCCTAGTTGGTTGTTCGTCTTGCTTGAGGCCGAACTACATTTGGTCTGATTCCTTTTATTAAGGGATACGTAGGCAGCCTACATTAATAGGTCCGACCATCAGGACACTTAATTTGCACATCTGCTTAAAAACTACGATAACCTGCTATAACCGACTAAAAATGTCTAGGATATGGAGGTTTGGTATGCATTATAAATTGATGCATTATAACTGCTACCTGTTGCATCTCTCCCCCGTATTAATTGCACGAAATTGGAGAGTCTATTTCTTATCAACGATGTTCATCTACTCAGTAAGCTGCGGGTTACCCGTAGACTCCATCGTTGAGGGGCTCTGTAGACACCCCAATTTTGTACCCCTGGTATGTAACATTGACATAAAATATCAAGACCTGTTAAAACTTAACAAATGTCAAGTTACAGGGTTGAAAATGCAAAAGAACAAAGCGAGGATGCAAAAGCAGGTGAAATCACGAGGCCAAAGTGCCGAAAAATGAAGAAAGGGGTGGCGCCAGAAGAGGAATCCCATGCACCCATGAAGAAATGGGGTGGCGCCAAATTATTCTATAGGCGCACGTTGTCCTTGAAGCTTGAAGAGAGGAAAAATCCCTCCCATGTCCCTCCTTCGGGGCTATAAATAGAGCCTTCGGGGTTCACTTTCAGACACGCCTTTCCTTCCCCAAAATTCTCCGTGTCGTTGTTACGCTGAAGAAATAGAGAGCGAAGTGAGATAGTGAGCGATCCTCTTATAAAGCCTCGAAACCCTGCCAAATCTCCTCCAAACTCAAAACCAATCGGTCAAAGTGAGCCTTAGCCCCCCCAGCTAGGTTTCCACCCTATTCCCCGGATCCAAAAATCTCGGAAAGAAGCGGTTGCTCTACGAGTTAAAAGCCAAATCAGCAAATAAGCCGTTATTCGGCGATTTACCCTACCTCAAGCAATCAAACAATCAATCCTAAGCAGTTGCTCTGCCCAGATCCTGAGGCCTAAAAGCAACTTTCGAAAGCAGTCATTCTGCTCGAATCCCCGCACCACTTCATAAAAAAAAAAAGACTCCCTCTCCTTGAAGGACAGAGCGAGCACACCCTAGTCCGCCAGTAGGTAAGTTTTAAAGATTCTTATTTGTAAAAAGTGCTACTTTCCATCTGGCCTAATGTAAAAATATAGCGATTGTCTTTGCCGGTTGAATTAGGAAATAGCACTAAAAAGAGTCATTATTATGGCCAAATATTTTTTAAGTATATTTGTAACTATTTGTAAAGAGACGACTGCAAGTCTGTAAATAATGTAGCCGCGGATGTATTTGTTTTTTTATTTCCTATATTTAAATGCGTTATTTATTTGCAAAATAAATATAACAAAAAGCATACTTTAGCCAAAAACTATTTTTAAGACCGAAAGGGCGAGTTGGGTGCCTAGCACCTTCCCAACTCATAACTTAGCCTCTGAACCCGTTTTTGCAATATCTGATTTTCTTTTTTTGGTTTTTCTTTATTTCTTCCTCAAAATAAAGATGGCGACTCTATAAAACATTATGGATCCAGTGGGGCATCGCAACATCTTTTCTTGAACTTTTCCGTTTTCCCCTAAAAAAGGGAGAATGAGAATGAAAAGGTGATGTATTCCTATATCCTGGTATCCCCTAAACAAGGGATAACTTGATGCAGGAAACTCAAAGCACTCATAGTGATCCGAAATAGACTATAAGGCTATTTTCATAAAATCCATAGTGGGGCCTCGCAACACTCCTTTCTTGCACTTTTCCGTTTTCCCCTAAAAAAGGGAGAATGAAAATGAAAGGGTGATGTATTCCTATATCTCGGTATCCCCTAAAAAAGAGATAACTTGATGTAGAAAACCCAAAGCTCCCATATTGGACCAAAAATTCACTGAAAGTTACCGAGGCGTATTCAAACGCGCTATCTTAGACAACACTCCTCTCATACTTTTAATTTCATCTTCCCCTAAATAAGGGAGGATGGAATGAGAGCAGTGGTGTCTCGCATCCGCACGTACGCGTACCCCTATCCAAGGGCGCATGGGGCGCGGGCGCAGTTCCCAGGAACCCACACCTAGAAAGGTACAAAGACAACACCAGCCCTAAAAATAAAAGAGACCATGAGTCGTGCACCCAAAGAGAAAAAGAAACCTGTGCTGAGTTCGCAGCCAGGTGGAAAATAAAATTGGCCCAGACATTCAACATACCTGATCCAGCTGAGTCTTTCAGGATGTTCATTAAAAATCTCTAGCCCATATACCTGGAACACATGCGGTATCTCCCCTATAGCAACTTTAAAGAAATAATGGAGATAGGAACCCGTATTGATGAAGATATACGTACGGGGCAATTAAAGATCAATACGCCTTCCAGCTCTTTCCGTTACTCTTAGGAAAAGGCAGCCGCACCAGCACCAGCCGTCAATATGGTAGGAAATGCATCAGCCACTTTTCTTTATTTCCTATCTTTAAATGCTTTATTTATTTGCTAAATAAATATAAAAAAAAGCATACTTTAGCCAAGAACTATTTTTGAGATGGAAAGGGCGAGTTGGGTGCCTAGCACCTTCCCAACTTGTCACTTAGCCTCTGAACCCGTTTTTACAATATCTGGTTTTCTTTTTTTGGTTTTTCTTTATTTCTTCCTCAAAATAAAGATGGCGACTCTATAAAACATTTTGGATCTAGTGGGGCATCGCAACATCTTTTCTTGCACTTTTCCGTTTTCCCTCAAAAAAGGGAGATTATGAATGAAAAGGTGATGTATTCCTATATCCTGGTATCCCCTAAACAAGGGATAACTTGATGCAGGAAACCCAAAGCACTCATAGTGATCCGAAATAGGCCATAAGGCTATTTTCATAAAATCCATAATGGGGCCTCGCAACACTCCTTTCTTGCACTTTTTCGTTTTCCCCTAAAAAAGGGAGAATGGAAATGAAAGGGTGATGTATTCCTATATCCCAGTATTCCCTAAAAAAAAAGATAACTTGATGTAGAAAACTCGAAGCTCCCATATTGGACCAAAAATTCACTGAAAGTTACCGAGGCGTATTCAAACGCACTATCTTAGACAGTACTCCTCTCGCACTTTTAATTTCATCTTCCCCTAAACAAGGGCGCATAGGGCGCGGGCGCAGTTCCCGGGAACCCACACCTAGAAAGGTACATAGACAACACCAGCCCTTAAAATAAAAGAGACCTCGAGTCGTGCACTTGAAAGAGAAAAACATGTCCGAGTTCGCGGGTGGAAAAAGAAAATTGGCCCCACATTCATTGACAGACTGATCCGGTGAGTCTTCAGGATGTTCATTAAAATCTCCAGCCCCATATACAGGAAAACATGCGGTATCTCCCATAGCAATTTTAAAGAAATAGTGGAGATAGGAACCCGTATTGATGAAGATATACGTACGGGGCAATTTAAGGTCAATACACCTTTCAGCTCTTTTTGTTACTCTAAGGGAAAGGCAGCCGCACCAGCACCAGCCGTCAATATGGTAGGAAATGCATCAGCCATTTTTCCTACCCAAAATTATGGCACTTCCATGGTCTTCTGGATCGACAGTGCATTCAGCGATCGATCGGGGAATAATGGCGAAATTTCAAATTTCGTAAAATCGAGCAGGGAGGAGATATTATGATGAAGAAAGCTCCCGATGTGATACGAGGGCTAATGGCGCGGAGTGCTTAAAGCCTTTGGAAGGCTATAAGCCACCGAACTCCCTGCCCAGGACTTGGAATCATGCCCAGTAGTGTGAATACCATCGCTGCAGTGGTCACCTCACCGATAAATGCTATATACTCAAAGATGCTATCCAGGACCTCATAGATGATAAGGTTATTGAAAAGCCTCCTCCCAGACCGAATATAGTCAATAACTGATCGATGTATTTTATACGTCGATTTTATATACTTCTATGACTTAAATTATGCTATTTCACGAGTCTTTTGAGTACTAATATATGTTTTCGGTGAGTTTTGTAAGTTTCAGGATTATTGTGAAAATACGCGAAACTCCAGGGTTTTAAGTGCAAATTACAAGGAAGAGAAAAATTGAAGAAAAATAAAGATCGCACAAATCGGACACCTTGCGGACGCAGTGGTGCCTCACCTGCGACCGCAAGGTAGGCGTCATGCCGGCAATCAAAGAAATCAAAAGCCACCCACACTGGAGACCTTGCGGACGCAAGGTATCCAACACCTTGCGACCGCAAGGTAGGCAGAATGCTTGATTTTCGGATTTTCACACAGTCATTCGATCCAATCACAACTCCCGAGTATATATAGAAGTCAGATGCCGAGCCTAAGCATGAGGAGGACGGCTGGAAGCTCTCTTTACATAGATTTTAGGTAGTTTTAGATTGTATAACATAGTTAGGTTTTGTAATTTCAAGTATTGAAGATCAAATCATGTCTCCCATCATCTCCATGTGCTGTTCATCGTCTATGATGAACTAAATCATCCCTAATCTAGGAGGTGGGAGGTAACTTGTATCGAATTTATGTTTTGATTCATATATATATGTCTATTCAATGCTTGTTGATTGTGTTGTTTATCAATCCCTATATTATTTTGCTTTGAACAAATGAATGTAATCGCAAATAATAAAGGCTTAGAGGTGCGGATAACTGCATGACCGAGTGCATATGTCGGATAATTGGCTCACCAACACAATAAATTGGACCTATCGATGCACGAGAGTGATAAGTTAGGACCATGTTCTTACATGATCTAGGTGACAGATAGATCATAAATCTAGGTGACAGCTAGATTGATAGTTCCTGTGCTTAGGATATAGAATGGGTGAATTTTGCGGGGATGGAGGTTGAACCAATTGTTCAACGTACTATATCTATTTTAGTGAACGAACCCAAGACATTGAATGACATTATTATGAATTGAACATAAAGGAGATATAAGTGAAACCCGTAATCCTAGATTTCCACCACCATAAGATCTTCATATCTCGTTATTATCGCCTAATTAGTTAAACATCTATAACTAGTAGATTAGAGTAGAATTAAACATAAAAACCCCCTTAGGTTAATAATTTGCTATCTATAATCGCACTGTTCGTGATCACTTGTCTCTGTGGGTTCGACCCTTGCTTCCGAGTCTATTCTATAATAGTCTTGTCCACTTGCAAGGAAATAGATAAAATAAAACATCGATCAAGTTTTTGGCGCCGTTGCTAGGGACAAGCTAGTTCACGTAGTTAGTTTGTAGGTAGTGTAGTTTTTAATTTAATTTAGTTTTTAGTTTAATTTTCGTTTTCATAAAAAAATAAAAATACAAAAAGATTTTATTTTATTTTATTTTTTAATAGTTAGTTGTTTTAAATTGCTTTAAATTATTTTTATGCACGGTCGTAGATCTTTAAATCCTGAATTGGTAGACTTAGATCAAGATATAAATATTGTTAAAAGATACCAAAGATATTTTGAAAATCTAGCTTTCGAGCCTGATAATCAAGACCAACTGAATCAAGAGGATCCTCTGGTTGATCCTACAATGGAAGAAAATAACAATATTCGTAATCCTGAAAACCTAGTTGACCGGTCAATAGGAATCAAAGACAAGAAAGAGCACGCAAGAAGAAATATGGAAGTAGTAGTAAATCAAAGAACTATTAATGATTTAGGTAGACCTTCATTAAATGTGGTGACATCATGTCTAGTCTTGCCGGATCTTTGTTAGAATTTTGAGCTAAAGGACATTATTTTAATGCCATACCATCTTTTCATGGGATGCCCCATGAAGATCCATGTCAGTTTCTTAAGAGAATATGAATACATGATGAGTACTTTTCCTTTAGGAGGGTTGACTGAAGATCAAATTAAAATGAAATATTTTCCCAGTGCATTAAAAGAATTGGCAAAGAGAAGGTTTATGAACCTAACACCAAGCAGTGTTTATACTTGGGCACAATTATATGATTTGTTTATGAGCAAATTTTACAAACATGCATCTCTTCTGAGAGTATAGAAAACAAATCATGTCATTCCAAAATGAACGAGTTGAAACATTCCATGAGTCATGGGATAGATTTAAAAATACGCTTATTATGTGTCCTCATCATAATTTGGCTCAACATGTGTTAGTGCTTCAATTTTATCATGGTCTTCGCGGACACAAACTATGGTTGATAGTGCATTGGTGGTTCTATTAATAGAATGACACCGGAAGCACTAGAAGAATTATTTGAGATGCTAAGTATTAATTCCCAACAGAGAAAAGTGCTAGAGGTAAAAATAAAGACCTATATCAATTGCAAGATAATTCAAATACACAAGCTCAATTTGAAAATTGGCAAATTCAAAAGCATGTGTTCTATGTGGATTATATTCTCATGCTACTAATTTTGTCCGTCAAGTGCTATGTATTACGAGCAGGCTAATGCTATGAATATGTACCAGGCCAAGGAATGATCCTATTCAAATACATATAATCTGGTTGGAGGAATCATCCTAACTTTTCTTGGGGAGGAAATAAGCCTTTGCAACCTCAACAATTCCAACCTCAACCACCACAACCTCCGTTGCCAAATCAAAATCGGTTGAGAATTGAAGAAGTTCCCAAGCAGAAGTAGCAAGTAAAGGTCAAGCGGCTTTGATGAAGTACATGCTTGAAGAAATTGAAAATGAAGAAACATATTGAAAGGATTACGAAGCAAATAAAAAGAGAAGAAGGAAGTTCCTAGTCAAAGTGAGCAAGCTAAGTCAATCACCCAGAAAGCTTGGGTAATAGGTGAAGAGGTAAGTAGTGCACGATCCTTCTTCCAATATGCATGCTCAGATGAAAGTGCGAAAAAGTAAAAGAGAAAAGTGGAAAAAGATAGTGATAGTGATAAAGTGATTAATGATTGAAATGTCAAGGAGTAGAAAAAAGAAAAGAGAAATAAGAAAGAAGAAGAAAGATTAGAGAAAAGAAAAGCTAGAAGCTAGTAAAAAGAAAGATGAGAAAAGAGACAAAGATTGAAATCATAAAATTGAATTCGATAAAGAGTTGGAAAGAAGAAAGTAGGAGAAAGCTATGAAATGAAAAATGATGAAGTAGAGATTCAAATCTCTCTTTGAAGAAATTGAGATAAAAGATATTGAGGAAGAAAAAGCAAGAAGAGAATAATGAGGCTAAATCAATTTATGCCTTCCATTAACTCTCCCAAAGTCGAAGAATTAAAGCCATTACCATCCCACTTAAAATATGCATTTTAGAAGGTAACAATTTGCCTGTTATTATAGCAAAATTGACTTAATAAAAACAAGAAGCAAGTTTGTTAAGAAAGTCTTATGGACACATAGAGAAGCTTTAGGATGGTCCTTAGTCAACCTAGAATTAGTCCCTCTATGCATGATAAAATACATTTAGAAGAAGGTAGTAAACCTTCAAGAGAAAGACAAAAAAGACTTAACCCTCACATGGAAGAAGTCAAGTTAGGAAAGAAGTTCTTAAGCTCTTAGATGCGGTATAATTTACCCTATATCGATAGTAAATGGTTAGTCCTGTTCAAGTAGTTCCTAAAAAGTCGAATTACGTTAAAAATGATAAAGATGAATTAGTCCCTACAAGGACTATATAACGGCTATAGAATGTGTATCGATTTGCGAAATTAAATGCAAAGAACTAGAAAGACCACTTTCCTTTACCATTTATTGACCAAATTCTTGAAAGATTAGCGTGTCTTCTTGATGGTTTTTCTGGATATAATCGATCCCTGTTGCACCGAAGACCAAGAGAAAACAACCTTACATGTCCTTTGGTACTTTTGCTTTTAGGAGAATGCCTTTTGGGTTGTGTAATGCACCAGCTACTTTTCAAAGATGCATGATTTCTATATTTTCGATTTAGTTGAAAGATGCGTAGAAGTTTTCATGGATGATTTTTAGTTTTCGAAATTCTTTTGATCATTGTTTAGAAAACCTTACATCCGTCCAAAAGATGCTGCGAAACTAATTTAACTTTGTTGGGAGAAAAGTCACTTCATGGTAAAACATGGAATTGTCTTAGGGCATGTTGTTTCAAATAAAGGAATTGAAGTTGACAAAGCTAAAATCGGTTGTTATTTCTCGCAGATTTTCCAAAATCAGAACCTCTATGTAATTTGCTAGCAAAAGACACATAATTTATTTTGATAAAGAATGTTTAGAAGCTTTTAATTTATTAAAAGAAAAGTTAACTATCGCCTAATTTTATCCGGCCTCGATTGGTCACTCCCTTTGAAATCATGTGTGATGCATCGATTTTGCAATAGGAGCCGTGTTAGGACAAAGGGTAGATAGAAAGCCTCATGTGATCCATTATGCTAGTAGAACTCTAAATGATGCTCAATTGAATTATACCACTCTTGAAAAGGAATTTTTAGCGTAGTATATGCTTTAGAAAAATTTAGATCATATTGCTAGGATCAAAGGTGATAATCTTTTTCTCGATCATTCTGCATTGAAATATATCTTAAGAAGGATGCTAAACCAAGATTAATTAGATGGATGTTATTGTTACAAGAATTTGACATAACTATCAAGGATAAAAAGGAACGAGAATGTTGTGGCCAATTACTTGTCTAGGTTAGAATTTTCACCCTTGCTTGAACGTCAATTTCTTGATGATCCTCCCCATTAATGATAATTTTCTCGATGAACAACTCTAGCCATTAAAGATTCGACCCTTGGTATGCTGATTTTGTCAACTATTATGTCCGATATCATTAATCCGATTTTGATCATTACGAAAAGAAGAAGTTTTTGGCGGAAACTAAAAATTATTTTTGGGAAGCTCCTCACTTATATAAGATTTGTTCTGATTCTTTAATAAGAAGATGTATTCCAGAAAAAGACCAACAAGGTATCATGGAATTCTGCCATGGATATTCTTGTGGTGGTCATTTTAGTGGTAATAAAACCGCCGAAAATTTTGCAATCAGTTCAGATTGGCCCTCTGCTTTTAGAGATTGTGAACTGCTTTTAGAACATGCGACAAATGTCAAAGAACAGGTATAGAAAGAGAAACGAGATGCCCTTACATGTTAATTTAGTAGTTGAAATTTTGATGTTTGGGGTATTGATTTTATGGGTCCCTTCCTCGTGTCCAATAATTGCGAATATATTCTAGTAGCAGTTGATTATGTCTCTAAATGGATAGAAGCAGTAGCAACAAAGACTAATGATGGAAAAACAGTAGTTAAATTCGTAGAAGATTTATTTGCTAGATATGGAGTCCCTAAGGCCATAATAATGTTCTTAGAAAGCATGGTGTAACTCACAGGTTAGCTACACCTTATCATCCACAAACATCCGGACAAGTAGAAGTAAGCAATAGGCATAAAAGCGTATTAGAAAAGACCGTTAGGCCTAATCAAAGATTGGGAATCTAAACTCAAGGATGCTTTATGGGCATACCGAATCGCTTTTAAGACACCCATAGGAATGAGTCCATATAGAATGGTATATGGCAAAGCTTGCCATTTACCGCTTGAAATTGAGCATAAAGCCTATTGTCAGCGTTAAAGAATTAAATTTAGATTTGACATTGGCCGAGAAGAAAGATTGTTTCATTAAATGAGTTAGAAGAACATAGACTTAATTGTATGAGAATGCGAAGACGTATAAAGAAAAGACCAAAAAGTATCATGACATGGGATTAGCCAACAAAATGCTTCATCCGTATGAAAGTATTATTGTTTAACTCTAGGTTAAGGTTATTCCGTGAGTTAAAAATCCAAATGGTCTCAGTCTTTTAGAATAGTACGAATTTATCAATTGAATTAACCCCGCTGCGTTTACAATGAAAACGACTCAAGCCATTGAGGCTTGCGACTTGGCTCTGTTTCTTCAAAGATTGACGTTAAACAAAGGCGCTAAGTGGGAGGCAACCCACTATTTTGAAAGTTATTTGTTATTTAGTTAGTTTAAATATGCTTTTCTCCTTAAATTTTATTTTTGGACATTTAATTTTTAATTAAATATGCCAAAATTTAAGTTTGGGGAGAAAAACATCTTATGTTGTATTTATATGTTACTAATAATTTTAGTTTAGAATTTTTGTTTTATTTTGCATACAGAAATATCCAAGACATAACGGAAGTTAACTTAAGGGCTAAACCGCAAACCGTTGAAAAAGCCGTAAAAAGAAAACAAGAAGGGAAGTCATCGCCCACCTTTGCGACGCAGTAGTGAAGACCTTGGCGCATCGCTAATTCAATCCTACCTGGCGACACAAGGTGAATGGGCGTACCTTTTTGCAATCGCTAGCGTTCCTCCTTTATAAATCGCGGCCGGGTTTTCCAGATTTCACACAAACTTCTCTTCCTCCTTCAAAGAAACAGCCAGCATCTCCCCTCCAAATTCCAAGATCCTCAAAAATTCCGCACTAATCTCCAAGATACTCCTCTCTCTCCCTCAAACTCTTCATCTCCCTCATCCACTCATCCACCATT
>CM028384.1:85404224-85439746 GCA_013146195.2 Codonopsis lanceolata
TATCGGTAGAGGTCTTTCTACCGGTGAAGGGTTACCGATATTGAGGGATCTGCAGCTGCCGTTTCCGATAAGGATTGGAAGTAGATGCTGTATTTTGTACTGTCTCATCATTATCGAATCATTAGCAACGCTCGAGCCATTCTAGGCTCTAACAAATCATATTCATCAAAAGAAACATGCATGCATTCTAAGATTTTTAAGTTAGATTTACTGAAAATGCGAAATGCTTTTGAATGTTTGGAATACTCCCAGAAAAATTCCTTCGTCTGATTTTGCATCAAATTTTCCTCTATACTCTTTTCCATTAAAGAATAAAACATTTACAGCCGAAGATTTTAAGAAATCCAATGTTTGGGATCTTCCTCTCCATATTTCATATGGAGTTTTATTATGAAACTTGTTTACCAGGATCTATTTTGGGTAAAGCAAGCAGATTGACGCTTCTGCCCAGAAATACTTCGAAGTTTAGCTTCGCCAGATTGTTCTAGCCGCTTCAATCGTTGTTCTGTTCTTCCGCTCAGCCTACACCATTTTGTTGAGGAGTACGGCGGCGGAGAAATTGTGGCGATCCCATGGTCATCGTACTTTTCTACACCATTGTTTTTGAATTCGGTGTCGTTGTCGATCTTATGTCACAAATGTCTTCAAGCTTTTTGAGTTTGAAGTCTTCTAAAAAGTGCGGTGACTAGATCATACGTTTCATCTTTAGATGTCATAGTTTCAATCCAAGTGAATCTAGAGTAGTCATCAACTACTACAAGTGTGTACTTGTCTCCCGAAATCTTGGGCGTTGTAATAGGTCCAAAGAGATCCATATCTGAGAAGTTGAAGAGGTCTGCGTTTGTTGATAAAACAGACTTTCTTTTGAAGGAAGACTTGGAAAGTTTTCCTAGTTGACAAGCTTTACAACTTCTGTCATGATCGGCGACACCGTAGGTAGACCTTTGACAAGCCCATTTTTGGAGAGCTTGGAGAGGTGTTTGAAGTTGAGGTGGCTGAGGCGCTTGTGCCATAGCCATTTGTTGTTGTCACGAACATTGTTGGCTACTAGACACAGGTTTGAGAATCTCCCTAGAAGATTTAAGTCCACGACATAGGCGTTTCCTTGTCTATTGCCGGTCGGTATTGTGAAACACGATTCACTTTGTCTTTGATGAGGCACCGTTGGAATTGAATTGGCATAGAAGTCCTTTGTCGTAAATGTGATATGCTCGGAAGATTGTGCTTTAAACCACTTACTAGAGAAACTTTGTTGATGGAGAGACTTCCTCTAGTAATTGAGCCATATCCAATTGTCTTTCCTCTTGCATTGTCTCGAAGATAACGTGGTCCTTTGCTTGACTATATACGTAAGAAGACTTACATTCCCGTCGTAATGTGACTTGAGCGCCCACCCTTGTCTAGGTACCGATGTCTTTGGTTTACGATTCTATAGCCATGAAGCATTCTGTAAAAGAGTTAAAGCAAAACAAGGTACCCTTTATTTGGGTCTAAGGATTAGCAACCTTTGCAACGTACATACTCTTGACCTTGAGAGAACTAGGTCTCTCGGATCTTGGAGTGAACCTTAGCGAGCATTCTAGTGCCAGATGGCCTAAGCAATGGCAAGAATGACATAAATGGAAAGACCATAGAGAAATTGTTAGCGTCTTCAACTGCGAAGAGTGCTTATGATCATTCCTTTTCTTCACATTCATTTTCGGTTCGCTTGCTTGTTGAAGGTAGACTTAATTGGTTTCTTGACTCTTCCTAGGTAGGTTACCAACGGACTTAGCTTTAGCTTTTACGTTGAGAACCTTTTCGGGAGGATTCGGTAGAAATACCTTTAAGTTTACCTTCAGACAATTATCTTTGCTGTTTCATAGACAAACTTTGATAGTTACCGGTAGAGGTTTAGCAGGTCTGAGTCGGACTTTGCCTTGGCATAGTCGTTGCCGTGAGACTTCACTTTCTCTACTGATTACCTTCTCGATTTCTCATTTGAATCATTCATTTTGGCTTTTCCTTTGTGAACTTTAGGGTAAACATAAGGAACACTTGAGTAACGAGGCCTTGCTTCCTTGTATTTCCAAATGTCGTTTAGAGAAAGATATATCATTAGCGGTTTGGAGGATTCTCCTTTCTCTTTGAGAAGAGAGATTGTCGGAAGAGATACATCGAATATCCTATGCTGTTTTATCATTGCTAGATTTTTGGCTTGTAAGGATTTCTTCAAATGCATCCTTGGAACTATTCCGAGTCAATTGTCTTTTTGCAAGGCAATTTTCTCGGTCTAGTCCTTTGATGTGCTCAGTCAGACAATCAATTTTGTCATGAAGAAATTTGTTTTCTTCCATCAGTTTGATATTATCTTGTTGACAGCTATTGAGGGTTTGAATCTCAGCTGCCATCAAAGATTTCTCAACTGTAAGTTTCTCACAGTTCTTGGCCAGTTTAACGTAGGCTACTCTAAAGGAATTAAATTCTTCAAGCATATCTGATTATCCTTGAGAAGTTCTTCCTTCTTGAAGCTATCACTGGTTTCATTTTTGTCCAAAGGACTTGGTGAAACTACAACTTCATTTTCGAGTCATAGGTAGGACATGAATCATGAGCTATTAAGCATATGTTAGCTTGCTCACAATCCTCTTCCTCCTCTTCGAATCGGTTTCAAACCATGTAGCAACTGTTTATCTTCTATGTCTTGACCAACATACCTTTTTGTTTTGAAATTTTCTATAAGAGGGTTTCGGTATGCTTCAAATTTTGGCTTAGGACATTTTGAGGCAAAATGACCGGAGTTTCCTACGGTTATAACACACAAGCTCTTCCTTGGATGAGCTTTCACCAATCTTCCTGAAAGGTTGTTGGTGAGTGTTCTTCCTTCCATATTTTGCAAATTTTTGAAAACGTTTAACAAACATAGCAAATTGTTCATCAGATAAAAAATCATTTTCAGGAAGAAGTAGTAAGGTTTGTTTTCAACAATGATTTCTTCTTGGACCATGGTGGCGGAGACACGTTACGAGCTGTTTGTCTTGCTCTAGAGCTTGATTAACTTCAAGTTCATAAACCTTTAAACTTGCGTAGAGACTACGAAGAGTCATCTCGTTTAAGTTCTTAGATTCTTTCATAGCCGTGGTCTTTACATGCCATAAGTTACCTAGAGAGCCTAGAAACCTCATGTTCATTTCCTTTTTGTCATACGTTTTACCAAGAGAAAAGCAACTATTTATTACCTCACTTGAATCGATCGTATGCTTGTCTCAAGGTTTCCTTAGGATCCTTTTTGAAAGAATCAAGCTATTTGGATGTATGTATATTTTGACGTTGTCTCTTGTGTCTTGGTCTCCTTCCAAGTATTCTACAAGAGCTTCCCACATCTCTTTCGCGGTTGTACATCGAATCACTTCTTGGTATGTGCTTGTGTCTAGAGAGTTTGGTGATTATGTTAATTGCTTTGCTTTGTCAAGTTCAACCAGACTTTCTATCGTCCTCTGTCCATTCGATTCTTCTTTAGGAACTTCTGGGGTTCCCAGCGATGGAGGCTAGAAGATTTGCCTTCATTGGTACATGTTGACTGCTGTTGACACATTTCCATAACTGTTGTCAATAGAGTTCATGAATCTCATTACTTTATCCTTCCATACATCAAAATGTCCTTCGTCCAATATTGGGACGTGGTTAGCATTAGATGTAGGCAGCATATAGTGTGTTTGTGCCATTATGTCGTATCTCTCAAGAGTTTAATCTTGGAAAAACTTGTTTTCGAAGAGTAAGGCTCGATACCAATGTGGGTCCCAATGAGCACAATAATAAGCTAGAAGGGGGGTTGAATAGCTTATTAACACTTTAAAATTTTTAAAGTAAGTTCCTTGAAAGTTACTTGCAATCTATGAAAAGAATCAAGTAGCGGAAGACCTTCAAGAAAATTGTTCAGTGCAGATAAGGACTACCAGACCTTTTACAGTTATTACTTAAGTTCTTTGAAATGGATGAAGTAAACAATGAAACCGAAGCATTTAATAATTAAGCAGAGAAGGAAATAACACAAGTATTTTGGGATGGTTCACACTATAATGAGTGCTACGTCCACCACCAAGGCGATCAACCTTGGATTTAAATTGTGCACTATGTTTTCCACTTAGATCAATTACAAAGAATATACCTAATGGATCGTGTACAAAATATTGACTTGTGTTTGGGTCTAGGGAATTAAATATCTAAATACAAGATATTTAATTAGTGCTGAAATATAGTTAATGGAAGTAAACAACAAGAAGAATAAAACAATAAATGTTGAAGAAAGCGACTTCTTGTTGTTGACGAGGACTTCTAGATCTGTTGAGGATCTATTGAATGCAAGCTGAAAGACTTGGAGTTACGTAGATTGAGCAATTCTTTAAGTGTTCGATTGATTACATGCAGGTTGTTTGTGTTCAGTCTTCAATGGCGTATTTAAAGCAGTGCACTTCAAAGATCCGTTGGAGAAGACGAAGATTTTAAACTTCTTTTCATAAATGCATTAAATGCATGGGGTCAAAAAGAATTTCGTCTTCATAGATAACTAGAGCAGATAATCATTTCGAGATCTTCAAAAGGTGGGCGATTTGGTGTCGATCGAGAGATGAAGCGAGAAAGTAGGGGGACGATGCCTTTCTTGCTTTTGCTTGTTCAGGGCGAAAAGTATTCTGCTTTTCGGAAAGTTGCTTTCGCTGGCTTGACATGTCGAGGAAAAGACTTGGATTAATTCAAATATCAAATGGGAATAAGTTTGAATTAATCCAGCCTAGCTTTGATCTGGAGAGGACACGTAGAAGCGGATCAGGTGGACACGAGGTCTACCGATCTTAAGCTTTGAGCGGTCTTCGGTGAAGCGAGAAGTGGTCTTCGATGTTCTGAAAAGGTCCTACAAAAACTATACAAGGCAAAGTTCTATACAGTTGTCACGCTAATCGATACGCAGGCCCGATTAGCCAGAAGTATAAAACTAAAGTAATGTCTTGATCGATATAAATTTAACATAAGAATCAACAAACATAAACTTCATAATCCACATAGCACATTATCTTTCATATAAGTGCTCATAGTAAGCCACATGAGGGATAGAGAAGATACCCAAATAGTGCCGTTGTGTTGCTCCTGCAATACACAATGTTATACTGTATGTGCCACATCGATGCTGTGATGTCATCGACTTTCATCAGAACCTACTCGATTTAGCTAGCAGCCAATGGCGTATGTGTTACTTGCGTGTTACGGGGGGCTACTTCCCATTGCAATGGCCACAACAATGGAGGGGTGTGTGAGGTCAGAATGCAGCGATCCATACGAATCTTACGATTCGTATAGGTGATGTATCGTCCTACTGTCGGCGTATAAAACCGATCAAAACCGAATGCCAAATAATGCCGGTGGACTTTTATGCAATGCGTAGTAGATATTACTCGCATGCTCAAACAAGAATCAAGACCGATCATAGGACGGGCTTATCAAATCAAGTAGGACATAAAGCTCTACACACAATTTAATAATGCACATATTTGCAACAAATACTTAACAAATCCAACTAACTTATAAGTTTAGTCAAATCCACATATTGATCCACATTTAATCTTAATCCTCAAATCCTCAAATCATCACCCAATCAAAAGTAGCATATAAGCTCAAGAAATCACAACATGAGGTTTACCATAGTCCTCTACTTGGGATTAAACCAAAGACTATTATTTAGTCTAAGAACAATTATAAATCAAGACTTAGCATTTTAGTCTATACATAAAGGCATACCGGACTCAACCATAGTCCTAACCATCGTACACAATCGACATCCTCAAAACCATTCTCATGAATGACAAGACTACACCGTAGTCCAAGACCATAAGTTTTCCATGTAAACGCTCATCTGAATTTCTAAAGAAATCTCATTCAAATAATCATTTCTTAAGGATACGAGATCATTGATTGGTCTCCAATGCTCAGTGCTCTACGAGCACGCTCTAAATAAATCCCCAATAAGACTCTATATCATGGGTGTCACAAATGGGACACAATTTGAGATGCTCGGGTACTCACAATCAAAACCAACCAAACCCGAACATCGTAGGATTTCAACCTAAGGCTCGCCCGCCTCAACATCAAATTACACTTACGGGATTTTTCCCCTGTTTTGTGTTTGGACGAATTATACCTATCCTACCCTCATTAAACCCCCTCTAAACCCTTCCTAACCACCCATACTTAACCCAAATCATGTCCTAACATTAGTTGGAAGTTAATTAAGGTTAGATTAGTGATTGATTAATCCTAATCTCTACTAATTGTACCAAGGAATTCCACTGTTTGCCCTCATTGCTTGGGAAGTATAAATAGCCCAATCTCTTCACAAAATCAGCCAAACCTCTTCATTTTCCTCCACAAACCGTGAGTTAGAGAGAGAGACTCCGTGGGAGATTCAAGCCTAGCTCCTTCTCTCTTCGATCCAAGACGATCCATCCACCCGATTGCCTTCAAACTTCGGAATCTTGAAGCCCTCGACGAGTAGAACAAGTTCACCGATCGGATTTGCGTTCTCTTGAGTTTTCACTCGAGCTAGGTAAGTTACTCCCTTTTGATTTTGGTTCATTGGCCCTAAGGAAAACAACTTATATGCTATTTGTGGGCAATGAACACTTGATATGCCTTGTATGCCCAATTTGGGGATTTTTTGAAGTATAAACTTGTTAGGAGCATTTGTAGAATGACTTCTATGATTGTTGAATATGTGATTACTCTTCATTTTGTGTTTCTAGGCCTATGAGCATGTTAGAAACCATGACTATATGTTACTTGGATTTATTGTGGAAGAATGCCTATGATTGGGGCTTTGGATATATGAACTCACTAGAAATCATGAGTAGGAACATTTAATTGAAATAATGTGATTTAAGAAATGAGTTTTGATTTATGTTGGGTTTCGTTGTGAATTTTAGGGCTTGAGAATCAAGCCCGAATTATTGGATGTATTGTTGTAAATAAAGTGGGTATTAATGTTGAAATTGATGAAGTGCGTAAATGATGAAACTTAGTATTTAGACTCAACGGAGTCTTAATAAGTTCAACAATGTGTTAATGAACTTGGGTTGAAGTCCTACGACAAATGGGTTTCGTTTGACTATGATTATGTTGAGTTCTTGGATTTTTAGGCTTGGGAAACAAGCCCGGATCATTTTGGGAGAATTTCTATAAAGTTGAATGATGTGTTAATTTTGGGATTTATGAAATGTGTATTTAATGAAATGCGATATTAAGACTCATGGAGTCATTTTAGGTTCAATAAGATGTTAGTGAGCCTTAGGTTGAAATCCTACGATGTTCGGGTTTGGTTGGTTTTGATTGTGAGTACCCGAGCATCTCGAATTGTGTCCCATTTGTGACACCCATGATATAGAGTCTTATTGGGGATTTATTTAGAGCGTGCTCGTAGAGCACGGAGCATTGGAGACCAATCAATGATCTCGTGTATCCTTAAGAAATGATTATTTGAATGAGATTTCTTTTAGGAAATTCAGATGAGCGTTTTACATGAAAAACTTGCGGGTCTTGGACTACGGTGTAGTCTTGTCATTCATGAGAATGGTTTGAGGATGTCGATTATGTACTATGACGGTTAGGACTATGGTTGAGTCGGTATGCCTTTATGTATAGACTAAAATGCTAAGTCTTGATTTATAATTGTTCTTAGACTAAATAATAGTCTTTGGTTTAATCCCAGTGAGGACTATGGTAAACCTCATGTTGTGATTTCTTGAGCTTATATGCTACTTTTGATTGGGTGATGATTTGAGGATTAAGAGTACCTCAATATGTGGATCTTTGACTAAACTTATAAGTTAGTTGGATTTGTTAAGTATGTGCAAATATGTGCATTATTAAATTGGTGTGTAGAGCTTTATGTCCTACTTGATTTGATAAGCCCGCTATGATCGGTCTTGATTCTTGTTTGAGCATGCGAGTAAATATCTACTTGTGCATTGCATAAAAGTCCAGCTGGCATTATTTGGATTGGTTTTATACGTCGAGGTAGGGCGATACATCGCCTATCTGAATCGTAAGATTCGTATTCGCTATGGATCGCCGTACACAGGACCTCACACACCCTCCATTGTTGGCCCAATGGGGGAAGTAGCCCCTGCCGTAACAATACGTGCGACATTGGCTGCTAGCTAAATCGAGTAGGTTCTCGATGAAAGTCGATGACATCACAGAGCATCGATGTGGCACGATACAGTATAACATTGTGTATTGCAGGAGCAACACAACGGCACTATTTGGGTATCTTCTCTATCCCTTATGTGGCTTACTATGAGCACTTATATGAAAGATAATGTGCTATGTGGTTTATGAAGTTTATGTTACTTGGTGACTTAATACAAGTTTATTGTTGGTATACGATTAAGATGCCATGATTTTATACATGTTTGTGCATTATGCCATGCCACGCCATGCTATGCCATACAATTGCATGTAGTAACTTCTTTGGTCATTATGACTCATTTCGTGTGTTTGTTTTCCTTAGTTTGTGCGGTGAGCTCGTTAGTGCGCTTGCTGCTACAGTGCATGTTCGATCACGTGGTCTTAGGGCGATAGCTTAGGGTTATTAGTATTATTGTATTTATTATCTTGTGAGATACGGATGTAAAGTTATGTAAACTTTACTTGGGTAGTTATGTTAGTATTTTATCGTCGTTTATTTTGGGAGCCGACTTGTTTGGTCGAGCTATTGTATTTAATTAGAAGTTATTATGTCATCCTCCCGAGCAAGGTTTTAGCTCGCTTATTCTAGTATTGTGTTATGGTTATTTCTATCTCCGACAATTTTAGTCGTGAGTCCTTGGTTTAGTTGTTAGTATTTGAATCTCTTATTCTTTTAGTTGATTTATTCCTCCGGCATGTTATAGCCGTAGAGTTGTTGTTTTTCAGGTTGGGTTCTTGTTGCTCGGCCTTAGGTTGCCGATGGGTTGTTGTTCATGCGTGGCAATGTCACACTTGCGAGTCGTAGATTTGTCGAGAGATGGTAGTCGTCTCGACCTTGTATTCACTTAGTTTATAATTATAGGCTTGGTCCCACTTATGATTCGCTTCATGACGTTGGTTTTATTATTCCGTATCGCCGTTATGGCTTTACATTCTGTTTTGAGCTTTATGGCTCAACTCTTGACTCGTACCATGATGCTTAGCAGGTGCTTGTCCATCGTTTAGCTTGTCTTGACGGCACGACCTTGGGATTTCGCATTGGAGTCCGGGTCGGGCTGCCACAAACTGTCCTCACTAAGGATGCTCAAACATCCAAGGGCGTTCCCACACCCAACCCATACCAACCCCGGATCCGTAAGACAAACTACTTATGTTTCTGGCTGGGCTTCCTCTGCACTGGTCCCCGATCCAACAGGCCACTACCCGCTATGCTTGGCAAACCCTTGCTCACATCGTATGCTCGCCCAACCTCGTGGCCACATCAAGCGCGTATTAAAGATTACCTGCCGAAGCTTCCAAGGGGATCAGCTTATTTCCGACTACACCGTTGGGGAAGTGGCTGAGAATTCGCCGCTTCCTGAAACCACTGATCACGGTAGACTCATCGAGACCATCCTCTGGCTTGATGATCTACTCACCGCCACACGCGATGTGGTTGAAGGACGGACACTCCCCATCTCGCTTGGATGAGCTCCATGAAACTCATCAATCGCGAGCTGCTCTTGGTAGCCTCGTGACTGCCCTTTCTCACCTCCCGCTCGGGCCAATCCTGCCGCCCCGAGGATCACACCGCCTTGCTCGGCACTCCCTTCGATGTTTCATCCGTCCCAACCTCGGCCGCCTCGTGCCTCGCCTCGCTCCGGCCCATAATACCATGCACCTCAAGTTGTCAAGCATGCCGCCAACAAGTGCCACTCCTGCTGTTCGCCGCCTAACTTCCAACTGGTCGCCACCACTTCTCCGCCCACTCCTTTCCTAACTCGGTCATTGGCTCCAAGTGGCAACCACGGCTCCTCGCCACCTCGGCCGACACCGGGACACCGAAGCCGTTACTCGATGCTGGTGCTTCACCATGTCACCAACAACCTTGGCAATCTCTCACTTCACTCTACCTACGCGGGCATGGACGACATAGTAATTGGTGATGGTACTGGGTTATTGATCGATGTTTTATTTTATCTATTTACTTGCAAGTGGACAAGACTATTATAGAATAGACTCTAAGCAAGGGTCGAACCCACGTAGACAAGTGATCACGAATGCTGCGATTATAGATAGCAAATTATTAACCTAAGGGGAGTTTTATGTTTAATTCTACTCTAATCTACTAGTTATAGATGTTTAACTAATTAGACAAGAATAAATGTATATGAAGATCTTATGGTGAGTGGAAATCTAGGATTCGGGTTTCACTTATATCTCCTTTATGTTCAATTCATAATAATGTCATTCAATGTCTTGGGTCGCTCACTAAAAATAGATATAGTCTGTTGAACAATTGGTTCACCTCCATCCCCGCAGAAAATTCACCCATTCTATATCCTAAGCACAGAACTATCAATCTAGTCGTCACCTAGATCATGTAAGAACTGGTCCTAACTTATCACTCTCGTGCATCGATAGGTCCAATTTATTGTGTTGGTGAGCCAAGATACGACATATGCACTTGGTCATGCAGTTATCCGCACCTCTAAGCCTTTATTATTTGCGATTACATTCATTTGTTCAAAGCAAAATAATATAGGGATTGATAAACAACACAATCAACAAGCATTGAATAGACATATATATATGAATCAAAACATAAATTCGATACAAGTTACCTCCCACCTCCTAGATTAGATGATTTAGTTCATCATAGACGATGAACAACACATGAAGATGATGGGAGACATGATTTGATCTTCAATACTTGAAATTACAAAACCTAACTATGTTATACAATCTAAAACTACCTAAAATCTATGTAAAGAGAGCCCACCGTCCTCCCTTTTTTTAGGCTCGGCATCCGACTTCTATATATACTCTGAGTTGTGATTGGATCGAATGACGTGTGTGAAAATCCGAAAAAGATTCGCCTACCTTGCGGTCGCAGTGCCGGATACCTTGCCCCAAGGTCTCCGCATGGGTGGCTTTTGATTCCTTTGATTGCCGGCCGAGGGATCAGACGCCTACCTTGCGGTCGCAGAGCGAGGCACCTGCGCCCGCAAGGTGTCCAGCTTGGCGCTTTATTTTTCTTCAATTTTTCTCTTTTGTAATTTGCACTTAAAACCACGGAGTTTCGCGTATTTTCACAATAATCCTCGAAACTTACAAAACTCACCGAAAACATATATTAGTACTCAAAAGACTCGTGAAATAGCATAATTTAAGTCATAGAAGTATATAAAATCGACGTATAAAATACATCGATCAAATACCCCCAAACTTGAACTTTGCTCGTCACGAGTAAACAAATAAACTTATAAATACAAAGCATATAAATAACAAAATTTAAAATTTGTGAGGGTGACACTATTTACACTCCTCTATAAACCCACAAACTCAAGGAGACTCTTTCGAGTGACTCGACTATGCAGATAAATACAAACAAATAAATACAAACGCTAATAAAATTACACATAAAAATAAGACATAAAATCTTTTTGGCTTCATCTCAAGTGTATGGCATGCATGTAATCTCGCTTTGGTGCTCACCACATATATGCAGCTTAGTCATATAAAACCAACTAGTCTTTTCTTAATATCGCTACTACTTTTAATTTCTCCGTGTGTGTGTGATCACCAGCCTTAAAGAATATCTTAACTAAAACAGCTTTATTGAGCTAAACACCACATTCATATGAAAATCACAGTTTAATAGAAAATCATGCATTAAGAAGTATGAGATCTACCATCCAAACCCCCGGTCAATTATGCATTTAAAGGTCCCAAGGATTCAAAAGATTTATACATCCATCCCATGCACTTCTATGTATGACATACAATGCTCTCCTATCCCAATGACTTGTAATAGCTAAGATTATGCTAACACAAGGAGCTTTAAGGTGAATAATAATGATTATGAAGTGTGTGATCAATTTCATGTTACTCACTTGACAAGAAAACAACATAAGCATTGGCAAGAAGATCATTAGGACTTTATAAGCTTGTAATGTAAGGCCAAGGTGTTGGGGGATATGAAGGAAAGGAATTTGAATTCAAAGTGAGAGAGTAAGACTACCCTTTATCCCTCATACTTCCAAGCAAAGGAAGTTTTCCCTATTTAGGCTAGGACCTGCAAAGACCACAAGTGGAGGGGTGCTTTGTGTTACTTTTCACTTTTCTTCTCCCCCCCCCTAAACTAAAAATATCATCATTCTAATCAGCAGAATTCTTCTAACATATTTTCTCTTGAAAGCTATGCTTTCATTTGAATCTTTTGCCTATCCTCTTCTTCTTCCGTTTCATTTTTCGTCAACACATGATTTTTTTTTTTAAACGACGGAAAGAAGAAGCCTTCCGAAAAATAGCCTAACTGAAAAGAAGTGGTCCTCCTAGAATCAATTTCCCACCCAATCCTACTCTCTCAAAGGGTAGGCTAAAAGTGTATAGACTTTTAGGGTTAAGTTAATGTGGGTAATAGAAACGATGGCGAATGGGGGTTTAAATAGTGTGCTTAGCACACTCCATTCTTTTTCATTAGGCTCAAAGGGGACACTAGGGATATATTTAGTATAGGTCAGGGAATATTTAGGCTCTAACGATCCAAAGATGACCTAAATCATTTCTTAATGCCAAATGCTCACATAGTATTTAAAGCAAGTAAGACAACACAAAACATCATATCAACTATGGGAATTGGGGTTGAGTGTTTAGCATCAAGATTTCATAAGCATTCGCTAAGGATGGTAGGGACAATTGAGACTAACATGCAGACATGATTCGAAAGTGTGCTTGAGATATATAAATGAGAAAAATCCAAGGGATCTAACTAACATGCAATTGACCCTAAGTCACAATTTAATGCAACAATCATGTTCGAATGGCTATGCATCATAATCTTGTGCATATCTTGTTGAAGTGAAATAGGTGTTATAAACTTTATAAAACTATTCTAATCAATCCATAGTTATGACCGGTGTGAGTGCATGAAGAATGTGGAGAAAACTAAAAGTTTCGCAAAATTAAGTAAATTCCAGGGGGATCTATAGACTAACTATGCGGTTCATTGCACTAATCTCCTCATGGACTACGACTAGCATTACCACACCTAAACTTGAGGATGAATATTTTGAATTTAAATTTTTTTTTAATATATTTTTTTTAAGAAATTGGGAAATTTGGAGGTGATGACGATGACACAATTGATGATGGGTCCCCATAAGAGGAACCCATAAGTATCCAAAATGAGTGTATTCTGGTCAAGGCAACACCTCCGAAAATTAGAAAAAATAAAAACATGAAAAATAGGGTGAAGAGTTAAATGGTCATCATATAAAGAAATTTTCTTACACCTAACGACATAGCCCAACTCCATTCCTCGTTAGGCTAGGACTCGCTAAGACTTAAAATTTTAAATCCCCCAAACTTAATTTCTATTTTGTCCTCAAAATAGAGGAACATATGAGAGGATTGATGGGGTAGGACAAATATAAAAAGGACGTAGCGGGTCCACCCAACGAACGAGGATCGAACTTGGGCCTCGACTCAAGGTGAGTCTCAAGGAGATAACGAATGGACGAAACTCGGGGATCGTGCCCGGTGGCAGCCCATAATAATTTGAGACATTATGTCCCACGTGTTAACCTTAACCAAAAAAATTTCAATGGCTCAAGACGCATTTGTGCCAACCGGCCGACTCACCATATCGGCTTGAGGACAAATTCCTCCAACCTCGTTGGAGATCCCAACGAGCGGGTCCTCTTCCTCTTCTCGGTTCCTCCTCTTGAGGAACCCTCACTCTCCCGGTGATGCTCAAAAAAAATGGCCCTAGTAATGACCGAACCAGCCTTCTCCGTGTTTGGGCATTCTCACGCTTGCCCCCTACACAAGTCAAGAATCAAATGCGGAATGCGAACCCCGTGATTCGGCCCTACCTCTAATAAGGGTCTTGATTTGGCCGTTGATCAAACGACCAACATCAATAGACCCACCAGTCATGATGGTGTAGGTCAAGACAGCCCTCTCCCAATTCACCGTGTTTTGGTGACTCGAGGGCATGAGACGTCCGCAAAAAAATTTATACACGGGCTTGGCCGTGTCTTGGAGGAAGGACTCTCTCATGGTGCGTGGTCCATAGGGTGGGTTACAGTTATAGGACCACTCCACACCAGGGAGAGCAATGGTAGCATTGACTACCTCGACAGGGATACGGGGGTGGAGGTGTGTGCTATAGTCATCAGCACCAACCGCAAAGTTGGAGGTGCCGAAATAGGTGTTAATGCTTTGGGCCGAAAAATCAACTACTATATTCCTAACATTAACAGTGTCTAGCACACCACCATCCATGCCAATGTTGCCATTGGCGTAGAATTCTCGGACAATAGGGACTACGGTGTCCCTAGGCGGAGAATCTAGCAAAAGCCCCCACCTACGAGCTATCAGATTGGGACGAATACCAAAGTCTTCAGCCTTGAATCCCCTTTCGGGCACCAAGGACTTGGAGAGTTTGTTGGTGTACCTCTCTGATGCCTCGTAGGACACAAATCGGGTTATGTCAAAATTTTGCTCTTCCTCCTGAGCAGGGCCGGAGGATGAAGCACTGGAATTTCTACGCCTACGGAACATTTTGTTTGATATAAAATTTAAAAACTAAAAGTTTAACAATTAAAATTGTGGTTTTAAAATTTTAAAATTAAAAATTTAATCTAAAGCATGCAAAGATATATCTACGTTAAAAATATCTAACACCCTAGCATGCAAATTTTTTTTTTTTTTTTTACGTAAGAAATTAAAGAGGGTGTTAGGGTTACTTGTTTGCAGCCTTAATCGAGTGAATGCAGCCGGATTGGAGCTTGATCTTCGACGGCAACAATGAATATTCTCTTCCTTCTCCTTTAAAAGCTTCAACTTGATGGAGTGTAATGGCGGATGGGGGAGATGGAAGATGAAGAGTTTTGAGGAGGGAGGAGAGAGATCTTGAAGTTGATGCCGGAATTGAAGACTATCTGCCGGATTCTTGGAGAGGAAACTGGGCGGCTGCTGCACTGCTTGGAAGAGAGGGAAGAGTTTTGTGTTTATCTGAAGAAAACCCGGCACTGATTATATAAAGGGACCTTGCGGTCGCAAGGTCTGCCACACCTTACGTCCGCAAGGTCGGCAGTCAAAACGGTTGGGATTCTTCATTCATTCCCCATGTCTGACACTACACTGCACGATATTCGCATTTATCGGGACCTTTAAGGCCGCAGGTCCTTCACACCTTCGCGCAAGGTGGGCACGTAAACTTCCTTCTTGTTTTCTTTCCAATCTTTTCAGCAATGTGCAGTTTAGTCCTTCCGTTAACTTCCGTTATGTCTTGGATATTTCCTGTATGAAAAATCTAAACAAAAATTCTAAACTAAAAATTATTAGTAATATAAAAATACAACACTAAGATGTTTTTCTCCCCCAAACTTGAATTTTGGCATATTTAATTAAAAATTAGATGTCCAAAAATAAAATTTAACGGAGAAAAGCATATTTAAACTAACTAAATAACAAATAACATTCAACATAGTGGGTTGCCTCCCACTTAGCGCCTTTGTTTAACGTCTTTGGCTCGACCAAACTGTAAGCCTAATCTCTTGGTGGTTCATTGTCAGCCAAACGGATTAATTCAATTGTTCGTTCAACTGACATTGGCTCAAAATATGGCTTGAGTCGGTGTCCATTCACTTTAAACACTTCATTCTTTTTGGGGTTTTGTATATCAACAGCCCCATGAGGATAAATCCGTACTATTCTAAAAGGACCAGACCATTTGGATTTTAACTTTCCTGGGAATAACCTTAACCTAGAGTTAAACAATAATACTTTCATACCTGGATGAAGCATTTTGTTGGCTAATCCCATGTCATGATACTTTTTAGTCTTTTCTTTATACGTCTTCGAATTATCATACGAATTAAGTCTATGTTCTTCTAACTCATTTAACTGAAACAGTCTTTCATCTCCGGCCAATGTTAAATCCAAATTTAATTCTTTAACTGCCCAATAGGCTTTATGCTCAATTTCAACTGGTAAATGGCAAGCCTTGCCATGTACCATTCTATATGGACTCATTCCTATGGGTGTCTTAAAATCAGTTCGGTATGCCCATAAAGCATCCTTGAGCTTAGATTCCCAATCTTTACGATTAGGCCTAACAGTCTTTTCTAATACTGCTTTTATCTGCCTATTGCTTACTTCTACTTGTCCGGATGTTTGTGGATGATAAGGTGTGACGACCCGACCCGGACCCCGAGATGGAATCACAAGTCAAGTCGTCCAAATAGGACAACAATACAAGCAAAGTCTCAATTGTAGAAAACGACGTGACGCAACATTTCAGATGAAGCGCGACTCGGCACCAAAAGGCCGGAAATATTTAAAACTTTTTAAACCTGATATAGCAATTTAAGACAAGTATATCAATTCATCGGCGACTTTACTACCGGAACCCAACACTACGCAGTTCATGCAAATATACCTCGACGGCTATAACATGTCGGAGAACAACATAATTAAATAAGAGCTAAAGTAATGCCCAAATGGAAGTTTTCAAAACAGATGAACCATAAACAATTTATACAAGGCTCGGCATACATGCGCCAAGACTCAAAAATAGGATACATGAACTACAAGTATAGACATAAATCCCAATAAACCAAATTCCCAAGCAAAGTCTAAATGACTTGCTAAACCCAACGTCCTTACAAAAGAGAACAAAACAAGGACATCTCAAAACCACAACCTCGTCGCGTGCGGTCACGGACAAGCGAGAATCCTGCTACACCTCAACGAGCGGTACCTGAACGGCTCGGATCTAAAGCAGTAAAAGGGAGGGGGTAAGTCATAAAGACTTTGTGAGTTAACAATTATGCATGTCATGGCATCATGCAAAGATACATATCAAGATATCATTTTTAATATCAAGTCAATCAAAGCGCTCATTTAATAAACACTTAAATCACATATCCATGGTAGCACATTGTTTCACATAAGTGCTATAAAGGTAAACCACATAATAGGAGGATATGATATGGAACCGGTGCCGCCACGTAGCTCCCGCAATACACAAATAACATTCGTGCCAATGATACCCGTGATGAGTGTATCAAAGTACCGAGCCTCTACTCGGTACCGAGCTCTACTCGGTTACTAGACTTGCCAATGTGCTCTCTTGGTTACAAGAAAGGGCTACTTCCCCACCGTGGGCCAACAAAGGGAGGCGTGTGTGATAAAACCCCTATAACAACCCATCACTATCACGAGTCCCATAACTCGTGACGGCGATGCATTGTCACACCAACGACTCAATCAAATATGCCACTGACTCATGCAATGCCAAGTAGATGTTTACTCGTCATAAAATCTCAATAAGGAACAAGTTCGACAAGAGCGAACTTATTCAACAAGTAGTTGTTTACTCATTTAAGGAATCACACAAGAATTCGACAAGAGCGAATTCAACATGTCAAATAGATACATTATTCTACAACATGCTCTCAATCATGCATTTACTTCACACGATCACATAAACCGCCTAAGAACTCAATTGAGTCTTACAAGCACACATACATCAAGGCATACTCATCAATCCATCTCAAAGTATCGTAAGCTAATTCATTAGTCTAACGAACTACATTCATCGTAGGGATTGATTGTGGAGTCGTTATTGTTCATAACTCCCTAAATTCAACTCCGGTGAGTTTTACTACATTTCAACCAAGAAGAGCATTGATGCTATATAAATCACATTGCCCTTTATAAGTTCTCCGATCATTTAGAACTTGATAACTAAGCCGCTCATGTTCTTAAACTAGCCTTAAACCCAATCTCGAAGTTTCAAACCCTAATTTCGGTAATTTTGCTAAACATTGAATTGAACCGAATTCTTTCACAAGAGTTATTCCCAAGCTTAATACAAACAACATTCATGCTTTAATAAATGTCAAAATCATAACTTCATAGAGATTTCATAAAATCATACTCACATTTTATATGTTGAATTGAAGGTTGTGTCTTCACAAAAGATGTTCACAATCAACATTAAAACAACTATAATGAAGGGGTCATGCTATTTTGTTTAACATGAAAATCTCAGGGAATTGTCACTCACCTTAGTCCTATGATTAATGGATGAAAGGTTGATTAAAAGGAGGATTGTAGAAGAGAAGCTCAAGCTCTTCGATTTGGCGGTCTCGGCTCGTCAATCGGACCACCGGATCTCCGGGAAATGGTCTCTCAAGTTGAGCTTCTTCCCAAGGACGAAAATGGAGCTATGTTCAGCCAACAATGGAGTTTTGTGATCAACAATGGCTGAACAAAGGCTTATATACCTCAAACTAAACCTCAATCCAAGTGAAGGGGGTTAAATGGCTTGCTAGCCATTGATAGATCTCATCCAAGGGTTTAGGAGGCTTGGACTAAGTCAACAAAGAGGGCTTGAGTCTCTAAAGGCGGCCAAGGGCAAGGGCTAAGTGGTCTTCAACCAAAACTTAAACAAAAATCCCGTAAGTGAAGTACTGATGACCTTGCGGTCGCAAGGTCATCTCCACCTTGCGTCCGCAAGGTCCCCAGAACCTTGCTTCCCCAAGTTGCTGCCTCCTATGCGGGGGCAAGACCAAACCACCTTGCGATAGCAAGGTCTCCAGGTTGAAAAGCCTTCAAATTTGGCCTAAAATCAACCCCAAACAACCCTATAAATTCAAGGGGGGGTAAACCAACACTCAAACACAATCGGAACAGGCTCGAACATCACCCGAAACACATTAGAACATGTTAGAACCAATCCACAAACGGCCAACGAATCAAACACGAATCAATCCCAACTTAATCTAGGATAGAATGAACATGTATTAGGCTCGTTTAATCATGGTTATAGCTTGTATTCAAGGCCTAGAACTCAACCGGACTTCTCTCGAGACGAAATGAAGGCAATACAAGCAATGAAGTAAAACCGTAAAACACAAACGAAGCAACGAAGCTTCTAAACTCCCAACCAAGAACACAACAACTAAGATGAACATAATTAACCTTAGATGCAAAGTACTAAGACTCTCATGAGACTTATTAAGGTGATAACACGTTAATACGAACACCCGAAACAACAACAACAACAAGGCATGCAACGCATGGAAGACCATTACTCTATTATGATCTCAATCAACTCAATGCCAACAAGACATCAATGAAATGAAGTCTCAATTATGTCAAGACATAATATAAACATGTTATAATGATGACAAACATGCAATGGGTTCGGGTTCTCACATCCTCCCCCACTTAAAGGAATTTAGTCCCTAAATTCATACCAGAAATCTCGAACAAGAAAGGGTATTTCTCTCTCATCTCAAGCTCAGTCTCCCATGTGGCTTCCTCAATATCATGATTCTTCCACAAGACCTTCACTAAAGGAATCCGCTTGGTCCTCAAGACTTGCTCCTTGGTATCAAGAATCCTCACCGGTTTCTCAACGTAGGAAAGATCGGGCTCAAAGGTAATCTCCTCATAAGTAAGGACGTGTGACTCGTCCTTCAAGTACTTACGAAGCATCGAAACATGAAACACATCATGGACACCCGATATAGACGGTGGTAACGCAAGTCTATAAGCCAAAGATCCAATCCGCTCTAAGATCTCGAACGGACCAATAAACCTAGGAGAAAGTTTCCTTTCTTCCCAAACCGCTTAGTACCGCCGGGCGATACCTTCAAGAACACAAAGTCACCAACCCGAAACTCAAGATCACGCCTCCTTGTCCGCGTAGCTTTTCTGCCTACTCGAGCCGTAAGCAACTGTCTCTAATCGCCTTCACACTCTCACCGATCCGTAATACCATCTCCGAACCCCATAACTTAGCCTCACCAACCTCATCCCAGCAAATCGGTGATCGACACTTACGCCCATACAAAGCCTCGTATGGCGCCATCTCAATGCTCGACTGATAGTTGTTATTATACGCGAACTCAGCCAATGGTAGATGAGAATCCCAACTACCCTTGAAATCCATAGCACACGCACGTAACATATCCTCCAAAATCAGTATCAATCGCCCGACCGACCATCGACCGTGGATGAAACGCAAGATCGAAATTCACTTCCAAAGCCTCCTCGCAAAGAATGCCGTAACCTCGAAGTAAATCTGGGTCTCTATCTCGACACAATGCTAACCGGTACACCATGTAATCTCACAATCTCCTCCGAATGTACAACGCCGCCAACCCAATTGACTCAAACTGTAGGAAATCGCAATAGGGATAAAATGAGAAGACTTAGTCAACCTATCAACGATAACCCAAATTGCATCGAAGCCTCTACGAGTACGTGGCAACCCTATAACAAAATCCATGGTGATATGCTCCCACTTCCACTCCGAATCTCAAGTGGTCAAGCAAACCGGCAGGTCTCGGTGCTCACTTAACCTGCTGGCACGTAAGACATCTCGAAACATACTCAGCTATCTCCCTCTTCATCCCATTCCACCAAAACTGCCTCTTCAAGTCACGGTACATCTTAGTACTACCCGGATGTATCGTATACTTGGCCTTGTGAGCCTCATCAAGAACCATACGCTTTCACTTCCTCGAAGAAGGAACGCAAATCCTACTCCGAAATGTCAAGATCCCATCATCGCTTATCGCGAACTCTGTGTATTATTCTCACCCAATCCATCGATAATCTTCCTCAAATCCGGATCAAGAGCTCGAGCTTCCTTGATCAACCCAAACAACACCGGTGTAGCACGAACACTAGCAAAGAGAACACTATGCTCACTCACAACAGACTCCACTCACTGACATCCTCGAGCATCTTCCATTCTCTCATTATCAAACATGACATGTAGGATCTCCTACTCAACGCATCCGCAACAACATTCGCTTCCCCGGATGGTACAAGATAGTACAATCGTGATCCTTAAGCTTCTCCATCCAACGCCTGCCTCATATTCAACTCCTTCTCGAGAAAAGGTATTTCGACTCTTATGATCCGTATACACCTCAAACTTAGCTCCATAAAGATAGTGTTTCCACTTATGAAGCGCAAAGATAATAGCCGCCAACTCAAGATCATGAGTCGGATAATTCTCGCTCATACGGTGACAACTTCCTAGAAGCATACGCAATAACCTTCCCTGCTCGCATAAGCACACAACCCAAGCCTTCCAAAGAAGCGCCACAATAAACCACGAAGTTCTCACAACCACTCTAAAGCTAAAACAGAGCGGTAGTCAACCTCCTCTTCAACTCCCGAAAGCTAGTCTCACACTTGTCACTCCAAACAAAAGACTTCTTCCGAGTAAGATTGGTCATAGGAGTGGCAATCTTAGAAAATCCTCAATGAACCTACGGTAATAACCCGCCAAGCCCAAGAAACTACTGACTTCGGTCACCGCACTAGAGTCTTCCACTTGGTAATCGCCTCAACTTTCGATGGATCCACAGCGATACCATCACTAGACACAACATGCCCAAGAAAAGCAACTTGTTCTAGCCAAAGCACACTTGCTAAATTTAGCAAAAAGTCGCTTCTTACGCAACACAAGAAGAACCTCTCTCAAATGATGCTCATGCTCCTCTCGTGACTTCGAGTACACAAGAATATCATCAATGAACACCACTACAAAGCAATCAAGGTACTCATGAAACACCCTATTCATCAAGTCCATGAAAACGGCAGCGCTGCTTGTCAACCCAAACGGCATCACAACAAACTCGTAATGGCCATAACGCTGCATTTAAAGGTCCGCTTCGAACATCCTCCGCGAACCCTCAACCGGTGGTAACCACTCCTCAAGTCTAACTTGGAATACACAATGTACCCTCAAGCCGATCAAATAGATCATCAATGTGAGGTAATGGATACTTATTCTTTATAGTAACCTCGTTCAACCGACGATAGTCAATGCACAACCGCAAACTACCATCCTTCTTCTCACAAACAAAACCGTGCACCCCACCTGAGACACACTCTGCTTAATAAACTCTCTATCCAAGAAGCCTCGCAACCGCTCCTTCAACTCTCTCAACTCACTGAGCCATCCTATAAGGTGCTCTAGAGATAGGTGAAGTACCGGCAATAACTCAATGCAAAACTCTAACTCTCGGGAGGTAATGCATAATCAGAAAAGACATCCGAAATTCATTAACTACCTAAGACATCCTCTATACTAACAAGAGACATGCTAGTATCAAGCACACAAGCAATATACCCAAGACACCCTCGAGATAGCAATTTTCTAGCCCGCAGCGTAAATAACATGTATACCTCTCATAGCATGATCGCCAATAAACACAAACTCCGAATTCCTGCATGGCAAAAGTAACCTCTTGCGACGGCAATCTACTAACGCATGGTAAACACATAGCCAATCCATACCCAATATCACATCAAAATCCCTGATAGGCAATACTACCAAATCCGCATGCAAAACCCGATCACAAACAAGTACATCGCAACCCCTATAAACCTCGATGCAAGCATACAATCACCCAATGGTAGACACCTCAAGCACATAAGGCAACCGAGCAGCAATACGCATAAATGATCAATAAAATGAGATGCGACATATGAATGAGTAGACCCCTGATCTATAAGAACTCGAGCTCTATGACCGAAAACCGAGAGTGTACCTCCAATCACCAAGTAGACTCAGAACCCCACACCGATCAAGCGCAAATACACGTGCTCGCGCTTCTGCCTCCCATCACTATCCCTCTTGTTCCCCGATCAGGAACGTAACCCACCGACCGACTAGCACTGCACTTAGGACAATCTCTCCTCAAATGTCCCGCCTCCCCACACCCGTGACACTTAGCGCTTTTAGTCCAACATCGCCAATCAAGGCTGCGGCGCCGACAATGAGAATGCATACTACGTAATGCTCCTCCGCCTCGCCGCCCCGAAGATGGAGCGCGACTATCCCGACTCTCGACGGCCGTCTGCATCGCCCCCTGCATCGCTGCCGCCATGGCCACTGCGACGGTTGCCCCTACGACGATCGACCCGAACTCGGCCTCTCCTGCAATGCCGCGAGGCCCCTCGCGATGATCGATGCCGCTGCTAAGATCGCATGTAAGGCTTCTCGTGCTCCTCAATATCTCTCTCTATCTCATAGGCACGATCTACCGCGCCCGATAATCACCAATCAAGAGACAAAAGCCGCCTCCTAAACTCGTCTTCAAGCCCTTAACGAACTTGAGAACCCTCCGAGGCTCATCTCGTACAAGATGCGCACAATACCGCGACAACTCAAATGAACTTAGACGAATACCGAGCTACTGGTCATAAAACCCCGCTCCAAGTCTTGGAACTCCTTCTCTCCTCCGCCTCACTACCATAGGGACATATGAAGCCCCGAACTCCCTCTCAAAGTTAGGCCACACTCTAGGGACCCCATTCGATTCCAAATAGCAAGCAAGACTTTCCACCAATGGTTGGCGGCTCCCTCACCTTATAAACCGCTAGCACAACCCTCTCTCCTCAGCAGCCCTCTCTAAGTCCTCAAGCCGCAAAAATCTTCAAGTCCTCAAGCCATCGACTCAAGAATACCCTCACTCAAAGATGGAGGTTTCATCTTCAAGAATCTCTAAAATAGCGTTGTTCCTCCCTCTAGGATCAACAGCACATCATTACGAGGTGGCGGCCGCCTCACCTCAGTTCCCGTGGTGGTGGTGGTGGAACTCCTCCCGGCCGACCTCCCCGGCCATCTCATTCATAAAGGCAAGCATACGGCGATACATGTCCGCCATCTCGCATTAGGGTCAACTCGCTCCCCGCCGAAGAGGTCTATCACCCCGCCTATCTCTCTGCCACCTCGACCAACACCGCCTCCCTCGGCTTAGGACCAAGCATCTCCTATTCGCATCGTGTCTAGTCTCCACCATTGTGAACCTATAAGAAATCACTCGACGTTAGAAATCACACATAGAACCAACCCACCTAGGCCATGGAACCTATCCCGCCGATAGCTAACCTATAAAGCTCGATACCAACTGTGACGACCCGAATTTAACCCCCCGAGATGGAATCACAAGTCAAGTCGCCCAAATAGGACAACAATACAAGCAAAGTCTCAATTGTAGAAAACGACGTGACGCAACATTTCGATGAAGCGACTCTAGCACCAAAAGGCCGGAAATTTTTAAAACTTTTTAAACCCGATATAGCAATTTAAGACAAGTATATCAATTCATCGACGACTTTACTACCTGAACCCAACACTACGCTAGCTTCATGCAAATATACCTCGACGGCTATAACATGCCTGAGAACAACATAATTAAATAAGAGCTAAAGTAATGCCCAAATGAAGTTTTCAAAACGATGAACCATAAACATTTATACAAGGCTCTACAGACATGCTAAGCACTCAAAAAATAGGATACATGAACTACAAGTATAGACATAAATCCCAATAAACCAAATTCCCAAGCAAAGTCTAAATGACTTGCTAAACCCAACGCCCTTACAAAAGAGAACAAAACAAGGACATCTCAAAACCACAACCTCGTCAAGGCCACGACAAGCGAGAATCCTCGCTACACCTTCAACGAGCGGCACTCGAACCGCTTCTGATCTAAAGCAAGAAAAGGGAGGGGGTAAGTCATAAAGACTTTGTGAGTTAACAATTATGCATGTCATGGCATCATGCAACATACATATCAAGATATCATTTTTAATATCAAGTCAATCAAAGCGCTCATTTAATAAACACTTAAATCACATATCCATGGTAGCACATTGTTTCACATAAGTGCTATAAAGGTAAACCACATAATAGGAGGATATGATATGGAACCTGCCGCCACGTAGCTCCCGCAATACACAATAAGCAATCAGCGTGCCAATGATACCCGTGATGAGTGTATCAAAGTACCGAAGCTCTCTACGGTACCGAGCTCTCTACTCTGTTATTAGACTTGCCAATGTGCTCTCTTGGTTACAAAGAAAGGGCTACTTCCCCACCGTGGCCAACAAAGGAGGCGTGTGTGATAAAACCCTGTGATAACAACCCATCACTATCACGAGTCCCATAACTCGTGACGGCGATGCATTGTCACACCAACGACTCAATCAAATATGCCACCTGACTCATGCAATGCCAAGTAGATGTTTACCGCGTCATAAAATTCAATATAAGGAACAAGTTCGACAAGAGCGAACTTATTCAACAAGTAGTTGTTTACTCATTTAAGGAATCACACAAGAATTCGACAAGAGCGAATTCAACATGTCAAATAGATACATTATTCTACAACATGCTCTCAATCATGCATTTACTTCACACGATCACATAAACCGCCTAAGAACTCAATTGAGTCTTACAAGCACACATACATCAAGGCATACTCATCAATCCATCTCAAAGTATCGTAAGCTAATTCATTAGTCTAACGAACTACATTCATCGTAGGGATTGATTGATTGGAGTCGTATTGTTCATAACTCCCTAATTTCAACTCCGGTGAGTTTTACTAAAATTCAACCAAGAAGAGCATTGATACTATATGTATCACATTGCCCTTTTCTAAGTTCTCCGATCATTTAGAACTTGATAGCTAAGCCGCTCATGTTCTTAAACTAGCCTTAAACCCAATCTCGAAGTTTCAAACCCTAATTTCGGTAATTTTGCTAAACATTGAATTGAACCGAATTCTTTCACAAGAGTTATTCCTAAGCTTAATACAAACAACATTCATGCTTTAATAAATGTCAAAATCATAACTTCATAGAGATTTCATAAAATCATACTCATTTATATGTTGAATTGAAGGTTGTGTCTTCACAAAAGATGTTCACAATCAACATTAAAACAACTATAATGAAGGGTCATGCTATTTTGTTTAACATGAAAATCTCAGGAATTGTCACTCACCTTAGTCCTATGATTAATGGATGAAAGGTTGATTAAAGAGAGGATTGTAGAAGAGAAGATCAAGCTCTTCGATTTGGCGGTTCTGCCGTCAATCGACCACCTGATCTCCTGAAATGGTCTCTCAAGTTGAGCTTCTTCCCAAGGACGAAAATGGAGCTGTTCAGCCAACAATGGAGTTTTGTGATCAACAATGGCTGAACAAAGGCTTATATACCTCAAACTAAACCTCAATCCAAGTGAAGGGGTTAAATGGCTTGCTAGCCATTGATAGATCTCATCCAAGGGTTTAGGAGGCTGGACTAAGTCAACAAAGGGGCTTAGACTCACCAAGCGGCCAAGGGCAAGGGCTAGTGGTCTTCAACCAAAACTTAAACAAAATCCCGAGTGAGAGATATCGATGACCTTGCGGTCGCAGGTCATCCCCACCTTGCCTCCGCAAGGTCTCCGTAACTTGCTTCCCAAGTTGCTGCCTCCTATGCGGGGCAAGACCAAACCACCTTGCGATAGCAAGGTCTCCAGGTTGAAAAGCCTTCAAATTTGGCCTAGAATCAACCCCAAACAACCCAAGAAATTCAAGGGGGGTAAACCAACACTCAAAACACAATCGGAACAGGCCCGAACATCACCCGAAACACATCCGAAACATGTTAGAACCACTCCACAAACGGCCAACGAATCAAACACGAGTCAATCCCAACTTAATCTAGATAGAATGAACATGTATTAGCTTGTTTAATCATGGTTATAGCTTGTATTCAAGGCCTAGAACTCAACCGAACTTCTCTCGAGACGAAATGAAGGCAATACAAGCAATGAAGTAAAACCGTAAAACACAAACGAAGCAACGAAGCTTCTAAACTCCCAACCAAGAACACAACAACTAAGATGAACATAATTAACCTTAGATGCAAAGTACTAAGATTCTCATGAGACTTATTAAGGTGATAACACGTTAATACGAACACCCGAAACAACAACAACAACAAGGCATGCAACGCATGGAAGACCATTACTCTATTATGATCTCAACCAACTCAATGCCAACAAGACATGAATGAAATGAAGTCTCAAATATGTCAAGACATAATATAAACATGTTATAATGATGACAAACATGCAATGGGTTCGGTTCTCACAGGTCCCGCTTGTCAGCTACATGTGCTTCCATATTGAAAGCGGGTGACCAAGATAGGTGCGTGCTTGACCACTTTGTCGAGAGACCCCATGGCAGACCTTTCTCGCATCCTGGGCTGTTCTCGTATCTTGTATTTAAAAAAACGAGGTAGAGTTGCTTGTCCTTGCCATCGTATACAACTCATCTTCTTTCTTCAAAGAAGAGTTGATGTTTGCATCATCCCTTAAAAGGGCATTGATCACCTAACGGCGGGCGGCCAGAAGCTGGGTTGTTTCTTAGCTTTCTCCACCCACGCTTTTAGTTCGTCGAAAATGATGAGCCCCATTGAGACGCGCTTGTAGAAATACAAAGACCGGTCAAAGTTGATCTCGTTGGTCAAGAACATGTCATGTGCTCCACTCTGAATAGAGCCCTTGCCTAAAAAGGTGGCCGGTGCAATAGTCGTCAAGAGGGAACAAATTTCAGAGCATTTTCCTCAGGGCTCCCTTTGTGTCTACCTCATGGCTTCCTGCACATGTAATGCCTCACTGGTTGTTTAAAGAGCTCCACTCCGTAATGTACGCCGATGATGGTGGAAATAGATTTAGCAAGGATGTAGATGGGACGGCTCGAATCCACCCACGTAAGAGCGCTTTGTTCATTTAGCCCATTTCGATAAAAATTCTTCCTCGCCAGAAAGATATCAGAGATTTTTGTCGTTGAGTAAGAGGCGTAATCCCAAAGGCGCCCATATCCTCACAAGCTTTGACGCCGGGCAAAGAATGGAGTTGATTGACAAGGTCAACACATGCCCTAATGTATAGCCGGTCCAAAGCGACAATAATGTCATGAGAGGCGGGATAGAGAGGGTATCCCAAGGTTGACATTCGAACTGAGGAATGATATTTTCGTGGTCAAAAAGCCTTCCCACTGTCGCGCTTTGATTTTGAAGTTCTTGCCTGAAAGAAAAAGAAAATAAAAATTAGGGCTTTTCATCTAGAGATCTAAACAAGTAGGAATTTCAAAGTTTTTCTAAAATAATTGAAATTTTCGAAGCAAAAACTTGAAACCCTAGAATGTTTAGAGAAACCACACTCGAGAAATGCATAACAGAAGTTTTCATAAGAATGAACAATGAATAAACAAAAACAACTGTTAGTATTCAAGTTTGTAAGAACAACAATGGCGAATCACTTTATAAACTCGAGAATGACCGCTTGAATTCCAAAAGGATTTTAGGATGATAATGAAATGCACGCATACATAGAAAATTACGAGTAGAGTGTAGAGAAGCGCACTCATTGTTGAAGATGAGAAGAAGAAACAAGAAGAAGAACTTGAATTTGCAGAAAGTAGTTACTCAGAGAGAGAAGAAGTATTTCTGTTCAAAAGGGTTTCGTAAAGTTTCCAAATTATGGTTCAAGGGCTATTTAAAGGCGAGAAAATATCAGTTTTGAAAAAGCGGGAACTTAAGATATTTTCTTAAGTACCAAATTTTGTCCTTGACCCCCTTTATTGCTTTAGAAACCTCTTTAGCAAAAATAGACTAAGTAAGAGTACTAACCTTTAAGTCTTGTTAAGAACTTACGCCTTCCGATTAGACTAATACCTGGGTCTACCTAAGATGAAAGAAATATTAACAAAATTTTAACTTTAAGCAAGAGGATCAATCATACCAAGATTTCTCCTTAAATAAGCAAACCCGTGGCATCCAAGGTTTTGTGAGAATGTCGCCAATTGATGCTCGCTTGGAACATATTCCGCACGATGTTACCTTTTTCCACATGATCTTTGAGAAAATGATAACGAATATCAATGTGCTTTGTCTTTGAATGCATCACATGGATTTTTGGAGACCGAGATACTGTGTTGCACACATGATTGGGCGCTTCCTTGATGTTGTAGTCCACTAGGTTTTGCTTCATCCATGCTAGCTTGAGAGCAACACTTGCCACAAAGAATATATTATTCTCTTCCGTGGGTTGAGTTTGCCACTCGATCCTTGTTTCTTGCAAGACCACAAGACGAAGTCGTTTCCAAGAAATTGACAAGTCCCATTGGTGCTTCTTACGCCCGCTTTGCAGTCGCATAATCGCATCCGAGTATCCAACTAGATTGAAGTTGTTGGATTTTGAATACCGATGCCTAGATTTGTTGTTTTTGAAACATATCTCGATGATACGCTTGGCCAAGCAAATGTGACTCTTTCGATCTGCCCGAAATCTAGCACAAACACAAACGACAAACATAATGTCGGGTCTACTAGCAGAAGGTAAAGAAGTGAACCTATGATTCCTCGATACTTGGTCATGTTCTCTTTGCTTTCCCTTTTCATCTTTGTCAAGATGGCGTCAGTAGACATTGGAGTTTCAAATCCTTTGAATCAATCCACCAAACTTCTTGATTAGATCCTTTTGCATATTTGGTTTGATGAAGATCGAAGTCTGTTGTATCTCAGCCCTAGAAAATAGGTAAGTTCACCCATCATGCTCATCTCGAACTTGCTTTATCGCCTTTCTCGAATCTTGCAAATGCTTTGGTTAGTTGATCCAAAGATGATGTCGTCCACATAGATTTGTACGTAAGAGAATGGCCTTTATGCTTGAGGATGAATAAAGTAATGTCGATTCTTCCTCTCACGAATCCTTGTTCAATTAAGAACTTGGATAGAGTTTCATACCAAGCTCTAGAGCTTGCTTTGAAGTCAGAGAGCTTTATTGAGTCGGTAGACGTGGTCCAGCTTTGTTCGAGATGACAAATCCTCGGAGGTCGTTCCACGATACGCTTGAAGATCACCATTCGTAGGCACTCTTAACATCCATCTCGACACACTTTGAAGTCCATGAATCGAGGCATAAGCTAGAAAGATTCTCGATTGCTTCTAGTCTAGCAACAGAGCAAACGTTTCATCAAAGTCATTCTTCTTCCCGTTTAGCCCCGAGCAACCAATCTAGCTTTGTTTCGTGACATTTTCATCTTCATCTCTTTTATTTCGAATACCCACTCTGGTGCCTTGATGATCACGGTTGAACTAAGCTCCACACCTTACATCTTTCAAACCGTTCAAATTTCTTGCATAGCTTCAATCCAGCTTATGATCTTCGATGGCTTCATCAATCTTCTTTGGTTCGAGTTCGATACAAATGCATAAGCAAACAAAGTTTCTTCTCGAACCTTATTTCTCGCATTTAACTCCCCGATTGAGATCACCAATGATTTGAGAAATGGGATGATCTCTTGCTTCAATGCTTGAGGAAGATCACTTCTCGTGGATTCTTCCCTTAAGAATTCGAGTTGGTTGAGAAGGAGATTCACCAAAATCTGGTTCAAGAAATAGAGTCTTCAAAACTTTCATTTTCTCGTGAACAAGAAGGATGAGAGATCTCAGAAGGTGCTTGGGGTAAAATGTAAGAGATGGGTTCGTGGTCAATGATGAGTTGTTATTATCGGTATCTGAGGTCTCTCTCATGTGAAGGGTTACCTAGATGATGGGTTCTCAGCTTGCCGCTCGATAAGGATTGGAAGTAGATGCCGTATTTGTACTGCCTCATCATTATCGTAATCATTAGCAACGCTCGAGCCATTCTAGGCTCTAACAAGTCATATTCATCAAAAGAAACATGCACGTATTCTAAGATTTTTAAGTTAGATTTACCAAAATGCGAAATGCTTTTGAATGTTTGGAATACCCCGTAAAAATTCCTTCGTCTCGATTTTGCATCAAATTTTCCTCTATATTCTTTTCCATTATAAAGAATAAAACATTTACAAATTTAAGATTTTAAGAAATCCAATGTTTGGGATCTTCCTCTCCATATTTCATATGGAGTTTTATTATGAAACTTGTTTACTGTGATCTATTCTGGTAAAGCAAGCAGATTGATCGCTTCCGCCTGTAAATACTTGAAGTTTAGCTTCGCCAAAGATTGTTCTAGCCGCCTCAATCGTTGTTCTGCTTCTTCCGCTCAGCCTACACCATTTTGTTGAGGAGTACCGGCGGCAGGTGTGGCCGATCCCATGGTCATCGCAGCATTTTCTACACCATTGTTTTTGAATTCAAGTGTCTTGTCCGATCTTATGTCACAAATGTCTTCAAGCTTTGAGTTTGAAGTCTTCTAAAAAGTGCAAAGGACTAGATCATACGCTTCATCTTTAGATGTCATAGTTTCAATCCAAGTGAATCTAGTAGTCATCAACTACTACAAGTGTGTACTTGTCTCCCAAATACTGGCCGTTGTAATAGGTCCAAAGAGATCCATATGCGTAAGGAAGAGGTCTCGCTTGTTGATAAAACACTTTTCAAGGAAGACTTGGAAAGTTTTCCTAGTTGACAAGCTTTACAACTTCTCCATGATCGGGTGCACACCGTAGGTAGACTTTGACAAGCCCATTTTTGGAGAGCTTGAGAGGTGCTTGAAGTTGAGGTGATCGAGACGCTTGTGCCATAGCCACCGTTGTCACGAACATTGTTGGCTACTAGACAACGTGCTTGAGAATCTCCCTAGAAGATTTAAGTCCACGACATGACGCTTCCTTGTCTATTGCCGGCCAAGATTCAGAGCATGATTCACCGCCTTTGATGAGGCACGGTTTGAATTGAATTGGCATAGAAGTCCTTTGTCGCACTGTGATATGCTCGTAAGATTGTGCTTTTAAACCACTTACTAGAGAAACTTTGTTGATGGAGAGACTTCCTCTAGTAATTGAGCCATATCCAATTGTCTTTCCTCTTGCATTGTCTCCCAGTCCTTTTGTTTCATATTCAGAAGAAGACTTCTGCTCCATTGTGTCTTGAACAACCACCGCCTAGGTACCGATGTCTTTGTTTTCTCGATTCTATAGCCATGAAGCATTCCCCGAAAAGAGTTAAAGCAAACAAGGTACCCTTTATTTTCTTTGGGTCCTAAGGATTAGCAACTTTGAACCCATACTGCTTGACCTTGAGAGAACTAGGTCTCTCGATCTTGGGTGAACCTTAGCAGCATTCCTCCCGATGGCCTAAGCAATGGCAAGAATGACATAAATGGAAAGTCCATGAGAACTGTTGAGTCTTCAACCGAAGAGTGCTTATGATCATTCCTTTTCTTGACATTCATTTTGGTTCAAATTTTGCTTGTTGACTGTAGACTTAATTGGTTTCTTTCGAATCTTCCTAGGTAGGTTACCAACAGACTTAGCTTTAGCTTTTCTGGAAAACCTTTTCAGAGGATTCTGTAGAATACCTTTAAGTTTACCTTCAACAGTAAAGCGCCTTTGTTTCTTATAGACAAACTTGATAGTTACCTAGAGAGTTTAGTAGGCTCACCGCCAGACTTTGCCTTGGCATAGTCGCTGCCTGTAGACTTCACTTTCTCTACCGCTACCTTCTCAAAGTTTCTCATTTGAATCATTCATTTTGGCTTTTCCTTTCTCGAGCTTGTGGTAAACATAAGGGACACTTGAGTAACCAAGGCCTTGTTCCCTATATTTCCAAATGTCTTAGAGAAAGATATATCATTAGCGCTTCGAGGATTCACCTTTCTCTTGACGAAGAGATTGTCTGAAGAGACACATCCGAATATCCTATGCCTGCTTTTATCATTGCTAGATTTTTGGCTTGTAAGGATTTCTTCAAATGCATCCTCGAGCTATTCCAGAGTCAATTGTCTTTGCAAGGCAATTTTCTCTAGGTCAAGTCCTTTGATGTGCTCATGACAAATAATTTTGTCATGAAGAAATTTGTTTTCTTCCTTCGCTTGATACTTCTTGATGCCTATTGAGAGTTTGAATCTCACCATCAAAGATTTCTCACCGTAAGTTTCTACGCTTCGCCGCTTTAACATAGGCTACTCTAAAGGAATTAAATTCTTCAAGCATATCCCGATTATCCTTGAGAAGTTCTTCCTTATCAAGCTATCACCGTTGGTTTCATTTTTGTCCAAAGGACTTGGTGAAACTACAACTTCATTTTCAGAGTCATAGGTAGACATGAATCATGAGCTATTAAGCATATGTTAGCTTGCTCACAATCCTCTTCCTCCTCTTCTCGAATCGCCTCAAACCATGTAGCAACCTGTTTATCTTCTATGTCTTCACCAACATACCCTTTTGTTTTTGAAATTTTCTAAAAGAGGGTTTTCGGTATGCTTCAAATTTTGGCTTAGGACATTTTGAGGCAAAATGACTGTGTTTTCTACGCTATAACACACAAGCTCTTCCTTAGATGAGCTTTCACCAATCTTCCGAAAGGTTGTTGGTGAGTGTTCTTCCTTCCATATTTTGCAAATTTTTGAAAACGCTTAACAAACATAGCAAATTGTTCATCGATAAAAATCATTTTCACCGAAGAAGTAGAAGGTTTGTTTTCAACAATGATTTCTTCTTGGACCATGGCCGCAAAGACACGCTCGAACCGCTTGTCTTGCTCTAGAGCTTGATTAACTTCAAGTTCATAAACCTTTAAACTTGCGAGAGACTACGAAGAGTCATCTCGCTTAAGTTCTTAGATTCTTTCATAGCCGTGGTCTTCACATGCCATAAGCTACCTAGAGAGCCTAGAAACCTCATGTTCATTTCCTTTTTGTCATATTTTTACCAAGAGAAAAGCAACTATTTATTACCTCACCGAATCGATCGTATGCTTGTCTCAAGGTTTCCTTAGATCCTTTTGAAAGAATCAAACCGCTGGATGTATGTATATTTTCTGTTGTCTCTTGTGTCTTGGTCTCCTTCCAAGTATTCTACAAGAGCTTCCCACATCTCTTTAGCAGTACATCGAATCACTTGCGGTAGGTGCTTGTGTCTAGAGAGTCGGTGATTATATTGATTGCTTTGTCAAGTTCTACCAGCCTTTCTATCGCCCTCCGTCCATTCTCGATTCTTCTTTAGGAACTTCGCAGGTTCCCAAATGGAGGCTAGAAGATTTGCCTTCATTGGTACATGTTGACTGCAAAGGACACATTTCCATAACCCGTTGTCAATAGAGTTCATGAATCTCATTACTTTATCCTTCCATACATCAAAATGACCTTCGTCCAATATTGGGACGTGGTTAGCATTAGATGTAGGCAAGATATAGTGTGTTTGTGCCATTATGTCGATTCTCAAGAGTTTAATCTTGGAAAAACTTGTTTTCAAGAGTAAGGCTCGATACCAATTGTGGGTCCCAATGAGCACAATAATAAGCTAGAAGGGGGTTGAATAGCTTATTAACACTTTAAAAACTTTTAAGTAAGTTCCTTGAAAGTTACTTGCAATCTATGAAAAGAATCAAGTAGCAAGAAGACCTTCAAGAAATTGTTCTGTGTCCGCCGATAAGGACTACCTAGACCTTTTATAGACACTTAAGTTCTCCGAAATGGATAATATAAACAATGAAACTAAGGCTCAAGAATAGACAAACAAGAGGAAATAACACAAGTATTTTGGGATGGTTCACACTATAATGAGTGCTACGCCCACCACCAAGGCCAACCTTGGATTTAAATTGTGCACTATGTTTTCCACTTAGATCAATTACAAAGAATATCCCTAATGGATCGGTACAAAATATTGACTTGTGTTTGTCTAGGGAATTAAATATCCTAATACAAGATATTTAATTCAGGCGTAAGTATAGTTAATGGAAGTTAACAACAAGAAGAATAGCAATAAATGTTGAAGAGCAGCCTTCTTGTTGTTGATTTAGGACTTCTAGATCTGTTGAGGATCTATTGAATGCACCGAAATGAAAGACTTGGAGTTGTGTAGATTCAGAGCAATTCTTTAAGTGTTCGATTGATTCTGCATAGCTTGTCTCTTTGTTCCAGCCTTCAATGGCGTGATTTAAAGGTGTGCATTTCAAAAGAATCCGTTGAGAGGACGAAGACTTCAACAACTCTATTCATAAATGCATTAAATGCATGGGGTCAGTCAATAAGGAATTTCGCCTTCACGTATATCTAGAGCATAATCATTTTGAGATCTTCAAAAAGGTGGGCGATTTGGTGTCGATCCGAGATGAAGCGTAAAGTAGGGGATACCGCTTTTCACCTGCTCGTAGACTAAAAGTCTTTCCCGCTTTGAAAGTTGCTTTCGGCGGCTTGACATGTCGTGAATGACTTGGATTAATTCAAATAATATATGGAAATAAGTTTGAATTAATCCAGCTAGCCTTATGAGAGGACACGTGAGAAGCGCATCACCGGACACGAGGTCTACCGATCTTAAGCTTTGAGCAGTCTTCCTGAAGCCGAGAAGGGGTCTTCCGCCGAACCTAAAAAGTCCTACAAAAAACTATACAAGGCAAAGTTCTATACATTGCCACGCTTAATCGATACGCGTACCCGATTAGCCATCAAGTATAAAACTAATGTAATGTACCGATCAAATATAAATTTAACATAAGAATCAACA
>CM028384.1:85439846-85474762 GCA_013146195.2 Codonopsis lanceolata
TATGGTAATGGCTTTAATTCTTCGACTTTGGGAGAATTAATGGAAGGAAGGCATAAATTCGAATTTTACCTTTAATTGTTTCTTTTATTTTAGCCTCATTATTCTCTTCTTGTTTTCTTCCTTAATATCTTCAATCTCAATTTCTTCAAAGAGAGATTTTAGAATCTCTACTTCATCATCTTTGATTTCATAACTTTCTTCAACTATTTTCTTTGACTCTTCAAATTATTTTCGATTCTACTTTTATTTCTTTCATCTTTCTTTTTTACTAGCTTCTAGCTTTTCTTTTCTAATCTTTCTTCTTCTTCTATTTCTCTTTCAATTTCCTCAATGTCAATTTTTATGGGAGGAATAGGGCTATCATCATAGACAATAAATCTATCTCTCTCATACTCTTCCTCTTTTTCAAAAGTTTCGGTTGATAATTTCTCAATCTCATCTAATGAAAACAGGCACTCATGTCACTAGGTCTATTCATAGCATCAAACACGAAAATTTCAACTGTTTACCTAGGGTGACATTGTGAGTTTACCATTTTTCACATTTATCATTGTATTAGCGGTTGCCATAAATGGTCGCCTAACAATATTGGGACTTCATTATTAGTGCATATCTTCCTTTCCATCTCTAAGAACCACAAAGTCTCTTGGTATGATTAATTTATCAACTTTGAACTAGGATATCTTCCACTATACCCAAGGGATATTTAAGCGAGCGATCGACTAATTGTAATTGCATATTAGTGGGTTTTAGTTCTCCTAAACCTAATTGTTTATAGGCAGAAAGGCATCAAGTTAATACTTGCTCCTAAATCTAGCATTGCTTTCATCTTTTTAGAGTCTCCCAAGGAAACTTGGATATTAAAGCTGTCTGGGTCTTTCAACTTAGGTGGTAATTCGGGTTGTAAAAGAGGCCGACGTTTTGAAAACAACAATCTTTTCATGTTTTCAAACTTGTGTTTCTTAGAGTGAAGATCTTTGAAAAACTTTGCATATCTGGAATATTTTTAATAACATTAAGCAAAGGTAAATTAACATTTACTTTGGATAACATATTATAAATTTCCGTGAATTGTTTGTCCATTCGGTTTTTCATAAGTCTTCTTGGAAACGGAATTGGAGGAACATAAGGTGGTGGAGCCACATAAGGTTCCTCTTCTTCTTGATCTAATTCTTTATCTACTTCAAGCGTATTATCTTTATTTTGAATTTCTTTCTCTTTTTCTTGTTCCTTATTTGAAACTTCTAACTCTACTTCTACTTCTTTTTCTTTTTCTTGATTACTTAAGTCATCAATCACTTTATCACTAACACTATCTTTCTCAATTTCTTTTCTATTACTTTTTCGAATTTTCTCTTGAAGCATGCATATTAGAAGGAAGATCGAGAATCACTTACCTCTTCACCTATCACCTTACCACTTCGCGGGGCGGTGATTGACTTAGCTTGCTCGGTTTGACTAGGGAACTTCCCTTCTTCTCTTTTATTTGCTTCGAATTTTCAATATGTTTCTTGATTTTCAATTTCTTCAAGCATGTACTTCATCAAATGCTTGACCTTTACTTGCTACTTCTTGCTTGGGAACTTCTTCAATTCTCAAGCGATTTTGATTTGGCACTTGTGGAGGTTGTGGTGGTTGAGGTTGGAATTGTTGAGGTTGCAAAGGCTTATTTCCTCCCCAACAAAAGTTAGGATGATTCCTCCAACCAGGATTATATGTATTGGAATATGGATCATTCCTTGGCCTTTGAGGGTACATATTCATAGCATTGCACATTCGAGAATACATAGCACTTGACGGACAAAAATTAGTAGCATGAGAATATAATCCACATAGAGCACATGCTTCTTGAATTTGCCAATTTTCAAATTGAGCTTGTGTATTTGAATTATCTTGCAATTGATATAGGCTCCTATTTTTACCTCTAGCACTTTTACGTTGGGAATTAATACTTAGCATCTCAAATAATTCTTCTAATGCTTACGGTGTCATTCTATTAATAGAACCACCAGGCTGCACTATCAACCATAGTTTGTAAACTTGGCGAAAGACCATGATAAAATTGAAGCACTAACACATGTTGAGCCAAATTATGATGAGGACACATAATAAGCGATTTTTAAATCTATCCCATGACTCATGGAATGTTTCACCTTGTTCATTTTGGAATGACATGATTTGTTTTCTATACTCGTAAGAGATGCATGTTTGTAAAATTTGCTCATAAACAAATCATATAATTGTGCCCAAGTAAAAACACTTGTTTGGTGTTAGGTTCATAAACCATCTCTTTGCCAATTCTTTTAATGCCTGGGAAAGTATTTCATTTTAATTTGATCTTCAGTTAACCCTCCTAAAGGAAAAGTACTCATCATGTATTCATATTCTCTTAAGAAGCGGCAGGATCTTCATTAGGCATCCCATGAAAAGATGGTATGGCATTAAAATAATGTCCTTTTAGTTCGAAAATTCCTAACGACATCGGCAATACTAAACATGATGTTACCACATTTAATGAAGGTCTACTAAAGTCATTAATAGTTCTTTGATTTACGACTACTTCCATATTTCTTCTTGCGAGGCTCTTCTTGTCTTTGATTCCTATTGGTAGGTCAACTAGGTTTTCGGGATTACGATTATTGTTATTATCTTCCATTGTAGGATCAACGGAGGATCCTCTCGATTGAATTGTCTTGATTATCGGGCTCGAAAACTAGATTTTCAAAATATCTTTGGTATCTTTTAACAATATTTATCTCTTGATCTAAGTCTACCAATTCAGGATTTAAAGATCTACGACCTTGCATAAAAATAAATTAAAGCAATTTAAAAACAACTAACTATTAAGGCAAAATAAAATCTTTTTTGTATTTTTATTTTTATAAAACAGAAAATTAAACTAAAAACTAAATTAAATTAAAAACTACGCTACCTACAAACTAACTACGTGAACTAGCTTGTCCCCAACAACGGCGTAAAAACTTGATCGATGTTTTATTTATCTATTTCCTTGCAAGTGTACAAGACTATTATAGAATAGACTCGGAAGCAAGGGTCGAACCCACGAGACAAGTGATCACGAAGGTGCAGTGCAGTGCGATTATAGATAGCAAATTATTAACCTAAGGGGGTTTTTATGTTTAATTCTACTCTAATTTACTAGTTATAGATGTTAACTAATTAGACAGTAATAACAGATATGAAGATCTTATGGTGAGTGGAAATCTAGGATTACGGGTTTCACTTATATCTCCTTTATGTTCAATTCATAATAATGTCATTCAATGTCTTGGGTTCGTTCACTAAAAATAGATATGGTCGTTGAACAATTGGTTCGGCCTCCATCCCATAAAATTCACCCATTCCATATCCTAAGCACAGAGGCGTAATCTAGTTGTCACCTAGATTTATGATCTATCTGTCACCTAGATCATGTAAGAACTTGGTCCTAACTTATCACTCTCGTGCTTCGATAGGTCCAATTTATTGTGTTGGTGAGCCAGTGTACGACATATGCACTTGGTCATGCAGTTATCCGCACCTCTAAGCCTTTATTATTTGCGATTACATTCATTTGTTCAAAGCAAAATAATATAGGGGTTGATAAACAACACAATCAACAAGCATTGAATAGACATATATATAAGAATCAAAACATAAATTCGATACAAGTTACCTCCCACCTCCTAGATTAGGGATGATTTAGTTCATCATAGAGCGATGAACGACACATGGAGATGATGGAAGACATGATTTGATCTTCAATACTTGAAATTACAAAACCTAATTATGTTATACAATCTAAAACTACCTAAAATCTATGTAAAGAGAGCTTCGTCCTCCTTATGCTTAGGCTCGGCATCCGACTTCTATATATACTTGGGAGTTGTGATTGAATCGAATGACTGTGTGAAAACCGAAAATTGAGCATTACGCCTACCTTGCGGTCTGAATACCTTGCAAGGTCTCGGTGTGTGTGCTTTGAACTCTTCGATTGCTTTTGACTTCGGGGCTATCTTGCCTACCTTGCGGTCGCAGTTCAGAGGCACCTGCGTCAAAGGTGTCGAGAATGACAACTTTCATTTTTCTTCAATTTTTCTTTCTTTGTAATTTGCACTTAAAACCACGGAGTTTCGCGTATTTTCACGAACAATCTGAAACTTACAAAACTCACCGAAAACATATATTAGTACTCAAAAGACTCGTGAAATAGCATAATTCAAGTCACGGAAGCATATAAAATTGGACGTATAAAATACATCGATCAATGGTCGGCACTTGATGGTTTTTGGAGGCTTGGAAAAGGATATTTTCGGTGGTATCGGGAGTTTATTTCGGGAGAGTGGGAAGTATTAGGAGCATGCAGGGAAGTTTGGCTTTTGTGAGAAAAATGGCAAGAGTTTCGGAAAAGATAGCAGGTCACTTACCACTGATCCATTATTTTCTTTGCATGCGTCAGTTCCTTTCTTAACCAAGCCTCGAAGCCGGGAGGAGGTCTTTGTCTATATTAGCACGTTGGAATGTGCCTCGGTTGCCTCGAGTGGATTTTGTATCCAAAATGGGAACTAAAGGTTTCCTCATCGTATCGAGGTTATCCCTTATTTCGGGGATAACGGGATATGGGAATGCATTACCTTTCCATTCTCATTCTCCCCTTTTATCTTTCAGGGGAAAATAGAGAAGTGCAAGAAAAGATATTGCGACGTCCCCACTTATGGATTTTATTAAAATAGCCTTATGGCCCAATCAGATTGCTATGGGAGCTATGGGTTTCCCGCATCAAGTTATCCCTTGTTTAGGGGATACCATGATATGGGAATACATCACCCCTCCATTCCCGTATCTCCCTTTTTTAGGGAGAACAGGGGAAAGTGCAAAGAGGGAATGTTGCGAGGCCCCACTTGGATCTCGAAAGTTTTTAAGAATCGCCACCTTTATTTTAAGGCAAAAATAAAGGAAAACTAGAAAAAGAAAACCAGAGATTTTAAGCGGGTTCGGGGGCTAAGATTTCGAGTTGGGAAGGTGCTAGGCACCCAACTCGCCTCTTTCAGGTCTCAAAGCGTTTTTGGGCGAAGTATGCTCATTGTTATATTAATCTAGCAAATAAATAAGGTCTTATTTTGACAAGGGAAAATTAAACAGATACATTCGTGGCTACATTATTTATAGACTCGCAGCCGCCTCCTTCCAATAATTACAAACACATTTAAGAATATTTGGCCGTTATAACGACTCTTTTACATACTATTTTCTAATATAATCCGGGCAGCACAACGGCTTATATTGGCTACATTGTGCCGGATTTAAAATACAACTTTTTTTGAAAATAAATAAAAGGAAAAAATACAAATGAAATAAAAATACGCTCTTAAAGGTATTACCTTTTAGAAGCGGTGGTGTCAGCTACGTCCTCCTCGGGAGAGGGAGTCTTTTTTTGTTTTGAATTGAATTGAACTGGATTGCTGCTTGATTTGATTGATGTTTTGAGGTTTGGGCTTGTCAACTTGGGCAGAGTGACAGCTTTATTTTGGGTTGGTTTTGGCCTTTTCAGTTGGGCGGAACCTAGACTTAAGTTTTGACTTTTTTAGCTCGTTACTCGGGCAGAGTAACGGCTTATTTTGGGATTTTTGGACTGGGGTTTTGAGGTGGATACCTAACAACTAGGCTAGGGATCACTTATAACCTATGGGTTTTTGATTTGGCAGAGTTTGGACGGGGTTTGGAGATTTTAAGGGCTTCCACTCACCTATCTCGCACCTCTCGTACTAAGTGTATCGGAGAAAACGAAGCAGAGCTTCGCTGCGATAAAAATTTCACGGATGAAAAATGTGTCGAGAATGAGAAGCTGAGACCTTTATTTATACTGGAGCTTGAGGACGCAGTGGGAATTTCCTGATTTCTCTCCGTGCATCGGTAGCTTGTACGTTGCGCTTCAGAGCTTGTACCAAATTGTTGTGAGAGGGCGCATGAGAAGCATGCTTGGTGCGGCACCAAGCTTCTTCTGGCGGCACCAACAGCCCTTTTTAACTTTGAAAATTTTGCACTTTAGCCCCTGCAGTTCACTGTTTCGCACATCCTGCTTTTCCTTTCGCATTTTTGACTTCTGCAACTTGACATTCGTTAAGTTTTAACAGTTCTTGATATTTTATGTCAGTCATATACCAGGGGTACGAAATTGGGGTGTCTACAATGAGCCATTGTCGGATCTTGATGGTGTCCATCATGGTTTATTCATTGTATATGGGCGAGCGAGTTAATCACCAGCACTTTTTATATTTGGTGCCTCCAGTGACATCTCCTACACCACCAGCCTGGGTGATCGTCCCAGATTTCCTACCATACAGGTATCAGTATCTGTCAAGATACATTGTTCCTTAGAGTGATTATCCTGTCATGGCCTATGAGGAGTTTTTGAGGACAGTGCTTCATTCGGCTCCTGCAGTGGCTAGGCGTGCATCTGATGTTTATGATAGGCTGAGGCCTTCTCGTCCGGTCCCTAATGCACACTTGGATTGTTTTGTGCCTGCCGAGGACTTCTCCACCTTCCAATATCAGCATGATGGAAGACTTGTGGAGGAAGTTTTGCATGACATCGAGATCCCTGAGCGGTACCAAATTCCTGAGCAGACCCACGCGGTATATTTTCTTTGTTTTTTCCTACTTGCATCATCTTTCCTCTTCTTCTTTTTTATTTATTTGAAGCTTACATATGTATTTTTTTTTGCTTCACACTTTCTTTCCTAGGTTGCTGCTTCTTCATACAAGAAGGCGGTGAGGGTCTTTCTCAATGTCACCAAGTTATACCAGTGACTTCTAGATGAGTTCTCTTGCCGAAGGAATAATGCTATCAATCAGGCTAGGCGCCGGGGCGAGGATGATGATGATGATGAGGCTGGCAGGTCGAGTCATACTCGGCCGAGAGGACGGGAGTACAGGATTGGTGGGACCAGCGCTCGGGTCATGGGTGGAGACTTTGGCAGGAGCAGATCCTCACTTGGTCATTAGCTCCTTTATATGCATTTATTAGCCTTTTGTTGTACTAGACACTATATATATATATTCCTAAATGCAATGTAATATTATTTTTATTCTATGATGCATGTCATAAATATGAAGACTCAATTATTCTAAAAATAAAATAAATCTTGATTATTATCTAAGGATAATGGCACACTTGTGATTTATGGACGGAGGCTTGGAAGGGTACACCTTCGGATTTAAAATGGGTTTGTCTAACACTCTGTAGGGAAGAAGAGGCAGCCGCCTCTTCCTATGTCTGATATTTTTCTTCAGTAGGCAGAGACTATTGCCTAGCTTCGGTATTTTCTTTCCTTCCTCGTGAACGAACGGAGCTAATAGTGGAGCAGCCGTAGTCCAAAGTAAGGATACCAGGGAATTTTGGGAGACAGAGGAGGGACCTTTAGGCGCTGCCCATAGAGGCTGTGGGCGTGGCTCCCAGAGTTGCCATGGGAGGCACCCATGGCTTCTATTGTGTTGTGTTGTTTCAACCACTATTTGTGTACTGTGCTTAATATTCGTCAGTTTCTTCGATTTTTAGTATAAAAGGAGGTCGATGCAGCGTTTATTTTCACAATTCTTCTCAGTCTCTTTCTCTTCTCAATTCATAATCGGCTCAGAGTTCCTTCTTTTGTTCTATCTTTCTCTTATTTAGCCAGATATAAAGTTTTTGTCTTTTTCCTGAGATGGCCGTACCTGCTCACACGGATTTGGAAATGGAGATATATAAGAATGCGCTGGACCTCTGGATACTTTCCTTGCAGGAAGAGGAGCGAGATTGGTTCGAGCACATTTATGGCTATCGATGTTTTCTGTCATGACAGACCCTGCGCAATAATTGGGATATGTTGAGGCGTCCGCGTCTGTCGTCTGCAGAGCAACCTTTTTAATTTCTGTTTGAATGAACTATGCCCCACATTTGAGGAGTTTTGTGGTATGGTGGGGATGCCAACCATTGGGCCTATCGTCGTGTCTTCTGCGCGGAGTCACCATTTTATGGTGATACGGGAGTTGTTCGGCTCGACTCGCGAAGCTACTCCTGGTTTTCATAACGGAGGCAATTTAAATTTGATTGTTCTTCCTGCTGCCTATACTACGTATAGGGAAGACCCAATCAACTTGCAGCTGTAGACACCCCAATTTCGTAACCCTGATATGTAACGCTGGCATGTGATATCAAAAACTGTGTAAACTTAACAAATGTCAAGTTACAGAAGTTAAAAATGAGAAAGGCAAAGCAGGATGCGCGAAACAGTAAAATGTGAGGGATAAAAGTGTTAATTTTGAGAATGGAATAGTAGCTTGGTGCGGCCAAAAGGGGGTCTTGGCGCCGTGCCAAGAACACCTTAGATCCGCGCCCAGCTAGCTACAGTGCCTCTCCCAGTTAACGCATTGTGCAAGAACGAAAGCCTGGTGTACAAGAATTATCAACGCACTGAGAGGATTTTTAATCCCCAATGTGTCCCTTCCTCCATCTATAAATAAGAGTGTTGGGGTTCACTTCGGAAGCCTGAAAGAGATCAAGAAGAAACGCCGATAAATTCTCTGCATCATCCTAACGCTGAGAAAATAGTGAGTGAAGTGAGATAGGGAGTGGTCAGCCCATAAAGCCTTGAAACCCTGCCAAAACTTCGCCAAACCAAATTCCCACCGGTTAAAGTGATCCCTAGCTCTTTATTTAGGTATCCACCCTATTTTCCCGGCCCAAAAACCATAATGTAAGTCGTTACTCCGCCCGAGTAAGTAGGCCGAAATCACCAAAAATAAGCCGTTATTTCGCCCAACTAAATAGGCCAAAACCACCAAAACTAAGCCGTCATTCTTCCCGAGTGAGCAAGCCAAAACCACCAAAAATAAGCCGTCGCTCTGCCCAAATCACAACAGCAGCAGCATAAAAGTCTCCCTCTCCCGAGAAGGACGGAGCGAGCACACTCCACTCTAAAAGGTAATAGCCTTTAAGGGCGTTATTTTATTAAAAGTTGTTCTTTAAATCCGACCCAATGTAGAAATGATAAGCCGTTGTGCTGCCCGGATTTAGTTAGAAAATACTATGTAAAAGAGCCGTTATAATGGCCAAATATTATTAAATATATGTAATTATTGTAAAGAGACGGCTGCAAGTCCGTAAATAATGTAGCCGCAGATGTATTTATTTTTATTTCTCTGTCTTTTAATGCTTTGTTTATTTGTTAAATAAATATACCAAAAAGCATACTTTAGCCAAAAACCGCTTTTGAGACCGAAAGGGCAAGTTGGGTGCCTAGCACCTTCCCAACTCGTAACTAAGCCTCCGAACTTGTTTTATAATCTCTGGTTTTTTATTTTTTTGTTTTTGCTTTATTTTTGCCTTAAAAATAAAGATGGCGACTCTATAAAACATTTTGGATCCAGTGGGGCCTCGCAACAATCCTTTTTTGCACTTTTCCGTTTTCCCCTAAAAAATGGAGAATGAGAATGAAAGGGTGATGTATTCCCATATCCTGGTATCTCCTAAACAAGGGATAACTTGATGCGGGAAACCCAAAGCACCCATAGTGATCCAAAGTAGGCCATAAGACTATTTTCATAAAATCCATAGTGGGGGCGTCACAACATCCTTTTTTGCACTTTTTCGTTTTCCCCTAAAAAAGGAAAAATTGGAATGAAAGGGTGATACATTCACATATCCTAGTATCCCTTAAACAAGAGATAACTTGATGCGGGAAACCCAAAGTTCCCATATTGGATCAAAAATCCACTAAAGTCAACCGAGGCGTATTCCAACGCACTATTTGAGACAGCATTCATCTCGCACTTTTAATTTTGTTTTCCCCTAAACAAGGGAGGATGAAATGACAACAGTGGTGTCCCGCATCCGCACATACGCGCACCCCTATCCAAGGGCACGCGGGGCGCGGGCGCAGTCCGGGCGACCCATAGTGGCGACTCTGTTGGGGAGATCGTTTTATTTTAAATAAAATGGAGGGCTAGACTCATAAAAAAAAAAAAAACTTTTTTTGTTTTTTCTTTGTTTCTGGCTAAATTAAAGTATGGTTGTTATATTAATTGATGCATTTGAATATTGCGTTCCTATACATCTGTGTCTATATTTGTGGATATGATCCTTCATCTTGCAACAGTTTCGTTCCGATAACTGTTACATGTATATATAAAAATATTTCTTTAAAAAAAACAAAAAAATCATCAAAAATATATATATGTCATATATATATGTCATATATATATATATATATATATATATATATTTGCAATAAAATTCCGAGCAGCACAATAAAATGGCTGGGGCTTTATTTTTAATATTGCTTTATTTTTGGCCTTATATTTATTTATTTTGTTCTGTTTATTATTTCCCAAAATTTGTACATATTTACATTCATTCTGTCATTTTATTTTGGGGACATAGGACCATATTTGTAATTAATTAATAGGAATAGGTAGATTCCTTGCTTTTCTTTCTATTTCTTAATGTGATGTGCTTACTTGCTCGCGCTCAAACTAAAAAGCCGAGAAAATCCACACATAACAGCAAGTGGTCATTTCTTCTCAACGAGTTTGACATAACTTATGTCACATTCAAATCTATCAAAGGGAGCGTGATTGCAAACCACTTAGCCGATCTACCCTTGAAGGCCGAAGATGTGACCGAGCCTGACTTCCCAGACGAAGGTGACTTAGAAATCACTTATCATGACACCAGCTGGCAGATGTTCTTTGACAGAGCCACAAATAAAAGAGGCTTTGGCATATGAATCTTGCTCATCAACCCAGCCGATTCTCATACTCCGCTGGCCATAAGGTTGGAATTCGAATGCTCAAATAACGCAGCGGAATATGAAGGCTGTATTGCTGGCCTAGAAGAAGCTCTCCAAAAGGGAGCCAAAGATCTCGAAGTCTATGGAGACTCTGCCTTAATTATAAATCAAGTCGAAGGGAGATGGAAAACCCAAGATCCACGGCTGCAGCTCTATCATGCCAAACTAACAGCACTTGCTGCCCGATTTGATTCTATCTCGTTCCACTATCTTCCACGAGATAGAAATCAATTCGTCGATGCCCTAGCCACTCTGGCATCGCTAGTCCAAATTCTCACAGAGACTAATGTTCAGCCATTCGTAGTCGGGAAGAAGGCCACTCCGGCATACTGCTTCAAGATTAATGCAGCCCCTGAAGCAGACCATGAACCCTGGTATGTTGATATCCTAAATCTGCTTCAGAACTGTAGCTATCCTCCCGGCCTAGACAAAAGGGGGAGAGTCTCCCTGCGAAGGTGGGCCTTAAAATTTGTACTCACCGGTGGCAGCCTGTATAAGAGGCACTATCAAGGCCTTAACTTATTATGTGTCGATCAGGCCAAAGCTGAGCAAATCATGGATCAACTGCATGGTGGTACCTACGGGCTCCACATGAATGGCCATATGCTGTCCAAAAAAATTATCCGATAGGGGTACTATTGGAGTACACTTGAAACCGATTGTATTCGCTGGGTGCCACGTTGTGAAAAATGCCAACGCTTTGCTAATCTACAACATGTGCCCCCGCATGTCCTATATAACTCCACAACCCCCTAGCCCTTCTCAACATGGGGAATCGACGTCATAGGCCAAATTCACCCAAAGGGATCCAATGGCCACAAATATGTCTTAGTAGCCGTCGATTACTTTACAAAGTGGGTGGAAGCCTCTTCCTATAAAATCCTAAATGCTCGAAAGGTGTCCGAATTCATCCGGGCCAACATAATATATCGCTATGGGGTACCTTTCGAGATAATCTCCCACAACGGCTCGCATTTTGAAGGGGACGTGAATCGTTTGCTCAACGAGTTCAAGATGCAAAGGCACAAATCCTCCCCCTACCGGCCACAAGCCAATGGTGCCGTCGAAGTAGACAACAAAACACTAGAAAATATTATCAGGAAAATGGCTAACACAGGAAGAGACTGGCCTGAAAAATTGCCGTTAGCCCTCTGGGCTATCGCACCTCAGTCTGCACACCCATTGGGGCTACCCCCTACTCTCTAGCATATGGCATGGAGGCGGTACTGCACATAGAAGTTGAAATACCATCATTAAGAGTAATGATGGAATCAGGCGTGGCAGAGATTGACTGGGTCAAAGGGCGATTTCAAGAATTGGCCCTAATTGACAAACGACGCCTACTAGCCCTAGAGCATACCCGAGCGTATCAAAGGCGCATAGCCCGGGCCTTCAATAAAAACGTCAAAGGCAGCGACATCCAAGTCGGAGATCTTGTGCTTCGATAAAAACCCCCTAGTTATGTTGATACTAGGGGAAAATAGAAATCTCCATGGATGGGACCATACATTGTCGAGGAGATCCGGTCAGGACGTGTCGTACTTCTCACAAACCAAGAAGAAGAAGACCTTGTCCAGCCCTTCAATCTCGACAAGCTCAAAAGGTATTATGCTTGAGCTAATTTATCCAGCAGTTGCTTCCTTCTCCAACTCGCTAGGCTGAAAACCCGAAAGGGTGGCCTAGGCAAAAATTAGAGCATATAAAAAACAATAAAAGAAGAAATAAGGGATCGTTGGGTTGAAAACCCGAAAGGGCAGCCTAGGAAAAAATTAGAGCATGTATAAAAAAAATGAGGAGAAAAAGGGGAGGGAAGAAACTAGTTGAGTCCTCGGCATTCTACCTCCAGTCTTCAGCGTACAAGGGGCTCGACTAACAGGAAAGAGAAAAAAACCACGACAGAAAGCTCGCAATAAAACACTAAATATAAAATTTGCAGGTCCTATGGTGCAACTTAGGAATAATTGTTAAAGAAATTTAGATTATGCATTATCTGCCGGTACATATATATTATTGCCTTTATCCCCCCCTTGTTCCCCCATAAATTTTCCCTTCTTTTCCAGCTCAAGCCCCAAGGTGGTCCATCAGTGTCTGTGGCGTCTGCCCAGCCGGGCCCATATACTCCTCCTACGAGGCGCAGAAGAAGCTCTAGTCTCACCTGTATGTGAGCCTCCAGAAGTATCCTCCTATTCATCATCAGCATCCCCATTCTCCTGGGCAGCTGCATTACTTGGACCGGCCCTATCTTTTCTAAAAGCAGTGCCCCATCCAGGCGGAGGAGGAGGGACAGCCTCCTCTGGCTCCCATGGGTTATTCTCCCTGCTTGCGATGCTCAGCCGAGGAAGCTCATTGCCATCATTTATGAAAGTCGTGCCCCATCCAGTCTGAGGGGGAGGAGCAGCCACTTCCGGTTCCCAAGGGTTGTGTTGCCTGCTTGCATTGCTTAACCTGTGGGGCGCATTGCTAGGACCCGCTGTGTTTGATCCAGGAGCTGTCTGGGCACCAAGATTATGTACCCGCATGAACTCCTCCCGCAAGGCCTTAGGAACGACTGGCCCCGAACTGTCAATTTCCTCACCTATCTCCATCAGGCGAGCATCTATCCCGCTAGCAATGTGACGGCCCAGCAAATTCCTCAGTCCGCGCCTGATCACGCGGGATGCCCCCTCGGCAGCCACCATTATCCATGCCAGATATTCATGGGAAAGAAGCATGTAATCAGAAAAAAAAAATAGGCGACCTCCAGCCTATCAAAATCCCGTTGCCACATTTCCTGGATAGTGGTACCCAGGTCGTCGTCATTATTATCCGCCTCCAGATATACAGGACGAGTTGGGTTAGGGATCAGCTGTTCTCTCCCGAATTGGCGCAAGATCCGGTCAGGTCTATAAAAAGAAGTCTGCTCAATACCCAGCAAGACTACTTGATTATACTCTGCGGAATACATAAGGAAGCCCCGAATCTGCTAATGGTGGATCACCCAGACTATATATATGGAGCTCCTGCGGAAAAAGTTCTCAGCCCAATCAAACTCTGAATAATTGGTCTGAGGAAAGTGATCACGAGGCCATAAAGTCTTGGGTCATACAATGCTCCATGCGGTACAGGGCCCATCACCCAAAGAAAATGCTCCTCCAGCCACATTTGGAGCGAAATGGGGCTGCAAGTAGGGAATAATTCATCGCCGCCTGCAAAAGCATTCAGGCCCGCTAGAGCCTCCGCCAGAATCACCGGAACAATATTTAGCCGGTGATCTCATGCCTGCAATGCTAGGTCAACGACCCACACATCGATAAATCCGGGTTGGCCCACCAACAAATACCTCCCTACCACGCAAAGGAAAAGCACAGACAGCCGACTCCTCAAATAATCTATGTCATCCTCCATGAATTCTGTAAAGACTCCAGGAAAGACAGTCAAATCAAAAGTTACTCCATCATAAAACCACGAAGAAGCGCGCAGGTAGTGCGAAATAGCTCCACGATGTCCATATGGGATGCCTCTGTAGAAGGCACGAATCGAGCGAGAAGGTGCCACCCCCAGCATTGCACAAAATTCTTCGTAAGTGTGGCACATTTCATTCATATCGAAGTTAAAAAGGTGGTCCTGAGGAGACCAAAACCTGGAGGCTCCCCTCAGCATGTCCCAATTTATGATAACATTCCTCCAGGATAACAGGCACCTGAATCCAAAAATGTGATCGAACCAATCACTCTCGTTTAACCGCAGGGAGAGAATCCAAAAAATCCAAAGCATTCTCGTAAATTTCTATCTCTAGCGCTGTGTGAATTCGTGAAGCCATTTGTAAGAAGAATGCAAAAGGATTATAGGGGAAAAGAGGCAATGGCTAAGCAGAAGCGAGCTTAGAAGTTTGTAAGAGAGAGGCTAATGAATTTGTGAAGAGGTAAGTAATCCCCCGTCCGCCTTTTATACCAAAGATTCAAGCGGATGATTTACGAGCACGAGGTGAGCTTGATGTTGAGCAGGATTGCCTGTAGAAAAATCTAGTCTTGTAGCCGCCATAAGCCTTTTCCACGGCGCCGCGCGAAAACTCCTGACCTTTGGCTGCCCGACCTCCTCCCATTGTTCCTGAAGCGCGGGTTTCTGGTTTTTCTGCCCGTCCGATTGCTTGTCATTGCTTGTCGATCACGAGAAAGTTAAAGAAGCTAGAAAGAAAGGCTACACACACTAGCAACGACCATTATATGCCCAGGAAACAGGAGAAGGCGGCTGCCTCTCCCTCCCCGTGTATCACCAGAAAAGCCCGCCAAGCCTGAAGGTGTATTCTTATAAAACCCTTTTGTTTAAAATACAGCGTGCCATTACCCTTAGATATTGGTATAGCTCCATTTTATGCATGTGTTTGGGTCTGCATTTGTAATATTTTTGCATCATATAAGATTATATTGCATTGTATAATAAATGTGAAATGACGCAAGTAGCTAGGATTCAGCGCCTAATGCTTTCAATGTAACTTGTGAAAAAGCTACAATGGAAGTCACAATAGACTGAAAAATAACAAAAACAGCGGAAGACTTAATACTAAAGAACGAAATTAATCACAAAAGTTTACAAAACAATCTACAAGCTTATACTTGTAGATCTAGCCTCATGGCCAAAAAGATTTCACTAAAAACGATTAATTGTTTTACAAAAACATATGTGAAATCACACAAAAATATTCTCACAAGATAATGAATCTTGGAGAACAAAAACCCCACATAAACAAGTTAAACAAAACGTGGGAAGAAACAAAATCAGCTTCCTTTAAACAAAACAGAAGACAAAAACCGCTTTCAAGACGATATGTTATCGCCAATGTAGCCGCATTGACAAACATTCGGACTGCTCCACTTCGGGTCAGAACTGCTCGAAGACACCTCGATTCGCTCCACAGCTTATATGATTTTTGTTCTCTTCGGAGCTCTACAAGAAGCACGAATCCTTGCTCCTAAATATATAGTTATGCGCTCCTACACACACCCAAAAACAGTCATTGTCTACTACAAGGAAAAGGATTAGAACTTAAGGAAAAAATCAACAACTTACTAAACTAATGGGATTTTGTTACCAAATATGAAAGTGGTCAACAATCATGGTTAGACTAGGATTAAGGCACGGTTTTGGTGAAAGATTTGACCAAGATTTTATTACAAAAAACAATTACTAGAATTTAGGTCCAAGAAACCACAAATCTTTAGGAATATTTTGTTTCCAAAAATGAAACCAAAAATCTTTAGGAATATTTTGTTTCCAAAAATGACTCATAAAAATTTTATTTCCAAATATATTCACCAAAACTTTATGACCAAGAAAGGTGAAAACAAGACTAAAATAGGTTATGCCTATTTTACCCTTACAATCTCCCCCTTTGTTGAACCTTTCTGGTCAAATCAAAAGACAAGTGTTTATTCAACACCAATCAAACCATCTAACCTGCATAGATTAGAAAATCTTATCTCCCCCTGAATTTGTGCAAGGTATAAAATCAGAAATCATTATTAAGCACAAATCAGAACATACCAATGATGCACTCTCATGCATACAAAATCATCATCATCACCAGAAACACTTGATCTCTCTCCCCCTATTTGACCGGAAAAGGAAGAGGGATAAACAATCTTTTAGGAACTCTCAAAAATCAAAGATCTTGAAAAACACAATGAAATGTTCACCATGATTTGATCACACCACTAGCAATAACTGAGCACATTATATCCAGATTCAAAACCTATTAGATCCACACAAAAATTAGACAACCACTAAATATTTTTCAACATGGAGATTTTTGGAAATTGATTTGCACAGTTTATATTATGACAAAATTTCACCAAGCTGATATCCTTGCCAACAATGCATGTCCTAAAATTTTATGCCTAAAAACATGATAACTAAAAGCTAGGCAAAAGAAATTAAAAAAATGCAATAACACACAAGTGATAAAGACCATATCAAAGGATGTAGTTCCTAATGTAACTGCATTGGGAGATGCATTCGCCAAAATTTTGATTTTATGATCAATATTGCTTTTTTTTTGTTTTTTTGTTTTCTCAACCAGATTTCTCTCCCAAGATCATAAATTTTTCATAACAAAAATCCATAGGTACTTTATTTCCCTAGGAATATAGCTTCTACTTTATTTCAAGCTATAAAAACATGTGCCACTAGGAACCTTTCACACTATTTACCAAGGGAAGCCACTTAACTTTTTGATCAACCCATGAAATCCGAGGTTTCATAGTCCCAAAAGAAAGGTGCCACAACCTTGTTCATAGGTAGCTCTTTTCCGTTAGGTAGCTTTCACACTTTTTCAATTAAAGGGAGTCAATTTACTCAAGATCAACCCATGAGAACCTAAGTTCCATAGTACCTTGACAAATTGCAGCATCCCAAAAATTTCAAAAAGTAGCTCTTTCCTTTGTGGACTTTAAATATACTCAAGAACTGGGACAGAGAGAGAATTATAACAAAAAAAATCACAACATATTTTGAATGAAATTCCCAAGAAACCACAAGAGGCACATACATGTGAGTCAATGATCTAGAGTGCCCTTTAAAGACAAAATGCAATCATGCCTAGTTTTATTTTTTTTATAATTCACAAGTGTAAAATCATATGGCACACAAAACACAAGAGATTTCCAAAGATTGAAAAATCTCTAAAAAACAAGACACTTGGCAAATATATCAACAAGATGATTTTCAGTCCCAACATGTACAATGCAAACAATTTACATATTCAACCAAGTCTCTAATAAAGTGGTGTCTTATATCAATGTGTTTTGTTCGAGAATTATGAACTGGATCTTTGTGCTAAGTAAAATGCATAGGTGTTATCAAAAAACAAGGTTAACACATCAATGTGTAGCACATAATCTTTGATCATTTGGAGCATCCATAAAAGAGTTAAGGCTTCTCTCAAAAATATTTTGATAAGCATGCAATTTTTTGTGAATCAACCTTACCTCTTCTCCTTGTATATATGCAATCATGAATATTACCTATCACTTGAGAAATTGGATGGTTTTTCTGTATGCGGCTGGGAATGTCTGGGAATGTCATGGCTGAATGTTCGGGACCTATTTTTGTTCGGGACCTAAGTTTTTGAAAGTTCGGGAGACACATTTAGAATACGCGCCGATGTCAATGTATTGCCGATGTAGCAACATTCGGAATGACACATTGGGTGAATCACATTGGCTGACATTGGTGAACTCCGAGAATATGCTCTCTCGATCGTGCATGTTCGGTTCGGATCTTGTTACGAATATTTTGGAGGAGATTCTTCATAGAACTGCTTAGCACCATGACATATATCAAAGGGTTCACAGTATTTGGACTTGCCTTTGTCATTACTACCCTTAGGAATCCACATCTGTTTAAAAACTTTAGTTTGGTTTTTCTGAGAATGAGATTTCTGATGCGACTTCAGATGAGTCTTCCAATGTGACTTCCAATGTTGCTGCATTGGTTGTTGCATTGGCTGTCTCATACGATGTTGCATCGATTTTACCAAGAAAGCACGCCTAACATCATCCTCATATATAGCCTTTTTCAGAAAACAAAAAGGTTGTATATGTCCAGGCTTATGACAAAAATGACACAAAAAAATTTTCTTTCTTGATTTCGGTTTTTCAAAGAAATTTAGATTTTGAAAATTTTGTGTGGGATGTTTTGGTTCAGTAGACATACCTTCACCTTCTTTCACAAACATCTTGGGCCTGAATCCAATACCAGACTTACCAGAATTATCAGAATTCAACATCTCATCCATTGTTTGTTGGCTTGAGTTCCATTTAGCCATGGTTTCATTGGCTAGGATGAGCTTTTCTTTCAGATCTTCAATCTCCACATCTTTCTTACTTAACAGACTCTCCAACCTTGTAACACACTCCTTTTGTTCTTCATTAGCCTTTTTCAGCAGTTTGTTTGCCTTTCCAAGCACTATAACTTGATGAGCTCTCTTTTCCCAATCTTTGTACTGACTCTTTGTAACCTTCTAGCGAGGTCGATTCGGGTTCTCCATCGTCTTCTAGGGCGACGAAGAGTTAAAAAACAATGATCTTCCCAACTTTTGTCCAATGTAGCTTCGATGTGACTTAGATGTAGCTACATTGGGAGTCACATTGGCCGAAAATCTCGCAAAATCGGATGGAGAGTTGTGTACAGCGCGAGAGTGATGAGATCACCTAGATCTTCATCATCACTATCACTCAAAGTAGCGAAAAATTCAAACCCTTCTTTCTCAAAGTATTAGCACATTGATTAGCATAATGTCCAAACCCTTGACAAGCCCTACATTGAATAGAATCAATATTTTTACTTCTAGATGTAGGCTGCTTAGCAAAAGGATTGGTAAAAGATTTTTCAGGGGTTTGAAAAGAACTTTCTTTGTGAGGAAATTTGCTAGGCTCAGTTTTGAAAATTGTTTGGGTGATAGAAGATGGAGATCTGTTTTGCCCTTTGCTTTCAAAATATTTTTAAACTTTGTTGTTAAAAATCCATTGACTCTTCACCAAAATCGATTCCTCAATCTCCTTATGCAATTCAAGAAATTCAGAAGAGATATCAACAACAGAAGGAAAAGCAATACTATCATCAGAAGGAGTAGAGGATGACACAGCTTTGCCTTTATTCTTAATTTTCTCATTGAGGTTTAGCTCAAAATTTTGAAGAATACCAGCTAGTCTTTCAAAACCAATTTTGTCAATATCATGAGCTTCCTCAATAGCACAAATTTTCACATTAAACATTTCAGGCAAAGTTCACATCATCTTGCTAACAAGACGATCATTGGTGATAGGATCACCCAAAGCAAGAGCAGAGTTAGATATATCAAGTAATCTAGCATAGTAAGACATAATATCTTCATCTTCATTCATCCTTGTGTTTTCAAATTGAGTGGTAAGCAATCTTAATTTAGAAGCACGAACACTGGAAGGTCCTTCACACAAGGTTTGAAGGGCCTCCCAAACATCTTTAGCAGACTCATAGTTGGCTATAACCCTAAAGGTGTTAGCATCAAGAGCTTTGTATATGGCAGACAAGGCTTCAGAATTAAAAGAGGCAATGTTTCTATCATTATTAGACTAATCTGCTTCTTTGGTGATCTTTACATCACCATCATCAGTAGTTTTGGGAGGCTCTACCAGAATCAACTCTTAGTGATGTCAAGAGGAGGCTCTGATACCAATTGAAAGGACGCAAGTAGCTAGGATTCTCAAAACTGCCTAATGCAGTTTCCAATGTAACTTGTGAAAAAGCTACAATGGAAGTCACAATAGACAGAAAAATAACAAAAACAGCGGAAGACTTAATACTAAAGCACGAGATTAATCACAAAAGTTTACAAAACAATCTACAAGCTTATACTTGTAGATCTAGCCTCATGGCCAAAAAGATTTCACTAAAAACGATTAATTGTTTTACAAAAAAATATGTGAAATCACACAAAAATATTCTCACAAGATAATGAATCTTGGAGAACAAAAACCCCACATAAACAAGTTAAACAAAACGTGGGAAGAAACAAAATCAGGTTTCTTTAAACAAAACAGGAAGACAAAAACAGTTTCAGCACTTTTGATGTTACTGCCAATGTAGCTGCATTGACAGCAACATTCGGACTGCTCCAGTTCGGGTCTGAAAAACTGCTTAAGAGACACCTCGATTCTACTCACAGCTTCTATGGTTTTTGTTCTCTTTCTGGAGCTCTACAAGAAGCACGAATCCTTGCTCCTAAATATATAGTTATGCGTCTCCTACACACACCCAAAAACAGTCCGTCTACTACAAGGAAAAGGATTAGAACTTAAGGAAAAAATCAACAACTTACCAAACTAATGGGATTTTGTTACCAAATATGAAAATGGTCAACAATCATGGTTAGACTATGATTAAGGCACAATTTTGGTGAAAGATTTGACCAAGATTTTATTACCAAAAACAACTCCTAGAATTTAGGTCCAAGAAACCACAAATCTTTAGGAATATTTTGTTTCCAAAAATGAAACCAAAAATCTTTAGGAATATTTTGTTTCCAAAAATGACTCATAAAGATTTTATTTCCAAATATATTCACCAAAACTTTATGACCAAGAAAGGTGAAAACAAGACTAAAATAGGTTATGCCTATTTTACCCTTACAAAATGTTTGTACATGTTTCAGTAAAAAAAAAGGGGGGGGGGAAAGAAAAACTAATAATCACAGGCATCCAAGACAAATGTGCTCGGGACGACTGGCTCCTGTCAAGACCACCACCCATGACCCAAGGACCCCCTGTGCCACCAGCTCTGTATGCTCGACCTCTGCGCCGAGCGCGGTTAGACCCGACATCTGCATCATCGTCGTCACCATCCCGACGCCTTTGGCGCCGCCAAGTGTCACTCCCCCTGGAGGAAAATTACGTCAGTAAGCTTTTGATAAAGCTTTCTAATGCTAAAGAATCCCCGCACCAGCCTCTTGTAGGTAGACACATTCACCTGAGAAAAAAATGAGATAGTGAAAAGAGAATATATTAGTCTCTAAAAAAATAATAGACATGCATAAAAGGAGAAAAATGATGAAAAAAAATATGTTTGTATGATATAAAAAAAAGAGAAAAGAGAAAGAAATAAATGTAAAGGTAAATGTGTCAAACGAACGGGCCTGCTCCGAAACCGGACGCTCCTCAGGGATCTCGACATCTGGAAGAACCTCCTCTACCATATGACCACCCCACTGATATTGGAATGTAGAAAAGACGTTGTCAGTCTCAGCAAACTCCAGATTCTCGTCGAGAAATGAGGTGGAAGGCCCTGGTCTAGCAGAGGCGTCAGAAGCCTGGCTGGGCGCAGCAGGAGAAGGAAAAGGAGGATGAAGCACTGTCCTCAAGAAATCCTCATATGCCATAATCGGAAAATCTATCGCTGGCATAAGGAATTTTGACAGGTACTGATACCTGTTCGGCAGTTGATCGGGCTCTATCACTCAGAAAGGGGGCCGAGGAGGCACCACTGGAGGTACTAAAATCGACTAATGCTGGCGATTAACCCGCTCGGCCATATATAAAGAATCCACCATAATGGATACCATTAGTATCCGGCAGTGGCTCAATGCCAAGGCAACCGCATAATGCTCATTCAGGCCCTCCCAAGGAAGGAAGTGCACCGTAATCGGACTCGAGCTAGTGATCTGCTCATGCACTCGTTCCTTCTTTGCACAACCGCTGTCCTGTTTTGGCTGAACCTTGTTCCCATAAATGAACTGAAGTAGATACGGTGGGTGGTGGACACGCTGATGGAGATGACCTGGCGTGAAATGAAAAAATGAAAAAGCCTAGACCTGCAAAGAAAAAGAGAAGAAATTTTATCAGCAATAAAAAATGTATGCTGCGAAAAAAATAATAATAATGATAAAGAAAGAAGCAGCAAATGTAGGAAAAGGCATATATCTCCCACGCCGAGGCAAATCCATTCAGGGTCGGCGAGTCATTCCGGCAAGCCCTGTCCATAGAAGCATATAATTCGGCCAGGCCCGCCTGCCCCCAATCATAGGTAGGGATCCGCTCAAAATTAGCCAAGCAGGCCAAGACGGACACCCTCAAGGTGGTTGAAGAATTGACAAAAAGCGACGTGCCGAGGAAGAAAAATATGAATGCTCTAGTCGCATGGGTCACGACGGCAAAGTCATTTTCTTGCACCCGCCCAGCGTTGTCTAGGAGCCAGTGTCGCATGCTGCCAATGAAAATCTCATTCGTTGATTTAAATTCTGGCTCGAACCCCAAGAAGTCCTCCACCTCCTCTGGATGCCGAGGAAGAGTAGAGTTAGGAGCCAGAGTCTCCCTGATGCTGGTAGGAAGGTCGGTGATAGCGGCAAAGTCACAAGGGGTCATGGTCGCCTCCCCCCAGCTGAAATGAAAGGTATGGGTGGTGTTGGTCCCAAAATAGGCTCAATCTAGGCTAGAAGGGGGGGGGGTTGAATAGCCTAGTTATATTTTTATAAAAACTTTTCGTAAACACTTCTTAAGGATTTCTTGATAGGTTTAAATAGAAGTGTTTAGGCAGCGGAAACAAGGTAGATTCTGAACTATCAAGAGTGTTGTTTAGGTAGTGCAGAATCTGGAACAATTAAGCACAAGCAGCTAATAAGAGTAATAAGAACAGTTTGAACAGCACACATGAATTTGAAGTGGTTCGTACTGTGAATAGTACTACATCCACTACCAAAGTGGTTAGCTTTGAATTTTAAAAGTGCACTTGTTTATCCACTAGGTTTATGATTAAGATCTCTAATGGATCGTGTACAAAATGAGTTTTTAACCAAGTGTAGAAAGGTGAGAGAGGCAATCAACGATTAATTGTTCTCTTCACGTGCAGAATTAAAGAACAGTTTAAAGACAAACTAAATGAAGCTGAGAAAGAATTAAGATGGCAGATCTGCAGCTTCAGAAAGTTTGGTGAAGTGTTAGTCCTTGTCCTTTGATCTCTTGAATGCTTGAGTGTTGAAGATGAAGCTTGAGAGTTTAATGCGCAAGAGTTGTTTTTTCAGATCTTCAAAACTTGAATAAATACCAGGAAGAGATCTTTGGACCGTTGGACTGAGACATGGAGAGCTGTGTCCAACGTTTTATTGCATTGAATGCAATTCGGCGCTTTGGGAGATGTATCTGCCACAGTCATCAGAGATGCAGTGTGCAGAGAAGACATTCCTAATTTGAGTAAGGTTTCAGATTGCAGTCTCTGCAGCTTGGAAAGTCTTCTTAGCCAAAACGGGTAATGTCTTCAGTCTTCAGGTTTCAGGAGACAGTCTGGACAGTTGTCATCATGCAGAGTTGACTTCTTGAAAATGAAATTTAATGAAGAGATAAAGACTAGATATTTTCAAAAAATATCTAAATAGGTGTACACGTGTCATAATATCGTGATTTGGCCAATATGATTTTGCGGTCTTTGAGCAGACTATAAAGTTTGCTGTTTCTCCAAGGCTGCTGAAGAGGCTAGCAAAACCGCGCCTAAGACTAACACTTAAACAGTTCTAAACACATTGATTCTAAGACAGTTGCCACACTAATCGGCACGCAGACCTTTTAGTCACTGTATAATAGAATCAGAGGATGACTCAACCAAATCTAGAATTAGGAATCAACAATCTCCTCCTATTTGGTTGATGTCATCATCTCAGCTACTAACAGACTTTGAATCATGCACTGAGAAAATAACATGTCTTAAATATTTTTAATAAGAGCAGACATGCCTCTCAGAACAGAAGCCTTAGTAGAGAGATAGCTACTAGACTAAGTACTTACAAGAAAAAGGCATTAAAATCAAGTACTAAGTAAAACAATGTTTAAATCTATGAGATAAGCACACATGCAACATGTAAAGATTTAAACACGAAGTTTAAATAGAGCAGATAATATCAAGATAAAGCAGTTTAAACTTTGAAAGAAACTTAAGTCATTTGTGATAAAACAAAATTTGTTTAAGCAGCAAGTTTTGGCAAAAGCAAAGGCATAGTTTAAAAATAAAGATACATAGCAGTACCAACAGTTGAGAATAGATTGGGTTGAGTGCGTCGTCGTTCTAAGTAGTCTCCAACCCAGACTCTGATTCTGTCATTCAGGCGTTCTCGGAGTCGGTTCTGTTCTTCAATCAGGGCTTGATTCAAGAAGTGAGTAGCTCTCTCCTCCCTGATTAAGGATTTCTTGATAGGTTTAAATAAAAGTGTTTAGGCAGCGGAAACAAGGTAGATTCTGAACTATCAAGAGTGTTGTTTAGGTAGTGCAGAATTTGGAACAATTAAGCACAAGCAGCTAATAAGAGTAATAAGAACAGTTCGAACAGCACATATGAATTTGAAGTGGTTCGTACTGTGAATAGTACTACATCCACTACCAAAGTGGTTAGCTTTGGATTTTAAAAGTGCACTTGTTTATCCACTAGGTTTATGATTAAGATCTCTAATGGATCGAGTACAAAATGAGTTTTTAACCAAGTGTATAAAGGTGAGAGAGGCAATCAACGATTAATTGTTCTCTTCACGTGCGAATTAAGAACAGATTTAAAGACAAACTAAATGAAGGAGAAAGAATTAAGATGGCGGTCTGCGGCTTGAAAAGTTTGGTGAAGTGTAAGTCCTTGTCCTTTGATCTCTTGAATGCTTGAGTGTTGAAGATGAAGCTTGAGAGTTTAATGCACAAGAGTTGTTTTTCGAGATCTTCAAAACTTGAATAAATACCGGGGAAGAGATCTTTAGGCCGTTGGTGAGACATGGAGAGGCGTGTCCAACGTTTTATTGCATTGAATGCAATTCGGCGCTTTGGGAGATGTATACGCCACAGCAGTCATCGAAGATGCGGTGTGCGAGAGAAGACATTCTAATTTGAGTAAGGTTTCGATTGCAGCGATCTCTGCGGCTTGGAAAGTCTTCTTAGCCAAAACGGGTAATGTCTTCAGTCTTCAGGTTTCAGGAGACAGTCTGGACAGTTGTCATCATGCAGAGTTGACTTCTTGAAAATGAAATTTAATGAAGAGATAAAGACTAGATATTTTCGAAAATATCTAAATAGGTGTACACGTGTCATAATATCGTGATTTGGCCAATATGATTTTGCGGTCTTTGAGCAGACTATAAAGTTCTTTGTTTCTCTCTTGAAAAGGCTAGCAAAACCGCGCCTAAGACTAACACTTAAACAGTTCTAAACACATTGATTCTAAGACAGTTGCCACACTAATCGGCACGCAGACCTTTTAGTCACTGTATAATAGAATCAGAGGATGACTTAACCAAATCTAGAATTAGGAATCAACAATCTCCTCCTATTTGGTTGATGTCATCATCTCAGCTACTAACAGACTTTGAATCATGCACTGAGAAAATAACATGTCTTACATATTTTTAATAAGAGCAGACATGCCTCTCAGAACAGAAGCCTTAGTAGAGAGATAGCTACTAGACTAAGTACTTACAAGAAAAAGGCATTAAAATCAAGTACTAAGTAAAACAATGTTTAAATCTATGAGATAAGCACACATGCAACATGTAAAGATTTAAACACGAAGTTTAAATAGAGCAGATAATATCAAGATAAAGCAGTTTAAACTTTGAAAGAAACTTAAGTCATTTGTGATAAAACAAGCTGTTTAAACAGCAGAAGTTTTGGCAAAACAGCATAGTTTAAAAATAAAGATACATAACCGAGTACCAACAGATTCAGAATAGATTGGGTTGAGTGCGTCGTCGTTCTAAGTAGTCTCCAACCCAGACTCTGATTCTGTCATTCAGGCGTTCTCGGAGTCGGTTCTGTTCTTCAATCAGGGCTTGATTCAAGAAGTGAGTAGCTCTCTCCTCCCTGATTAAGGATTTCTTGATAGGTTTAAATAAAAGTGTTTAGGCAGCGGAAACAAGGTAGATTCTGAACTATCAAGAGTGTTGTTTAGGTAGTGCAGAATTTGGAACAATTAAGCACAAGCAGCTAATAAGAGTAATAAGAACAGTTCGAACAGCACACATGAATTTGAAGTGGTTCGTACTGTGAATAGTACTACATCCACTACCAAAGTGGTTAGCTTTGGATTTTAAAAGTGCACTTGTTTATCCACTAGGTTTATGATTAAGATCTCTAATGGATCGAGTACAAAATGAGTTTTTAACCAAGTGTATAAAGGTGAGAGAGGCAATCAACGATTAATTGTTCTCTTCACGTGCAGAATTAAAGAACAGTTTAAAGACAAACTAAATGAAGCTGAGAAAGAATTAAGATGGCAGATCTGCAGCTTCAGAAAGTTTGGTGAAGTGTAAGTCCTTGTCCTTTGATCTCTTGAATGCTTGAGTGTTGAAGATGAAGCTTGAGAGTTTAATGCACAAGAGTTGTTTTTTCAGATCTTCAAAACTTGAATAAATACCAGGAAGAGATCTTTAGACCGTTGGACTGAGACATGGAGAGCTGTGTCCAACGTTTTATTGCATTGAATGCAATTCGGCGCTTTGGGAGATGTATCTGCCACAGTCATCAGAGATGCAGTGTGCAGAGAAGACATTCCTAATTTGAGTAAGGTTTCAGATTGCAGTCTCTGCAGCTTGGAAAGTCTTCTTAGCCAAAGCAGGTAATGTCTTGATCTTGAGTTTCGAGAGACAGACGGTTGTCATCATGCAGAGTTGACTTCTTGAAAATGAAATTTAATGAAGAGATAAAGACTAGATATTTTCGAAAATATCTAAATAGGTGTACACGTGTCATAATATCGTGATTTGGCCAATATGATTTTGCGGTCTTTGAGCAGACTATAAAGTTTGCTGTTTCTCCAAGGCTGCTGAAGAGGCTAGCAAAACCGCGCCTAAGACTAACACTTAAACAGTTCTAAACACATTGATTCTAAGGCAGGTTGCCACACTAATCGACGAACCTTTTAGTCCTTGTATAATAGAATCGAGGATGACTCAACCAAATCTAGAATTAGGAATCAACAATCTCCTCCTATTTGGTTGATGTCATCATCTCAGCTACTAACAGACTTTGAATCATGCACTGAGAAAATAACATGTCTTAAATATTTTTAATAAGAGCAGACATGCCTCTCAGAACAGAAGCCTTAGTAGAGAGATAGCTACTAGACTAAGTACTTACAAGAAAAAGGCATTAAAATCAAGTACTAAGTAAAACAATGTTTAAATCTATGAGATAAGCACACATGCAACATGTAAAGATTTAAACACGAAGTTTAAATAGAATGAGATAATATCAAGATAAAGCGGTTTAAACTTTGAAAGAAACTTAAGTCATTTGTGATAAAACAAATTGTTTAAGCAGGAAGTTTTGGCAAAACAGCATAGTTTAAAAATAAAGATACATAACCGAGTACCAACAGATTCAGAATAGATTGGGTTGAGTGCGTCGTCGTTCTAAGTAGTCTCCAACCCAGACTCTGATTCTGTCATTCAGGCGTTCTCGGAGTCGGTTCTGTTCTTCAATCAGGGCTTGATTCAAGAAGTGAGTAGCTCTCTCTCCCGATTAAGGATTTTTGATAGGTTTAAATAAAAGTGTTTAGGCAGCGGAAACAAGGTAGATTCTGAACTATCAAGAGTGTTGTTTAGGTAGTGCAGAATTTGGAACAATTAAGCACAAGCAGCTAATAAGAGTAATAAAACAGTTCGAGCAGCACACATGAATTTGAAGTGGTTAAATGCTGTGAATAATACTACATCCACTACCAAAGTGGTTAGCTTTGGATTTTAAAAGTGCACTTGTTTATCCACTAGGTTTATGATTAAGATCTCTAATGGATCGAGTACAAAATGAGTTTTTAACCAAGTGTATAAAGGTGAGAGAGGCAATCAACGATTAATTGTTCTCTTCACGTGCAGAATTAAAGAACAGTTTAAAGACAAACTAAATGAAGCTGAGAAAGAATTAAGATGGCAGATCTGCAGCTTCAGAAAGTTTGGTGAAGTGTAAGTCCTTGTCCTTTGATCTCTTGAATGCTTGAGTGTTGAAGATGAAGCTTGAGAGTTTAATGCACAAGAGTTGTTTTTTCAGATCTTCAAAACTTGAATAAATACCAGGAAGAGATCTTTAGGCCGTTGGATGAGACATGGAGAAAGCGTGTCCAACGTTTTTATTGCATTGAATGCAATTCGGCGCTTTGGGAGATGTATGCGCCGTCATCGAGATGCGTGCGAGAAGACATTCTAATTTGAGTAAGGTTTCAGATTGCGATCTGCGGCTTGGAAAGTCTTCTTAGCCAAAACGGGTAATGTCTTGATCTTCGGTTTCGAGAGGCACGGGCGATTGTCATCATGCAGAGTTAACTTCTTGAAAATGAAATTTAATGAAGAGATAAAGACTAGATATTTTCGAAAATATCTAAATAGGTGTACACGTGTCATAATATCGTGATTTGGCCAATATGATTTTGCGGTCTTTGAGCGACTATAAAGTTCTCTTTGTTTCTCCAAATTTCTTGAAGAGGCTAGCAAAACCGCGCCTAAGACTAACACTTAAGCAGTTCTAAACACATTGATTCTAAGACAGCAGTTGCCACACTAATCGGCAGCACCTTTTAGTCATTTGTATAATAGAATCGAGAGGATGACTCAACCAAATCTAGAATTAGGAATCAACAATCTCCTCCTATTTGGTTGATGTCATCATCTCGCCTACTGACTTTGAATCATGCAGAGAAAATAACATGTCTTAAATATTTTTAATAAGAGCAGACATGCCTCTCGAGCGTAAGCCTTAGTAGAGATAGCTACTAGACTAAGTACTTACAAGAAAAAGGCATTAAAATCAAGTACTAAGTAAAACAATGTTTAAATCTATGAGATAAGCACACATGCAACATGTAAAGATTTAAACACGAAGTTTAAATAGAAGCGAGATAATATCAAGATAAAGCGCTTTAAACTTTGAAAGAAACTTAAGTCATTTGTGATAAAACAAGCTGTTTAAACAGCAGAAGTTTTGGCAAAACAAACATAGTTTAAAAATAAAGATACATAAGAGTACCAGATTCGAATAGATTGGGTTGAGTGCGTCGTCGTTCTAAGTAGTCTCCAACCCGGACTGACTTCTCATTCAGGCGTTCTCGGAGTCGGTTACGTTCTTCAATCGGGGCTTGATTCAAGAAGTGAGTAGCTCTCTCTCCCACGATGGCACCAACACTGCTCGCCAGCTCTTTGCATCGGCTTGCTCGACCGGGCGAAGATCATTGAAATCGGCAACCTCTCGTCGACGAATAATTGCTCTTGCCAATCCCGGTCTTGAATTGCTCTTGCCATGAGTCTTGAGCGACTGGTCAGGTGCCGAGAGTGCAAAGAAGCATGTCGTTGATTGATCAATAATCTTGAACTAGAGGTGCCAGTAGCTTGAGGCGATTGATCTTCGATCTGCGATAGTCTTGTTGCCATAAGTCGGTTGGAAGGGAGAAAGGGTTGAGGTTTACGGAGAGATAGGTCTGAGAAGGATTAGGAGCAGGGTGAGGAGAAGAGGATGAAGAAGCAGGGTGGTTATCAGCAGAGTTTGCAGGAGGAGGAGAAGAAGGTTTGGAATCAATTTCAATGTCAGTGGCCAGACTACTGACAGAGAAAGAAGAAGTAGAAGAGGAAGAAGTGGCTTCTAAGAGGTAGGAGGGAAAAGGATAGTCGGGTAGAAGAATGAAGTTAGGAGGGGAAGTAGAAGGATAGAGAAGGTCTGAGATAGAAGAGAAATCAAATAGAAAGGAATGAGTGGCAGAAGAGATGGAAGGAAAGAGAATTTGGTATAGGTCAGAAGAGATGGAGAATGGAGTGATGTATTGAGAGATAGGAGGGAAAATTTCTGGTAGAAAGGCGGTTTGGTAGAGAAGAGTAGAGATGTGAGGGGCAAGAGGAGAGAAGTGTTCGGGCATAGAGAATGAAGGAGATGAGGTAGAGGGAGAAGAGTGTGTGAGAACTGGTACGATGGCTAGAGAGGATTTTGGAGGAATGATTGGGATAGATTCAGGAGAAGATGGCGGAGAAGGGATAGTGTCGATAGGTTGAGAGGGTGGAGAAGATGGTGTTGGAGCCACAGACTTCTTACGAAGTCTGTGTTTCTTCTTCTTCGGAGCAGGGGAAGAAGGCTCCTCCTCAACAACAGCAGGGGTTGAAGAGGAAGTAGGGGAAGAAGGAGGGGTAGCAGCAGGTTCAAAGGCTGGCTCCTTCCCAACAACAGCAGGGGCTGTTGAAGAAGTGAGTGGAGGGGAGGAAGAAGATATATGAGAAGAAGGTGGGATGAAAGGGACGAAAGGTTCGGAGGGTTCAATGCGTTTGGTTTTACGCTTGCGAGGGCGGAGGGGGGCAGCATCAGGATCAGCAGCTTCTTCGGGCACAGGAGTGGGAACAGTGGTCTTCTTTTTGTTTTTAAGTTGGGGGCCAGCAGGATTAGCAGCAGCAGTGCTTGAAGAGGAAGGAACTTTCCTCTTTTTAGGAACCGGCTCCTCCTCAGCAGAAGAAGTCTTCTTCTGCTTCTTCGAAGTTGTTAAGGGAGCAGGGTCTGAAGCTTTGCTTGAGCAGCCTTCAGCAGCAACTTCTTTAGAGAGCTTCTTGGCTAGCTGCTTAGCCATAAGAGCATCCACAGTCGTCTCTGGATTAATCTTGATGATTTTGAGAGGAGGAGGGTTCAGAGCATGGACTATGACCAGAGGTGGAAGACTTTGTTGAGCTCTCTTTTCATTCTTCAGCTTGTGGTAATTGATGATGAAGGTGCTGGTGAATTGGATGGACTTCTGAACTTTCTTTATTTCAAAATTCACCAGATGCTTCAAAAAGGACCGGTTCGAGCGGAGAAGACAGTTGATTAGTCGGACGAATGGTCGTTTCTGATTGAGAGGGACCTTAACTTTTTCGACTGCATCACACAGCAGCTCAAAGAGGATCTGAGCCCAGTTGAGTCGAATATTGAGAATGACTGCAGACGTGAATTCCAACTGTTTTCTGAAGTCATGATGTCATGGGTGCCATTCTTGAAAATCAGGCTCTTGTCGAATAGATGGCTGATGAAGTAGACATCATCTTCGAACAAGGTCCTCTTCATCTTAGCAGCAGCCTCTCTTGGAGTGTTTTCTCCACGCATATAAGACCATGCAGTAGCCTTTTGAGCATCTGTGAGAGAAGTCGGTCCGTCAAATTCCACACCAATTGTCTTGGCGATCCTGGAAGCAGAGATGGTGATAGACAACATGCTCGACAAAAGGTACCGAGAGTTAGTTCTGGAGTCATTTATGATAGCCTTCTGGAAGAACTCTTCAGCCAGAAGGTTGTTGTAGTCGACGTCCTCCAGCATGAAGAGTGGCAGGATCCCAGACTGGTTCAGATCATCCACAATTTTGACCCCATAAACATAAGCACGAACAGATGGTTCGTCGATGCACATTCCAGGGTGATACATGGTGGAAGGAAGTTTCGGAATATCAAGAGCTGAACTCGAGCCTGCTCAGAACAACGCATGATGCGTAAGTTCGGCAAAATTAAAGGATTTCAGCAAACAAATTAGGGCAAAAACTCAAGAACTCGAAATATGAACAAAGTGTAGCATTAAGCCCTAGAAATTTCTAGACAGCTCATGAGATGTCATATACAGGCTGAATATTACTCAGAATATTAAAATCCACAGTATATGAACAGTAATATGTAGATGCTACTAGTAATGAACAGTAAATATTGAAGTTCTAAGAGTTATGGAGCAAGAAGTCACATGAACAGTCAACAATGGTGTAATTACAGACGGAAAGTGTGTGAATTTGTGCTTACACTGAGATTACAGAGTTAGGGTTAGAAGTTTCTTACCATTGTCGAAGATTTGCAGAAGAGGAAGATGAAAAGAAAGCGAATCTACAGAATCGACTAACGAACAGGGCGAGGGTAGTAGAAATTCTTAGAGAGAAGAAAGCTTTAGAGAGAAAGCATAGAAAGAGACAGTCTTGTGAAATGAGTTTTTGGCGGTTGAGGGTTTATAAACGAAAGGACGTGCCGTCAGTCATAGAGACTTGTGAAATGTCATTAAGTCAGACGCCTTTTTGATGACAAGATTTAATGAATGACGGCTTTTAGGAAAGAGAAGAAAATGCCTTTTCATAAATTAACTCAACCAAATTTGAAATCAGTCCCTCACAATTTTCATAAGCGTCCCTCTAAAACTTAAAGTTTAGAAAGCTTACATTTTTTTCCCAGTGACTTTATAAATTCTTGATTTTATTTAATTTTTTTTTTATTTTTTAAAAGTAATAAGTCTGCTTAAGAAAATTTTTCAAGTCTGCTTAAAAGAAATTATCAAGTCTGCTTAAAATTTAATTTAATTTAATTTTTTAAAAAAAATTTTAAAAAAATTAATTTTGAAAATTGAAAAAAAATTATAATGAAAAATTAATTTTAAATTAAAATTAAATTTAAGCAGTTGGATCAAGCATACCAAGCTCTCCCCTGAGATAAGCAAACCTGTCTGCTTCTAGTGCTTTGGTGAAGATGTCTGCCATTTGATGGTCAGTTGAGATGTACTTCATGCTAATGTTTCTCTTTTCTACGTTGTCCCTTAAAAAGTGATATCGAACATCGATATGCTTTGTTTTGGAGTGCATCACGGGATTGTAGGTGATAGAGATTGCCGAGGTGTTATCACACATGATTGGGCGCTTGCTACTTTGATGTCGTAGTCTACCAACCGGCTGCTTTGATCCATAGCTTGATAGCAAAGAGCCTTCCGCCAGCCTATGTACTCGCTCGCAGTGGAGTTGGAAACGATGCTTGTTTCTTGCTAGCCCAGAGACAAGTCTATCTCCTAGAAATTGACAAGTTCCACGGTGCTTTTTCTGTCAATTTGGCAACCAAGATAGTCGATTCCGAGTAACCAAACAAGTTGAAAGAAGATTCCTTGGATACCGATACCTAAGTTGGTGGTATCGATACGCACTTAATAATTATTTTGGTCAGAAGAAGATGTGACTCACGAGGGTCCGCTTGAAATCTAGCACACACCCCAACAAAGATACACTATGTCGCCCGGCTGGGTGAGATAAAGCAAGATCCGATTATCCCCCTATAGTGGGTGATATCAACTTTCTTTCCTTGTAAGTCTTTTGTAAGTTTGCATTTAGCACCATTGGTGTGTCAAGGTGTTTTCGCTTCCAATCCAAAATTTTTGACAAGATCTTTAGCATACTTGGATTGACCGATGAATATTCCTTTTGGATTGTTGAATTTGAAGACCCAAGAAGAATGTGAGTTCCCCCATCATACTTATTTGGAATTTGCCAGTCATGAGCATTTCAAAACGCTTGCACAGCTTCTCATTGGTAGATCCGAAGATAATATCATCAATGTAAATTTGTACTAGCAGAGAATGTCCTTTGTGCTTAAGAATAAAGAGAGTGGTGTCGATCTTTCCTCTCATAAATCCTTGTTCCACTAGGAATTTTGAGAGAGTTTCATACCAGGCCCGAGGAGCTTGCTTAAGACCATAGAGGGCCTTCTTAAGCTTGTAGACATGAGTTTCTTTTCCTTTTCCACACGGCCTCGGAGGTTGAGCAACGTAAATCGCTTGAAGATTACCATTTAGAAATGCGCTGACATCCATTTGATACAACACAAAGTCTCTTGTATGTAGCATAGGCTAAGAAGATTCGATAGCTTCCAATCTTGCTACCGAGCAAACGCTTCATCATAGTCAATTCCTTCTTCTTGTCGATATCCTTGTGCAACGAGTCTTGCTTTGTTTCTCACTATGTTCCCATCCTCATCCTTCTTGTTTCTGAACACCCATTTTGTCCCAATGACAGTATGATCAGCAGGCTTAGGGACTAGCTTCCATACTTGGCATCGTTCAAATTGTTGAAGTTCTTCTTGCATGGCTTCCAGCCAACTTGGATCTTGAAGAGCTTCTTCGATCTTCTTTAGCTCTTCTTCTAAAACGAATGCAACACAGAACATACATTCATTTTTGGAAGATCTTCGGTTCGTACTCAACATGAATGTCACCAATGATTTAAGAGATTGGATGGTCTTTACATGTTCTTGTGACAACAGAATGTGATGAGTTGTCACGATCTTCTGACATAAAGTTCTAAGGAGGACTAGCGGAGATCGCCTATGTCTGATGAGTGTTTTGTCTTAATTTGGTTCATAGTGAGTTGAGGAATAGGATTTTCGTGTTCGAAACAAAGGGTTCCGAATTGAGTTTTCTTGAGCAGGTTGAAGTCTTCTCGGTGACCCGCTTGATAATAAATGATGGTCGTGAATATTTGATTGAGTTGCCGGGTGATGGATTAGGTATGTGAGAGGTTGATGGTTGGGAAGTACCTGTCTCAACATTAACAAATTCATCAGCAACATTTGGAGCCACGTGTGGCTCTACTAAATCAAATTCATCAAATGAGACATGAACATATTCAATTATTTTTAATGATCGCTTGTTGAAAACCCCGTAAGCTTGGAGGTAAAGCATAACCCAAAATACACCTTCATCCGCTTTTATGATCAAATTTGCTCTCGTAGTCATTACCATTGAGACTACAAAACATTTGAAGTCGAAGATTTTAAAAATCCAATGTTTGGAGTTTTACCTCTCCAAAGTTCATGTGGTGTTTTACCGCGGAAAT
>CM028384.1:85474862-85516404 GCA_013146195.2 Codonopsis lanceolata
CTTTTTGAATGACACTTTTGAGAGCTTTCCTGTTGGCGAGGCTTTACAGCGATCATGATCGCGAGAGACCTTTGGCAATCCTTTAACTGAACCTTCTTTGGATAGCTTGGCGGATACTTGAAGATCAAATGGTGAGTCTTTTTATGCCACAGCGGCCTTTGTCTTGTTGCCACAAGACAAGATTGCACGACTTTACCATAAGCATTCAAATCTATCACATAGACATTCCGCATGCGTATCCGGTAATAAGGTTGAGCGGGAAGTGGATCCTTGATATCACATCTATTTGAAGAGAATTGCCAGATAAGCCCTTTGTCATAGAATTGAGAAATACTCGAAGATTATGTTTCAAGCCTTCTACTAAAGACTTTTTCAATTGATAGATTTCCTCGAATAATGGATCCATAACCAATTGTTCTTCCTTTAGCATTGTCTCCAAAGATGACTAGAGGACCTTACGCTTGAGAGATGTTAGAGAGAAGGATTCTTCGGTCATGTGTCTTGAGTAGCCTATCTAGATACCATACATCTTTCTTTTGAACTTGAATCAGCCATGAAGCACACACGAGATGTAAGGGTAAGAAAATCATGGTCCCCTTTTATTTTTCTTATGGGTCCAAATGGTTAGCGTATTTTGGAACCCATACTTGCACGATTTTTGGAATAGGGGATCCAGCGAGGCTTCATGATGGATTTCAGCAAACATTCATGGATCAGTGGCCAAAACATTTGCAAAATGCAGTGATGTAAATTACGAAGCTTGTTTGATCATCTTTGGGTGTTGGGTGATTTTTGAACATTTTCTAACAACGGCTTTTGATTTAGCGACTTGTTAATACGAGGCTTAGGGGCATACGTATGAGGCTTCTTGGGTCGTATCTGGCCGATCTTGCTTAGCAGAGAATGTTTCTTGGTGGTAGACTTTGATACCTCATACATTTGCTAAGCTTGGTGTCAACTTGCATACGGTAGCGGCGGCACCATCGTAATCTTGTTGATAAATCGATGGGTTTGAGCAAACTTTTTCGTAGGCCTTGAAGCAGCTGACCTTTGCTTTCACGTAAGTCTTTGGTAGAGGCAGTTGAAAGTTGCTCCACTGCGGACTTTACTCCGGCGGATGGTTGCTTTGCTTTCAAAGCTTTACGTTTTGATAATTTGAACCTTAGGGTATTTATAAGGAGTATTAGTATAACCAATTCCTTCTTTACCCTTGTTAGGCTTCTTATATTGTGCAGGAATATTACTATTCACTGTAAAATGTTCATTTTCCTGTTTAGAGGTTGCACCGAGAGGTTCTCGGAGAATCCTAGCCAGATTCATCTGTTGAGGACTTCGATCTCCGAGGTGATCAAAGGCTGGTTGGTTATTCCATGAGTTGATGGTCTTTTGCAACTCATCTTTCTCGGCGGAATATCTTTGGCATGATCGATAAAGACTGACCTTTCCATTTAGAAACTTGTTCTCTTCTTTTAACTTGATACTTTCTGCTTAATTCCATGGAGAGTTTTTAACTGGAAATTGGATTTCTCGGTCCCGGCTTCTCATGACTTTTAGCTAACTTAACATGCCTTTCAAATTCATTGAATTCCTCTAGCATGTCTTGAGCATCCTTGAGGATTTCTTCTGAAGGCTCTTCGAGGAGATTGTTCTATGTTAGCTTGAAAGGAAGTATTTAACTTCACTATCGGTCATAGGTGGGAGGTGACTCTAGAGCAATAAGACAAATGTGTGCTGGGTGAGTCATCACTTTCATCCTCGTCGAGAATCGGTTTCAAACCAAGTGGATACATGGTTTCTTCTAAGTCCTCGGCCCGGAAGACCTCTATGTTTAGAAAATGATTTAGAAGGTCTCCTTTTATAGGCTTCATATTTTGGCTTAGGACATTTAGAAGCAAAATGACCAGGTTTCTCGCAATTGTAACAAACTAACTCATTGTTGTGTGAGTTTTCAGCAATTTTTCCGAAAAGTCTCATTTGGTTTGCTTTTTCTTTTTTGTTAATTTTGAGAACTTTTGAAACTTCTTAATGAACATGGAAAATTGCTCGTCGTAGAAATTTCATTCTCATTTGAAGAAGAAGTAGATGGTTTACTTTTCTTGAGCAGAATTTCTGAGAGAGATAGCGAGAAAAGAAGGAAGTTTAAAATGTTTGTCTGTTCTTGAGCTTGAAGTAATTCTTGCTCATAGGCATTAAACTTCGCATACAAACTTCGAGGTGCATGGAGTTCAAGTCTTTGGACTCTTTTATTGCAAAGATGGTTTTACATGCCACAAACTTCCTAGAGAAGCTAAAAATCTCATATTTACTTCTTTAACACTATATTCCTTTCCTAAGGAGTAACAACTATTTACTACCTCACAAAATCTGTCAGAGGGCTTGGGAGGAGTCTCCTTAGGATCTTTTTCGAATGAATCGAATTGTTGAATGTAGTTGTACTTCCTCGTTGTCTACGGTGGGTAGATCTCCTTCAAGATATTCCACCAAGGCTTCCCACATCTCCTTGGCGCTTTTGCATCCGATGATCTGTTGATATGCGTGCTTGTGTCGAGCGATATAATATGAATAGCCTCTTGCCGAGTTCAACGAGCCTCCTTTCTTCGCCTCGTCCATTCGCTCATGGATTTGGGTATCTCAGAGGACCACCGCTACTTCAAGTAGGTTGGGTTTCATTGTAATATAAGGACCATTAGAACACATTGCCACAACCGATTGTCAATAGAGTTCATATATCTCATAACTTTATCTTTCCATACTTCAAAGTGGCCTTCGTCCAATATTGGGACGTGGTCGGTATTTGAAGTAGCAAAGATATAGTGAGCCATAGGATCTATTCTCAAGAGGTTGCTTGGAAAAAGTAAATTTTTCAAAGAATTAAGCTCTGATACCAATTGTTGGTCCCAAAATAGGCTCAATCTAGGCTAGAAGGGGGGGGGGGTTGAATAGCCTAGTTATATTTTTTATAAAAACTTTTTGGAAACACTTATTAAGGATTTCTTGAGAGGTTTAAATAGAAGTGTTTAGGCAGCGGAAACAAGGTAGATTCTGAACTATCAAGAGTGTTGTTTAGGTAGTGCAGAATCCGGAACAATTAAGCACAAGCAAAACTAATAAGAGTAATAAGAGCAGTTAACAAAGACACAGAATTTGAAGTGGTTCGTGAAATGCTTGTGAATAGTACTACATCCACTACCAAAGTGGTTAGCTTTGGATTTTAAAAGTGCACTTGTTTATCCACTAGGTTTATGATTAAGATCTCTAATGGATCGTGTACAAAATGAGTTTTTAACCAAGTGTATAAAGGTGAGAGAGACAATCAACGATTAATTGTTCTCTTCACGTGCAGAATTAAAGAACAGTTTAAAGACAAACTAAATGAAGCTGAGAAAGATTTAAGATGGCAGATCTGCAGCTTCAGAAAGTTTGGTGAAGTGTTAGTCCTTGTCCTTTGATCTCTTGAATGCTTGAGTGTTGAAGATGAAGCTTGAGAGTTCAATGCGCAAGAGTTGTTTTTTCAGATCTTCAAAACTTGAATAAATACCAGGAAGAGATCTTTGGACCGTTGGACTGAGACATGGAGAGCTGTGTCCAACGTTCTATTGCATTGAATACAATTCGGCGCTTTGGGAGATGTATCTGCCACAGTCATCAGAGATGCAGTGTGCAGAGAGGACATTCCTAATTTGAGTAAGGTTTCAGATTGCAGTTTCTGCAGCTTGGAAAGTCTTCTTAGCCAAAACAGGTAATGTCTTCAGTCTTCAGGTTTCAGGAGACAGTCTAGACAGTTGTCATCATGCAGAGTTGACTTCTTGAAAATGAAATTTAATGAAGAGATAAAGACTAGATATTTTCGAAAATATCTAAATAGGTGTACACGTGTCATAATATCGTGATTTGGCCAATATGATTTTCCGGTCTTTGAGCAGACTTCAAAGTCTGCTGTTTCTCCAAGGCTGTTGAAGAGGCTAGCAAAACCGCGCCTAAGACTAACACTTAAACCGTTCTAAACACATTGATTCTAAGACAGTTGCCACACTAATCGGCACGCAGACCTTTTAGTCACTGTACAATAGAATCAGAGGATGACTCAACCAAATCTAGAATTAGGAATCAACAGGTGGTGTCCCACATATAGTCCCTAAGCACATAAAAAATCGGCAGATAGATCGTGAAGGGATGGAAGGCATGAAGGAAGGCGCTGAAGCCAGAACCCTCTATTAGAACCTGTGCCGCCTCGGGCAACATGTGATAAATCTCCATCACATTGGTACAAGAAGCCTGCGGAATGGCCATGAACTGAAAAAAAAAAGAAGGGAAAAAGAGGTAAGTCTACTATCTTTATTTTCCTCGCAATAATAAAAAATAATAATAATAAAAATGAATGAATAAGTATAAATAATAATAACGATAAGTAAAGGTAAATAATAAACATGTTGCATGCATTATATTTCATGAATCATAAAATTGCAGCATGCTAATTTCTTGTGATGCATTAAAAAAACATCATTTTTAAATATAAGTAATAATAAGCATTTAGCATCCATAAACATATAAAAATAATAATAATAAAAGAAAAAATGTATTTTGCATTTGAAAGTATATGTTGTATTCTTTTTACATTCTCGCATAATAAAGAAAATGATGCATTTTTGTGCATCTAAACATATATTCTAGTATTTTAGGAATTATATTTTAAAAAAAAAGTTTATCTTTTGCGTCTAAGTAGGCATTTTTGCATTTTAGGCCTCATAAAAAGTGTATTTTCCATTATAAAGATATGTACTGTATTTTTGCATTATCGTATGCATGATAGAATAAAGAGTGCCAATGCATCATGTTAGTAAGCATCCTATAATTTTTCAGCATTACATTGGCATCAAATAAAGTAATGTATGTATCTATCATTTGCATTTATTGTCCAATAAGCTGCGTTAGGGTGCACTAAAAAGAGAATAAAATGCCACCAATCATGAAAATAAATATTCCAATGGCATTTAATGTGTCCCTACACATGAGCATGTATGAAAAATAAATTTTAGGGCATAAAATATATCTGTTTTGTCTTGTATTTATCCGAAAAATGTGCCCAAAAATATGCTCAGAAAAAATTACATTATATTCGAAAAGTCCGTTTCATGAGTATATAGCATGTAAAAATATGTTTTAGCCTAAAACATGCATCATATAGCCCCAATTGCATTTATAGTATAAATCATGCATAGTAGGGTCAAATAGTGACCACTAGTTCAATCATGAATCGCAAGAATAAATTGCATAAATTTCATGCTTCATTATCTAATCGCATCATTTTAGCATAAATATTGCATGCATAAGCATTATTAATAAAGTCAGGAATGCTCCAAAAGTGCCAAGCAATGCTAAAATCTAGCAGATCTGAAGTATATCCAAGCAAATTTAAAAAAGAAGAGACTTACAGAAGTGGGTGGAAGGTTGGACACATGGGTGTCCCGATCACGAAGGATATTTCCCCAGTCGTCCTTAGAATATCGGTATTTGATTTTATTCCGGATCAAAAGAGGAAATTCTTTCCTCCTTCCACCAGATTCTGGGTCCATGGGAGCCTTCCCCTTTCTGGATCATGATGAAGAAGTCATCTGCTAGAGAAAACACTTAAGTTGGCGAAAGAAAAATGAGAAAATGAGAAAAAATGGAGAAGAAACTCAAATGAGAAACAATGGCGTCGGAGGAGCGCTGAAGAAAGAAAATGAAGAAGGAAGGAGCAGTAGCTCCCCTCCTTTTTCTCCCGTCACTAATAAGGGGAGGAAAAAGTAATTTTTCTTTTTCCCCCCTCCAAAGTTTGAAGTTGCGACACTTAAGTCCCCAGGTTTCAAAAGTTGTAAAATGGCCCCAAAGCTTAATGAGGAGTTAACGAAAGTAATTTTGTTAACCAAATTTGACGGCCATCCATCCGAGGGCAAAGCAAAAAATGGATATCCCCAGCAGATCAGCCGCAAAATAAGCAAAAAAAGGCCAAGGTATTCAGGCGGCAAAGGTAAAAAAAAAAGAAGAGAAAATAAAGGGAAAAGAAAAAAAAACATATAATAAGCATGCAAATAAAAAGAAATGGTAAGCATGTAGAAAAATAAAGAAAAGAAAAGAAAAGAAAAAAAATCGAGAGAGGGGAAAATGCATGTACAAGAAGAAAAAAAAAGAAAAAATGTATGAGTACATGCAACAAAAGAAAATGCGGCGGCAGAAGAAGAAATTTTTGGCTGAAGCTAGAAAATGGAGCGGAAAGAAAAAAAACAGTAGCAAGAAAAAGAAAAGATGATTTCAGCTGGAACCAAAGATACGGCAGCAAGAAAAGGGAAATTTCTAACCAAGGTTAGAAAGAACAGTAAAAGAAAAAATGCAGCAGCATCAAGAAAAATTTTCCAGCTAAAGCCGAAAATATAGCGGAATGGGGGAGAGGATTTTCCAGCAAAGGATGGAACTGTGACAAAAGAAAAATCCTCAGCAAAGTGCAGCAAGAGCAACAAAGAACAACATGAAGCAAAGCAAGCGTGAAACAGCCGCGACAATTTTCAAGGGCACGGCAAGTAAGGAGGAAGGTATTTTCCTTGTATGCGAATTTGTCATATAAAGCATTGCATTTATAACCTATTATTATTCTCTTTCTATTTTAATAATAGTTTAAACGAATTATTTAGAGAGTCATATCTATTTTATTACTAGATGTTCAATATTAGCCTAATATTTTAATTGCCTCAACGATAACTCAAGCCTCCCCGTAACTCCATCGTTGAGGGGCTCTGTAGACACCCCAATTTCGTACCCCTGATATGTGACTCTCGCATGTGATATCAAGAACTGTGTAAACTTAACAAATGTCAAGTTACAGGAGTTAAAAATGTGAAAGGCAAAGTAGGATGTGCGATACTGTAAAATGCAAGGAATAAAAGTGACAATTTTGAAAATGGAATAGTACCTTGGCGCGACCAAAAGGGGGTCTTGGCACCGCGCCAAGAACACCTTGGATCCGCGCCCAGCTAGCTACAGTGCCTCCCCCAGTTAACGCTTTGTGCAAGAACGGAAGCCTGGTGTACAAGAATTATCAACGCATTGAGAAGATTTTTAATCCCCGATGTGTCCCTTCCTCCAGCTATAAATAAGAGCGTTGGGGTTCACTTCAGAAGCCTGGAAGAGATCGAGAAGAAACACCGATAAATTCTCTGCGTCGTCCTAACGCTTAGAAAATAGTGAGTGAAGTGAGATAGGGAGTGGTCAGCCCATAAAGCCTTGAAACCCTGCCAAAACTCCGCCAAACAAAAAACCCACCGGTTAAAGTGATCCCTAGCTCTTTATTTAGGTATCCGCCCTATTTCCCCAGCCCAAAAACCATAAAGTAAGTCGTTACTCTGCCCAAGTAAGTAGGCCGAAATCACCAAAATTAAGTCGTTATTCCGCCTAACTAAATAGGCCAAAACTACTAAAACTAAGCCGTCATTGTGCCCGAGTGAGCGAGCCAAAACCACCAAAAATAAGCCGTCACTCTGCCCAAATCACAGCAGCAGCAGCATAAAAGTCTCCCTCTCCGGAGAAGGACAGAGCGAGTACACTCCGCTCTAAAAGGTAATAGCCTTTAAGGGCGTTATTTTATTAAAATTTGTTCTTTAAATCCGGCCCAATATAGACAATATAAGTCGTTGTGTTTCCCAAATTTAGTTAGAAAATACTATGTAAAAGAGCCGTTATAATGGCCAAATATTTTTAAATATATCTGTAATTATTGTAAAAAGACGGCTGCAAGTCCGTAAATATTGTAGCCGCAGATGTAATTGCTTTTATTTTCCTATCTTTTAACGCTTTGTTTATTTGCTAAATAAATATAACAAAAAACATACTTTAGCCAAAAACCGCTTTTGAGACCGAAAGGGCGAGTTGGGTGCCTAGCACCTTCCCAACTCGTAACTTAGCCTCCGAACCCATTTTATAATATCTGGTTTTTCTTTTTTTGGTTTTGTTTTATTTTTTCCTTAAAATAAATATGGCGACTCTATAAAAACATTTTGAATCCAGTGGGGCCTCGCAACACTCCTTTCTTGCTCTTTTCCGTTTTCCCCTAAAAAAGGGAGAATGAGAATGAAAGGGTGATGTATTCCCATATCCTGGTATCCCCTAAACAAGGGATAACTTGATGCGGGAAACCCAAAGCACCCATAGTGATCCGAAATTGGCCATAAGGCTATTTTCATAAAATCCATAGTGGGGGAGTCGCAACATTCTTTTTTGCACTTTTCTGTTTTCCCCTAAAAAAAGGGAAAATGAGAATGAAAGGGTGATGCATTCCCATATCCTGGTATCCCCTAAACAAGGGATAACTTGATGCGGGAAACCCAAAGTTCCCATATTGGATGAAAAATCCACTAAAGTCAACCGAGGCCTATTCCAATGCGCTATTTTAGACAGCACTCCTCTCGCACTTTTAATTTCGTTTTCCCCTAAACAAGGGAGGATGGAATGACAACAGTGGTGTCCCGCATCCGCATGTATGTGCACCCCTATCCAAGGGCACGGGCGCGGGCGCAGTCCGGGAAACCCACAGCGACGTCGGCTGGCTGCCCTCTTTCTCTGTGTTGTGGGAAGGTACCTCCTGGTGGGCCAACCCAGATTCTTTGATGTACGCGTCGTTGACCTGGTGCTTCAGGTTCAGGATCACCGGGTATAATATTATCCCGATTATTTTGGCTAAAACTTTGTTTGGCCTGGATGCATTTTCGTCAAGTGAGGAAATGTTTCCTTCTGGCAGCCCCCTCTTGATCCATATGTGGCTGGAGGAGCACCTTAACTGGGTAATGGGTCTAATGCTTCAGGAGGAATGTATGATCCTGGGCGCTATGGCTCTCGCGGCCATTATAATCAAACTAATTTTTTGGAGTGCGATTAGATAGAGTACTTTCTCCACATCGGCTCCATGGAGATTATCTAGGTGGTCAGCCATTTGCGAATCCGCAACTTTTTTCTATTTACCGGGGCTTATGCCCATGTCATCTTGCTTGGTCTTGAGATACCACCTTTTATTTGGCATATCGAGTTCTTCGCCAATTTGGTAGAGAGCAGGTCATTTCGGATGTGAGTCGTCCTTTGATTGAGGAGTTGCAAATGAATAGGGAAGTGGGCGGTCTTCTCCGTGATATATGGCAGCTCGATTTTCCTCTGCGGGAATCAACTTATGCCTTTTCTGAATACATGATTTTGTACCATGAGTATCTATCATAGGTGTTGGTGGCGAATGAAGGGGATTCACGTGTCATTAGGCAGGTAGTGAGGCGGATCCTCGGTCGGCGAGTAAGCAGCGACATAGATGCATGTTTGATGGAAATTGGCGACGACCTGGAAAGCTCAGGGCTGGTGGTTCCTCAGGCTCTACAGGAGGACTTTTGGCGAGTGCATGGCCTTGGTGCCCGGATATCCCCTGATCCTAACGAGGTGGGTCCCAGTAATGCGCCTCCTCGATTGAGTAATACGAGTCGGCGGAGCGACCCTTGTTAGGCAGATGAAGCAGGTCCAGCTCAGGCTGGCAGACGGAGCACCGCTCATAGAGGTGATAGTATTGGCCTGAGTCATCCCATTATCCAATACAATGGTGATCCCGATGACGAGGTGGAGGACACCTCCGGAAGTTCTCACGCTGGTGAGACGGGGACCTCTTCTGTTCCTCGCATAAGTATCTGGTCGTGGCTGGGACGTCGCAGACGCTGATGGACCGTTTCTGGGTAGAGCTACATGAAAAAAAAAAAAAAGGATAGTTGGGGGGAATAGGGGATATAGGTGACATGTATATAGGCAAATGTGCAAAAATAAATGCTAATATTTACGTCTTAGACACTTATTCCTAAGTTGCACCTTGGATTGTATTATATTATATTTTGGTGTTTTTATATGAGCCCTGTCGTGGTTTTTCTCTATTCGGTCAGTCAAGACCACCCTTTCTAAATACGTTGAAGACTTTTGCATTCTGGAGATCAAATGCTAGGAATTGAATGTTGAAGACTGCATTCTCTCTCTTTTTCTCATGGCTTCTTTTTTTCTTCTTTTGCTCTAAAATTTTCCTAGGTTGCCCTTTCATGTTTTCAACCTAGCGAGCCCTTATTCTCCTTTTTTTTTTGTTGCTCTAACTTTTGCCTAGGCGGCCCTTTCGGGTTTTCAACCTAGCGAGCTGGAGAGGGATGCAGTTGCCAAGTATTATTGATTCACGCATAGTACCTCTTGAGTTTGTCGAGGTTGAAGGGCTGAACAAAGTCTTGACCCATCTAGGCTTGTGAGGAGCACTGCGCCTCCTGACCAGATCTGTTTGACGATATATGGTCCCATCCAAGGACATTTCCATTTTCCCCTAGTATCGACATAACTAGAGGGTTTCTCGCGAAGTACCAGATCTTCGACTTGGATATTACGACCTTTGACTTTTTTGTTGAATGCTCGAGCTATTCTTTTTTTATATGCTCGAGTATGCTTTAGGGCTAGTAGTCGTCCTTCGTCTAACAGGGCTAACTCTTCGTAGCGCTGTTTGACACACTCGATCTCAGCTACATTTGATTCCATCATAACCCTTAATGATGGGATTTCTACTTAAATGGGCAACACAACCTCCATGCCATAAACTAGAAAATAAGGGGTAGCCCCAGTGGGTGTACATATTGGAGTACGAATAGCCCTAGAGAGCTAGCGGCAGCTTTTCTGACTAGTCTCTTCCTATATCAACCATCTTTCTGATGATGTTCTCTAGTGTTTTAATGGCTGCTTCAACGACACCATTTGCTTGTGGCCGATATGGGGAGGATTTGTGCCTTTAGATTTTGAATTTGTCAAGCAGAAGGTTTACATCCCCTTCAAAATGCGTGCCGTAATCGGAAATGATTTCGAAAGGTACCCCGTATCTGTATATAATGTTGGTTCGGATAAATTCGGACACCTTTCAGGCATTCAGTACCTTGTAAGAATAGGCCTCCACCCACTTTGTGAAATAGTCAACAGCTACCAAGACGTACTCATGGTCGTTGGATCTTTCGGTGAATTTGACCTATGACGGAAATTCCCCATGTTGAGAAGGGCCAAGGGGCTGTGGAGTTGTATAATATCCGTGGGGCATGTACTTGTAGATTTCCGAAGCGTTGACATTTGTCGTAGTGACGCACACACTGAATACAATCAGTTTCTAGCGTACTCCAATAGTATCCTTGTCGGATGACTTTCTTAGACAGCATGTGCTCGTTCATGTGTGGCCCACAAGTACCACCATGAAGTTGGTCCATGAGTTGCTCGGCTTTGGCCTGATCGATGCATAACAAATTTAGACCTTGCTAGTGTCTTTTGTATAAGCTACTTATAGACGTATTTTATACGTCTTTATCGGGTACATTTATGACTTAAAATGAGCAATTCCATGAGGCTTTTGGCAACTGATATGTGTTTTTGAGCTATTTTTTGAGTTTCGGGGTTTTAGGTGAATTTATGAGAATTATGAAGCTTTTAGTGAAGATTTCGGAGAATGGTGCAAAGTGCAACATTGGAAAAAAGGCAAAGCAGACATACTGGCCACCTAGCGGTCGCAAGGTTAAAAGACCTTGCCTTTGTAAGGTAGGAAGAAACACGGCCAGCCAGAATTAGACCCTTGCGGACGCAAGGTCAAGACCCAATGTGGCCGCAAGGTGCCCAAACTGACTTTACGGGTTTTTGAACTGGATTGAACCTCCTATTTCACTACAACTCCTTGGTATAAATAAAGGACAGTAGCCAAAGCTAGGGGACGTCCAAGAATTGTTAGAAAACGGTTTTAGCTTAGGAATTAGATTGTATTACGTAGTTTAGTTGTTGTAATTATAGTTTTGAAGATCGATCCATGTATTCTTTCATCTCATTGTGCAGTTCATCTTCAAGGATGACCTAAACATCCATTAATCTAGGAGTTGGGTGGTAACTTGTATCGAATCTATGGCTTAATATATATTTTTATTCATTCAATTCTTGTTGATAATGGTGTTTATCAACCCCCTTTATTATCTCGCTTTGAACAAATGAATGTAATCGCAAGTGATAAAGGCCTAGAGGTGTAGATAACTGCACGGCCAAATGCATATGTCATACATTGGCTCACCATCATGATAAATCGAACCTATCGATGCACGTGAGTGATAAGTTAGGGTCAGGTTCTATATATGAACAAAGTGACAGTTAGGATACATATGTTCTTGTGCCTAGGATATAACATGGATGAATTATTTGGAGATGGAGACTGAACAGTAATTCGACAAGCTATATCTATTCTTCGTGAACGAACCCAAGTTACTGAATGATACTTTATCTAAATAAGCTATAGAGTAGATACAAGTGAAACCCTAATCCTAGATTTCCCTCCTCCATAAGATCTTTACAACCTGTGATTACTGCCTAGTTTAATTAGATTTATTGTTTTAATAGAATAATTAGTTTATATAAAATCAAACAAATAAACGAAAACCCCCATTAGTTTAAAAATTGCTACCGATATTCTTACTATTTGTATTCTTCTTGTCTTTGTGGTTCGACCCTTGCTTCCCAAGCTATTCTACAATAGTCTTGTCCACTTGCAAAGAATTAATTAAAATAAGACACGATCAGTTACCTCCACTAATCACTAATTGCGATGCCCATCTTCGTAGGGAGACTTTCCCTCTTTGTCTAGGCTGGGTGGATAGACCCCTTTCTAAAACAGATTTGTGATGTCTAAGTACCAGGGCTCATTGTCCTTTTTAGGGGTGGTATTGATTCTGAAGCAATAGGCAGGAATGATCCTTTTCCCAACTACGAATGGTTGGAGATTGATTTATGTAGGGATTTGGACCAATGAGGCTAGAGTAGCCAACGCATCGGCGAATTGATTTCTATCTCATGGTAAATAGTGGAACGAGATATTATAAAATTCGCTTGCTAGTGCTGTTAGTTTGGCATGATAGAGCAGTAGCCGGAGACCTTGAGTTTTCCACTTCTCTTCGACTTGATTTATGATTAGAGCATAGTCACCGTAGACCACCAAGTCTTTGGCTCCTTTTCGGAGAGCCTCTTTTAGACCGGCAATGCAGGCCTCGTACTCGACAATGTTGTTTGAGCATTCAAACTCCAATATGATGGCTAGTGGATCGATTAGCAGGATTCCTATGCCGAAGCCTCTTTTGTTGGCTCCTCCGTCAAAGAACATTTGCCATTCGGTGTCATGATCGCTGATTTCTAGGACACCTTCATCTGGGAAACTAGGCTCTGATGCATCTTTTGCTTCTAGAGGCAGATCAGCTAAATGGTCCGCGATCACACTTCCTTTAATGGATTTGAGCGTGACATAGGTGATATCAAACTCGTTGACAAGAAACGACCATTTGGCTAATCGGCTAGAAAGTGATGGCTTGCGAAGATGTATTTTATAGGATCCAATCTGGAGATGAGCATGATGGATCGAGCTTGTAGATAAGTTTTGAGGCTTTGGGTTGCCCACACTAGACCAGTATAGCTTTTTTCCAAGGTTGAGTAATTGAGCTTGCTTCCTTGTAACTTCCTACTTACGAAGTAAATGGCATTTTCGATGTAAGAGTTTTCTTTTTCTTGGGCGAGCATAGCCCTACTGCTGTGTCTGTAACGGTTAAATATAGAAGGAGATGTTTATGTGTATAGGGATGAGCTAGCACTGGTGGGTTGGCAAGGTATGTTTTGATTTTTTTGAAGGCTAGCCATCTTTCATCCCAGACATGGTTAGTGTTTTTCTTTATGAGCTTGAATAGGGGCTCACATATGGAGGTCAGCTGTCTGATGAAACGGTTGATATATTGTTGATCGATGTTTTATTTAATCTTTTTCCTTGCAAGTGGACAAGACTATTATAGAATAGTTTTGGGAAGCCAGGGTCGAACCACAGAGATTTGGATTTGATTATAGTAAATTTAACTAATCTGATAAAAAAAACAGTTAATAACTAATGGGGTTTTTGGTTTTTATAAATTAAATTAACTAAAAAGCAATAAAATAACCTAACTAACAAAGCATATAAATATGAGATAAATCAAATATTTGTAAATTGACTAGGAATTAGGATTCACTTGTATCTAATCTATTGTTTAATTCAAAATAATTATCATTCAATTTCTTAGGTTCGTTCACAAAAGATAGATATAGTCTGTTGAACTATTGGTTCAGCCTCCATCCCCGCAACATTCATCCATTCTATATCCTAAGCACAAGAACAAGTAATCTATCGTCACCTAGATTATGATCTATCGTCACCTAGATCATGTATGAACTCCGGTCCTAACTTATCACTCTCGTGCATCGATAGGTCCAATTTATTGTGATGGTGAGCCAGTGTACGACATATGCACATTGGTCATGCAGTTATCCGCACCTCTAGGCCTTTATTATTTGCGATTACATTCATTTGTTCAAAGCGAAATAATAGAGGGATTGATAATCACCACAATCAACAAAAATTAAATGAATAAGAATTAATATAAAACAATAGATTCGATACTAGTTACCTCCAATTCCTAGATTATGAAGTTAGCTCTTCATAATTGAAAATACAAAACCTTGAACCATTCTTGGAGAATCTTTCTTCATAGACAAAGAAAAATAATATTAACTTCTCTCTTTTTCCTAACTAAAGGGATCTATTTATACCTAATTAATCCTACAACAAGGAAGAAAATGAGATATATTATAATTACAACAATAAAAAGAATTAAAATAGGACTTGCACAATTCCCAAGGCAATTGTATCTCTCAAAATAGGCGGCTGATTTTGTGCTGGAATTTATGATTTTTCAGCTTTCACACTTCAAGTTTCCAGATTTTGCAGTTTGGTCCCTGAAGTTCTTCAATTCATCATAAAATGTCTATATTTTGCACAATTATTCCAAAAGTCTCTGAAACTATAAAACAACACTAAAACACATATTAGACAACAAAAACCTCGAGAAATGGCATAATTTAAGCCGGAATAAACCCAATAACTACGTATAAAATACAGTCATCAAATACCCCCAAACTTAAACTTTTGCTCGTCCTCGAGTAAAATAAAAAAACTAAACTAAACTAAATTAAAGCAAATAAAATATATATTTTTTTCTTTCACAAGTCAAAACATCGACATGGTACCACATAATGTCTGAAGGAATGATAAGTAACAACACATAGCCATAAGTCTAGGCTTTCACTCAAGCATCATCAATATCACTTGTACATCTCCATGTGTGTGTGTGAACCATTAATTGACTATCTCCAAACTTAGAAGGTTTTATCAAGCTAAGCACAGCATTCATTCCCAAAATATTTCAATAAAAACGTGTGCATCACAAAACATGTACATACCATCAATACCCGGTTAACTACACGAAGAAAGATCGTGCTAGAATTCAAGTGCTTATACATCCATCCCATGCACTAACTATGTATGAAATACAATGCTCTCAAGTCCCAATTACTTATAATAGCTGAGATTATGCAAATACGGTGAGCTATATGAAGATGTGTATATAATTCAAAACATGGGTCAAATCAACTATGCTTGCAAACCATGTCAACTAACACAAACAAATGTGGCAACTAGATCAATAGGACTTTATTAAGCTTGTAATGTAAGGCCGAGGTGAGGGGTAACAATAAAAGGGTAAGAAATTACAAAGTGAGAGAGTAAGAATATTTCCCTTTTTCCCATACAAAGCACTCACTTTCCTTCAACAACCCCCAAACTTGAACTTTTGGGTTGAAGAAGGTATCATCATCATCATAAAGATTTTCTTCCCAATGATCCTTTTCTTTGCTTTTTTTTTTCTTTTTTTTTTCATTTCATTTTTTCTTTTGAAGGGCATGTGCAATTTTGATTTTCGCATCCTTTTCATTCTTTTTTTTTTCAATACAAGAACTCATTGGGGCTACTTTTGATTACATCGACCAACATGTAGACAACATTCCCAACCCAATCCTACTCTCTCAAAGGGTAGGCAAAAGTGTATAGGCTTAAGGGTTAAGTTAATGTGGGTAATAGAAACGATGTCGAATGGGGGTCGATGTGTGCTTAGCACACGCCATTCTTTATAATAAAGCTCAAATGGGACACTAGGGATTAATATAAAATAGGGATGGTGAAATAATAAATAGACTCAAACGTTCCAAAGATGGCCTAAATCATATCCTAACTGCCACAATGTTCATGCTTCGTTTTCACAGAAATTCAACAAAGTTTCAAATCATTCCCTAACTCATAGTTTTAAAAACGAGCTTCACAAGTATTTCACATAAGCTTTCGCTAGAAAAGAGGTAGGGAAAATCAAGACTTAAATGCACTCACGGTTCGAAAGTGCGCTTGAGATATATTAGCAAAAGAAGTCTAACAAATCTAACTTAGCATGCAATCAACCCTAAGTTACAAATATAATGCAACAATCGTGTAATGACGGCTGTTTAAAATGTTCATGACCACAAAAATAAATTAGCAAGGTCCAAAGGAATGAAATGTGCACTATAAACTCAATAAAAATATCCAAATTCTTTAATAAATCAAGTCATGGTATTTTTGTGCTAAAAAATTTTAGAGATATAAAGTTCCATCAACTAGACCAAACTAAGGCTCGTAGACAAGTTTATATGCATCGCTATTAACAAACATGTTATCATTGGCAGAAGTAACCACACCAAAATTAAAGACTCGGAAAATTTTTTAAAATTTTAATTTTTTTTAAACAAAAAAAAAACTAAAATAAACTAACTACTAAAGCTAAAAAAAAATAAAATAAAAACTAAATTAACTAAAAACAGGTAAAACGGCTCTTCTCAAAAAAAAATATATATATATCATTAAAGCACAAGACAATTCTCACCCCCAAACTTAAATTTCACATTGTCCTCAATATGAATCAAATATAAACACGGGATAAATAATAAGTCGACAACATGACAATTAACACAAGCATAACAACCCAACTCGCAACACATCACAATTCAAAACTTCCATTCTTAAATATCAAATTAAAGCACCCAACTAATTGGTCACTACTCTTAATCTGACCAACATCTCAAGCTTATCATAATAACAAGGATTATTGTCCATCATTTTTTAAAATCAATATACTCAAATTACTAAAAGCATAAATTCCAATGAAAATTCACAAATCCCCAATAATTGAACTGGACAGCTAGAATTGCAAATTGGTTTATAAATTTCAGCAATTAACCCAACATAATGCCATCATAATTGAATTCTGACAAAGTCAACAGAACATGCTTATGAACAAATTTTCCGTAAGACTTATCTCAACAAACAACCCAACCTAAACTCAAGTCACTAGTCATGAAAATTCTCAAGTTTCCCACACAATTAAACTAGAAAAGACATGAATTGCATATGAGCAACAAATTTGAAGGCAGTTAACCAAGCGTAATACCACCATAATTGAATTCTGACAAAATCACCGGAGCATGCTTATGAACATATTTTTCAGCAAAATTCTCATAACTATATTTTCAATTATAGCTATTAATAGATAAATTGAATCGAGCTTACTTGAAATTTTGCAAGGGAATTTCGAAATTCAAACCATCGATGACTGACCCGCGGATGATACACTGTGTTCGCGTAATTACGACCGTCGGATGGAAATTGTTGTCAACGCCCGGCGAAAGAGATGCAGGTGATCGCCGAACCGCTTCAAGGAGTTAGGATGAACAACGGTGGAGAAGAGTCGAGATAACGATGGCTGGAGCTTCCATTATTGGGTTTCGATTTTTGGGGAGAGCAACCGAGAAGAAGAGAGAGAGATGGAGGGATTCGCAATGCAGGAGAGAGAGATATGTGGTGGCCGGCGGCGGCTTTGGTGGGCGTGGCAGCTGGATGCGGGCGATGAGGATCGCGGCTGATTAGAAAGAGACGAAAGGAGATGACGGCTTTGGGTAGATTGTTGAAGACGGCAAATGTTGGGTTTGGGGGCAGATATGGGAGGTTTGGTTTAAGGGTTCGGCAATGGGTGACCCTGGGCGTGAGAGAGAGTTATGGAGGAGGGAGATCGTCAATTGGGGCTTTTGGGCTCAACTGGGTTGTTGATGGAGCAGAGGGAATGGAGATGGCGGCCATGGAGATTCGCCGAAAAGGAGGCCGGCTGTGTGTGAAGGAGATTCAGGCACAGAAGACAATTTGAACCGGTGAACAGGTTTCTTTGGAGACGGCGGCGCTGGATGCTTGAGGCGAAGGGGTTGATTCGGTGGTTTGAAGATGGCGGGGCCGACTAGTTCGCCGGTGACGAAGAGATGAAGGAGGCCGGGTTTGGGTTGGGCGATGGGTGAGGGTGAGATGAGAGACAGAGCACAGCCGCCTTTTCCTTTCTTTTTTGTTTTCCCTTCTTCTTTATTAATTTTTTTTTAATTCTTTTTAATTGAACCATGAACTCCTTCCTTCCAGAACCAACTTTACGGCATCTTGCGGTTGCAAGGTGAAGGAGCCTTGCGCAAGGTAATTTCGCTTAGGGATAAGTGTACCATTAGTCCCTGAACTTTGGCCGAAGCCATCATTAGTCCCCAAACTTCAAAAGTTTCACCACCGACCTAAGTAGGTCTTTTTGCTCATAGAAGGTCCCTAGCCCTAACGCCGTTAGTTTATTTCCGTTAAGTGAACATGTGCCACTCACATGTACAAACTAAGGGGTTATGTATAACTTAATCAAAGTAAGGGGTAAAGTGAATATAAGGAGGCATCGTTGGACCGAGTTTGAGCGGCCTAACATGGAGGGAAATGGCGGGAGCTAAACGGGGTTGGATGAAGGTCTGGTGATAGAGGCGAGATGGAGGTGGGTGTACTGGCCTTGCCCGCATGAGAGAGCGAAGTTTGGGGCGGTATGGTGCTTGGGCAGGAAAGGGAGATGCAGGAGATGGATGGAGGCGGAGATTGAAATTCAGAGATAAGATGGAGATGCGGGCGGCAAGACGGCTTGTTGGGAGACCTTCCAGATTTGGGAAAAGGCGGAGCTTTGCCGGCTGTTGGGGAAGATGTCGGTTGCTATATGGGGTCGGCAAGGTGAGAAACAGAGCCGGCGGGAGGTCGTGACAGAGAGAGAGAAACTTAAAATTTGTAATTAATAATTTTTCTAATTAATTAAAAAATTTAATTAATCTATAATTTTACAATGAATATAATTATTTTAAACAATCAGATTGTCAATTGTCAAAGAGTAATCCCTAATTCCTTAAATGGATCACATTACCTATATTTTGATGATGTTATACATTGCCCCTTATTTGGTGCATGTGAGTGGCACATGCTCACTTAACGGAAATAAACTAACGGCGTTAGGGCTAGGGACCTTCTATGAGCAAAAAGACCTACTTAGGTCAATGGTGAAACTTTTTGAAGTTTGGGGACTAATGATGGCTTCGGCCAAAGTTCAGGGACTAATGGTACACTTATCCCTTTCGCTTAAGTCCCTGAATTTTTATTATTTCTTGAATCAGCTGAAAATTGCTTTATTAATTTCAATTGAACCTGTAAATTAAATCTTTTTGAGCATCCTTCAACCTGTTTAAACTAAAACCAAAAAAAATCTACAAAAACTAAAATAAAATTATTAAACATTAGTACATATAAATACATAAAAATAAAATCTTTTTGTGAGGGTGACACTATTAACACTCCCCTATAAACCCACAAACTCAGGGAGACTCTAACGAGTGACTCAAAAAGCAACATGATAAATACAAAGAGTTAAGGGTTAGAAATTGTTCTAAGTTATAGTCGTTAGCTTGACTTAAATCCTTCCTTTTCGCTAAGAAGGCATCGCCGGATCACTTAGGAATGCACACATTTTTGGTCCATAAAATCCACCATTCATGTAGTGTCTTAATTTTAGACCATTAAAACCAAACACTTCCTTGGTGAAATTTTCTTTTCTATATGGCCATTTAATTGATTTGGGGACGGGAAGTTTCACACCTAAATCATCCAATGTAATCTTATCCGGAATTTCCACAATTTTTTCATCAACACAACATTGCTCATGCATATCTAAAATAGGTTCTTGATTCTCTTCAAGAAAATATGAAGAAGGCGTCCCTAACTCCACATAAGTGTCTCGCGGAGAATCAATTGGAGGGCAATTTTCAATGTCAATCTCCGAAATTTCTTCGGGTTCTTGAGAACAATGAGGTGGTGCGTTATTTTGTGGAAAATCTTGGGATTCTAAAATCAACTCATCATCTTTTTTAATCGGCTCATCTATTACTTCCAATTCTTTTTCCTCAATATTTGTTTTTCCTTTATCCATTTCTATATTACATTCCCCCTTAGAGACTTCCATGGATATCTCATCATCTTTAGGAATCAACTCCTTCTCTCGCACTTCTAGTTCTACTTTTTCATCTTTTTCTTGATTATTTTCACTTTTATCTTTTTCAACTTCTTTATCAGAATTATCTACTTTATCAGGCATATCAGAAGGTTGAATAAGATTGCTTACCTCTTCTCTTTCTTCGTTAGCTTTTGCAAGTATCTCCTTTAAATTTTCTATCTCTTCTAGCAAATATTTCATAAGGGCAGCTTGACTTTTGCTTGCTTCGTCTAACTTTGGAGGTTGTTGACAATACGAATGTGGTTCATTATAATAATTATGCGAGGAGAAAGATGATTGATTACAATAAGAAGGAGAGTCATTATAATAGGACGAATAGGGAGGAGGTTCATTATAAAAGGGTGGATTATAATAGGGTGACTCATTATAGTTATTATGATAGGGCGGAAAAGATGGATGACTGTGATAATCACGTTCATAGCTATTAGGAAAAGATGGTTGATTTATTCTAGCATTTCGGTAGGCATATTCATTTGTGGCTCTCATAGGTGCGTAATTTTCCATACCCCAATGATAATTATTGTACGCCATTTTTTTAATAATTTTTTTAAAATAAATTTTTTTTAATTTATATATATATTTTTTGTAATTTTCGGAATTAATTAATATTATATTTTTTTTTTAAAATTTTCGCAATTAAATAAATAAAAAAATTAAGAAATTTTTTTAATATTTTTTATTTTATAAAAACGAAAATAATAAAAGAAAAGCTAAATTAACTAAATCAAAATAACAAATCCCCGGCAACGGCGCCAAAAACTTGATCGATGTTTTATTTAATCTTTTTTCTTGCAAGTGGACAAGACTATTATAGAATAGTTTTGGGAAGCAAGGGGCGAACCACAGAGATTTGGATTTGATTATAGTACATTTAACTACTCTATTAAAATAAAGCAGTTAATAACTAATGGGGTTTTTGGTTTTTATAAATTAAATTAACTAAAAAGCAATAAAATAACATAACTAACAAAGCATATAAATATGAGATAAATCAAATATTTGTAAATTGACTAGGAATTAGGATTCACTTGTATCTAATCTATTGTTTAATTCAAAATAATTATCATTCAATTTCTTGGGTTCGTTCACAAAAGATAGATATAGTCTGTTGAACTATTGGTTCAGCCTCCATCCACGCAACATTCATCCATTCTATATCCTAAGCACAAGAACAAGTAATCTATCTGTCACCTAGATTATGATCTATCTGTCACCTAGATCATGTATGAACCTGGTCCTAACTTATCACTCTCGTGCATCGATAGGTCCAATTTATTGTGATGGTGAGCCAGTGTACGACATATGCACATTGGTCATGCAGTTATCCGCACCTCTAGGCCTTTATTATTTGCGATTACATTCATTTGTTCAAAGCGAAATAATAGAGGGATTGATAATCACCACAATCAACAAGAATTAAATGAATAAGAATTAATATAAAACAATAGATTCGATACTAGTTACCTCCAATTCCTAGATTATGAAGTTAGCTCTTCATAATTGAAAATACAAAACCTTGAACCATTCTTGGAGAATCTTTCTTCATAGACAAAGAAAAATAATACAGAACTTCTCTCCTTTTTTCCTAACTAAAAGGATCTATTTATACCTAATTAATCCTACAACAAGGAAGAAAATGAGATACATTATAATTACAACAATAAAAAGAATTAAAATAGGACTTGCACAATTCCCAAGGCAATTGTATCTCTCAAAATAGGCGGCTGATTTTGTGCTGGAATTTATGATTTTTCAGCTTTCACACTTCAAGTTTCCAGATTTTGCAGTTTGGTCCCTGAAGTTCTTCAATTCAGCATAAAATGTCTATATTTTGCACAATTATTCCAAAAGTCTCTGAAACTATAAAACAACACTAAAACACATATTAGACAACAAAAACCTCGAGAAATAGCATAATTTAAGCAGGAATAATACCCAATAACTGCATATAAAATACAATCATCAATTGTAATCGGCCCAAGAAACCTTTGACTCATGTTGGAGTTTTTGGCTGCGACATGTTTATGATAGCTTCGATATTGGCTGGCTCTATCTCTATGCCTTGCTCGGTCACCATGAATCCAATGACTTTGCCCTTGGTGACTCCGAATATGCATTTGGTGGGGTTGAGCTTCATCTGATGCTTTCTTAGCCTTTCGAAGAATTTTCAAAGGTCTCTGACATGGGCGCCGTAAGACCCCGATTCTTTGAGATTAACGTGGAATTATTTCGGAATTGATCGTGTACATGTTTGCACGCATTCGTGGTCGATTTTCTGTTTAACTCGTGTTGCCTGCAGGCCATGATAGGTCTATAGTAATTTGGCCACAACTTTGTGTACAGAACTCAGAATTCAGATCCGTTTGATGTGTTAGAAAATAGATTTCTAGAGCTTTCTATGCATATATTATTCGTAATTTTTGGGCGTATAGATCAGCCTAGGAAAGTATTTGAAGTTGATTGGAGTTCTTGTGTAACATTTGGGCTTTGGTCACTTTTGGGCCTATTGGCTTTAGGCCCACTTACCCTTATATGATGTAAGAATGTGAGAGATGAGTTGGAAACTCGTCTCTTCTTCCCCAATTCAGTCATGCTCTACCATACGAGTGTTTTGAAGGCTTTGGGCTTCAAAGCTCGATTCGTTACCGAATTTTTACCCGTTTTTAATTTCGACTCCGCAGGGTCATTGTATGTGTTGAAGACATCCTTTGTACACGAAAATTATGGAATTTTATTATTATATTTCTGGGATCTAATTGTTTTATAACTGACTCTATGAAATCAATTTGTGCGAAATAAATTAAATGGAGTAGTGTAATAAACTCGTAGGAGGTTTGTAATTTATTTATAGGATGATTATACCCTTATAGAAATTTTGATGCAATAATAAGAAATTATTATTTGATGTTTATGGGCTAATAAATAAATAGCGGCTGTGACCCCAAAGTGTTATCGTATTTTTATTGACCCTACAGGGTTAATTGGTATGACAATAAAGTATTGATTAATGGAACAATATATTAGTCCTTCGTATTAAGAATATTTAAGTGGTATTGTAAATTGACTTTACGAAGTAAATTGGGTTTGACTAATAATTAAGTCAACTAAGTAGTACAGACCGATTCCAGTATGCGACTGAATTGTTTTGATGGAGGAACCCTCGGGAAAATTTTTGTTTATTTGAGACTTTTAGGGCATTTACTTTAGACACTTTTCTTCCACTAACTCTAATTGGATTAGATATTTACCAAGTCTTTGTGGAGGTCAAAGACTTCCATCTTCTCCCTCACTTCAACGGTGTTCTTGAGAGCTTGTGTGTGTGAGAAAAGAGTGAGATTAGCGTGTGGGATCTTGGTTCGAAGGGTTCCCATGATCCGTTTTCAAATCTGAGACCGCCGAATCAAAGCTGCCTACGAGGAGCTCAATAGTCTCCGATTAGTTTCTATTTTCTCTACCTTTTTCTTGGCTCAAGGTAAGCTACTACCCCTCTCCTTCTTGAGTAAACTAGCTATAAATCTTGCTAGGTTGTTGTAGTAATGGATGTCATGCTATAACCGATGTTTTCAACTCTTTATATTAGGAGTTTTTGTCCCTGTAAATTTGGTGGGATCAGCATGATTGAATATGGATTGGTGTTAGTTGGGAAATTAGGGAGTAATTGGAGAATTTGGGAAGCAAAGAAAAAGAAAACATATTTTGAAATGGGTGCAGTCCCTGCTTTGGGCATTTTTCCGAAAAATACTGTAGCAATTCCGTCCGTGATAATTTTCTGATTCTTGGATATGTTATACCTATACATGTTAGGTAACTCCCTGTAAAGTTTCATTAATTTTATAGTTAAGGAACTATTTTTCATGAGTCACGAAACATTGCTGCGACAGTGCGACTGTAGCAGGGGAAATAGACTTTTACCATGAATTTGAGGTGGCTGTATTATGAAGAATACAAGTCCAAATAGAGTACTTTAAAGTGCTAAATTATAGTTCCAAGAGTCTAGTTTCTGAATATATAAAATTCATGAAATTTGAAGTAGTGAGTAATTAATGGTTGAATTTATAAGTTGACTGGGCAGAATGTGTTATAGTAGGAAATCAGATTGTTATCATGAAATTGATTATATTTTGATGAATAAAAGTCCTAATGGAGTAATTTAAAATCCTAAAATATATTTTAAAGAGTCTAGTTTCATACTACACAATAATCACCTCATTTGGAGTTGTGAGGAATTAATGGTTGAATTTACAAGTTGACAGGGCAGAATGTGTAATAGCAGCAAATCAGATTGTTATCATGAAATTGAAGTGACTATATTTGGATGAATATAAATCCGAATGAAGTGATTTAAAAGGCTAAGTTATAGTTTGAAGAGCCTAGTTTCAGAATATGTAAGATTCATGAAATTTAGAGTTATGATGAGTTATTGGTCAATTTTACAAAATGGCTGCGCAGAATGAGTTATTACTAAGTTGGAATTCCAACTGTTAGAATGAGTATCTTTCGGTGCTTGAACATCGAGTAGAGAAGGATTGATTTGGTTCGAAGAATGGATTACCATTCAGGGATATTATAGAGTGTATCCTCAATTTCGATGTAGAGACCCTTTAGATGCTCTTAGAGCATAGTGGATTGTGTCTAATAAACGATCCTATTCACATGAATATGATGGGATGAGTTTATGAATTAACATGAACTTTAAAGAGTTGAAACTATAGAATGATTTATCATTCTAGAAATATTATAAGGCGTATAACATTGTGTTGGAAAACTAGTGTTTTAAGTGAAGTAAATTGGGGTTTTGAGGCACTAATTTATTTGTGAGTCATTTATGTAATGACTATGATAATTGTGGAATTATGTTCTTCTCCGTGAGTACATAAGAATACTATATTTATTTGTCCAATTCGGATATCGGATGAATAAGTTATAGAGGTTTAAAGTAGGACATTTGATATGTTGGAAGTGGGTTATCCCACATTGGGAAAATGTGAAAAGCTTGAAGGGTTTATATACAAAAGCTCCCTTGGTGTTGGGTAAGCTTGTATAGAAAGTACTATCCCTCCCGCGCCCGCAGGGGGGGGTGCAAATCAAGGTCCGAATTTGGCTTGGATTGGCGTACTCGTGTGCCTGCACATGCGGACACGAATGTCGGACCAAATTGTGCTACTTAGACAAACCCGCCTTACAGGGACTGGGGCGAATAACGTTTCAAGGAAACTGTGTGTTACACATGCCTCGGTATAGTTTTTCTTTCTATCTGCAGACTTCAGCCTTCTACCGGTAGACTTGAAAAACTTCCACCGGTAGACCTTCAGTGCGCTTCACCAGTAGACCTTGCAGAGCCACCAGCAGACTTAGTAACAAGTCACCAGCAGACTTGAACTAAGACACCAGCAGTCCTTACAAGTTCCTCAACCAGAAGCACAACGGTTCAGTTTTGGTTTTCGTTATTTAATTTTTTCAATTTATTCTGTAAGATTGTATAGGGTTCTACCCAACACATTGTTGATTAAGTACCCTAGACTAACAAAGTAGTCTTGGTGAATATATGATGGCTTAATGGTTAAGTAAATAACTTAGCTTGGTTGTATACTAGAATATGAAATTCTATGATTGATTTAGATTATGACTAAACACATAATTCCTACCTTTGTTGAGATTTGTATCTTGTATGCGTTTGAAAATATGACTCATGAAGCATGTATTACCTTTGATTACTTGGTGATTTTATTGGTGTTGATTTCCTGACTTGTATTTAAATTGTATTCCATTAACAAGTGGAACTGCGAACTTGAAATCAACTTAGGCTACCAACTAATACTTGACTTAGTGACTTGTGAACTAGGGTTCCTAAATGGAAGGAGAACCTAGCAATGCCTTAAATGAAAACATAGAACGAGACCCTACGACTCCTAGAATCCATTGACTGGATTACTAGCTTTTGGACCTTGACTTGGATAGAGTAGACAACTTGACACTTGGGATTTTAAGACTCAAATGAGTTCTTGTTGTGGTTTTGTGATTATTGTAACAATGTGCATAATCATATGAATTTAGTAGATCATTATATCTACTTGAGAATTGGCAAGTAAACATCTACTTGTGCATTGCATATAAGTCCAGCTGACATTACTTGAGTTTTTACGTTGATGGTGGGACGATGCATTGTCTTCACGAATTATGAGATTCGTGGTTGCAATGTATCGTCGCACCGGATTCGGTTCACACACCCCTCCACTGCTAGCTACAGTGGGGAAGTAGCCCCATTTGTCGTAACCAAAAGAGCGCATTGGCTAGTGCTATTAAACCGAGTAGAGAGCTCAGACCCGAAAAAAGAGCGCGGTACTTTGATACCCGATCACGGGTATCACTAGCACAATATGATTAATATTTGTGATTGCAGGAGCAACACAGCGACATTGATTCATTATTCTCTCTTAAACCTTTATGTGGCTTACTATGAGCACTTATGTGATAACAAAGTGTTACCTGAGACATGAAATCTAAATTACCATGTTTGTATTGATTGTTAATTAATGCGAGACTTGATATGTATATATGTAGATATGCATACTTATACTTGATAATTCCATGAATGACATAAAGGGTATATATATAAATATACATTCCTTTTTATATGTTGATTCTTTGTGAAATGTTTTCTGACTTATTTGGTTTGTTTATGATCAGGGAATTTCACCCTAGTCATTTGGACGGTTTAGTACATGAGCAGAGAGGTTATCTTGAGAAGTGTCGAGTATACGACACGTCTTCGTGGGTTTTAGTCGTAACAATGCGATGACATGTTTTATTATAGCAATGTTTCATTTATGATATGTTGTTTGTAGTAGCGTACTGAGTTGTTGTTGTTGTTACCCCGGTATGCTTTAGCTGTGGGTCATTGTTATATCAGGTTGATTTTTTATGGAACGCCGGCCTAGAGTGCCGATGGTTAGTTCTGCGTCTGCAATGTTGCGGCAGGCGAGTTTCGTTTTCATACCTCATGAGGCAACGCCTCTTTTGGTTTCATTTGTTTCAATCTCGTGCTCTTAAGCTCGAGGGCTTGTTCTTTAACACTTCCGCATCTTTTAAATTTTGAAAGCAGTTTTTTTTGTCTGGCTTCTTGTTTGTGTCTAGAGCTTGTTAGCTCGAATGTTCCATTTGCACTTTGTTTTAGCAAGTGTTTATCCTCTCTTGTGTAGTTCCAACGGCACGACCTCAGGATTCTGTACTCGAATCCGGGTCGGGTCGTGACACTGTCTATGTCATCAGAGTGCACAATCATGTTATCCACGTACACCTCGACTTCTTTATGGATCATGTCGTGAAAGAGGGTGGTGGCGGCTCTTTGATATGTAGCCCCAACATTCTTTAGCCCAAACGACATGACAGTGTAGCAATAAGTTCCCCAGGTGGTGGTGAATGAAGTTTTCTCTTGGTTTTCTACTGCCATTTTGATTTGGTTATAGCCTAACATGCCGTCTACGAAAGATCTTATTTTATGAGAGGCCACGACGTTTACCACAATGTCGATGTTGGGTAGAGGGAAGGCGTCTTTAGGCGACGCCTGGTTAAGATCACGGAAGTCCACACAGATACGAACCTTTCCATTGGGCTTCGGAACGATCACTATGTTCGACAACCAGATCGGGTATTCAACTACCCGGATAAATTTAACGCGCAACTGCTTCATGATTTCTTCTTTCACTTGCAGTGACCATTCCGGCTTGATTCGACGGAGTTTCTGCTTGATTGGTCGTGCATCTAGATAAGTGGAAATCCGATGTTCAACAATGGCTGGATCTAACATGGGCATGTCTTCATAGGACCATGCGAAGATGTCCACGAATTCTTTGAGGAGGTTGATCAGTGCTGCCCTTTCAGAACCTTGCAGATAGCTACCGATTTTGACTTCTTTGATTTCATAGTTCAGCCCCATATTGATTACGGACAAGTCTTCATCTGATGCTGTTGATTGATGCTTTTCTTGGTGCTTGACTGACTTGGCGAGCTCAAGCAGGTAACTTTTATCTTTTGGATCCATTTCATTGAGCAACTCATTATTAATGTTAATTAATGCGTCTTTTAATGAAGGTGCAACTAAGGAATACCCGAAGACATCTAGATTATCATTATTAAGAGCAAATTGTACAAGGTTGGTTACATCATTGAGGCCCTGGGGTTTGAGGTCCTCAATTTTGGGGAGCGGATCGGTAAATGACCAATCCGTAAGGCTAAAGGAAAGAGGGGGAATAGTATATTCGAAATGGTCTACCAGATCTGCGGTTGTTAAAAGCGGGCCGGTCGTAGTATACCAATTCTGCAGGGGCATACCAGCAATACACTCGAACTTAACAGGGAGGTTTTCGTAGTTAGCGCCTCCATCTATCATTCCCAAGAAACTGTCTCCTTGACAGTCATTATCTAACAGGGCCAGAGCATAGTCATCTTGGTCAAATGACCAGTTGTTTTTTACTGTGGCAGTTTTATATGCAGGGTTACGGGGCTCCAGGGTAACCTGTTCCATTTTACTAGTGGCGAGACTGACATAGGTTTGTATCCTAGACCGAAAGGAGGGATACATTCCTTAAGTTCGTCCTGGATTAGGTTGATAAGCCCCTACTGATTTCTGTCAAGACCCAAACCAGACATATAATTAATTCTTCAGAACATGTTTAGCGGGACCATGTTTCCTAAAGACGTGGCTTTCTTTCCGGTGATGTTAGTTTCTCACCCACATTCAATGGCGTTGACTCTGGCTTGGGGGATTACCTCAAAACCACTGAGGAAGATACCCGTGTCATCGTGCTCAATTTCGAGGATCGGGAAGTCCCTGTTTTCTTTGTTTTCCACGATCTTATCGACAATGATGATTATTATATGATCATCGTGGATGAATTTAACACGCTGATACAGTGAGGAGGCTACCCCTTTTACCCCATGAATCCAAGGGCTTCCCAGCAACAGGCTGAAAGTGGTTGGTATGTCCAGGACTTGGAACTCGACTGGCTTAGTGAGCGGCCCGATAGTCATTATCAAAATTACTACCCCTAGGACACATCGACTAGTATTGTCATATGCCCTTACTATCTGCGATAAAGGAGTCAACTCTGATATTTTTATCCCCAGTTTGGCTAGTGTGCTTGTGGGGCATACATTTAAAGATGAGCCATTATCTATCAGGACTCGGGGAACCCTTTTTTCCATGACCCACACAGTGATGTGGAGACAATCGATGTGATTGGTTCCTTCTCTTGGCAAATCTAGATCAGTAAACATAATCACGTTTCCAAAGTGTATGTTTCTGATCATTTGAGTGAGCTCGTTTGGAGAGGTTTCAATGGGGATGACTGCTTGACTTATGGATTTGGCCAGCGTATCCCGATGGGTTTTGGAAGCATATAGCAAGCCCCAAATAGATATGTTGGCTTGAGTTTTCTTCATCTAAGCTAGCAGAGTATCTTCCATATTCTTAGCCCCTGTATCTGTTTCTTGATCTTTGCCAGAGTGGTCACCCCTTTCTTGGTTTGGTTGGTAGGCTCGACCAGATCTGGTAAGGTGACTGATATCCCCACCAACCAAAGTGGCTTTTTCAGTGCTAAAAGGATTTTGGCTACCCAGGATAGTGTCCCAAGAAAGCATGTTGCAGCTAGGCTTTTTTATTTCAAACAAGAGTATAGTACAACCTTTATTTTTATTCTAGCGGAAACATATCCTTGATATTTATCACGCTTTCTTCACTTGATCAGGAATCAAGTTTTGTTCCCTTGGGTCTGCCACCGTGATGATATTGTCATCAATGAGGTCTTGGATAGCATTCTTGAGGGAATAACATTTCTCGGTGAGATGACCACTGCAACGATGGTATTCACAGTACTGGGCATGGTTCCATGAACTAGGCAGTGGGTTTGGCGATGCATAATTTGCAATTGGTTTAAGCTTTCCATGGGCCCATAGTGTTTGAAAGATCATGGACCTCGAAGCAGGTAAATCGTCATAACGCCTTTGGATTTCCCTCCTTCCTTTTGGTTGGGATTTGGTTGAGTGATTAGGTTGGATGTCTCCCTTTTGGTTTGGGAAATATTATGCTAGGAATTGATTGTATGCATTGCTATTTGAGGGAGGGTGTTCTTTTTCAAGCGCATAAATCATTCCAGTCAAGGTGCTATGGGTCATTTGCTGGGAGTAGTTATTTGAAGGGTCGAGAGGGAGGTAGCTTTTCTGATTATGGAAGCAGGCATTTAGGTGAGTAAGGTCAGGGTTGGTGTCTGGGGTAAATGGTTGATTGGGGTCATAGATATTTGGAATAATACCACTTTGGGGAATAGTTTTGGGATTTAGCTGAAGGCTGGTGTATGGTTGGGTTTTGGGAGTTTGAATAAGGATATCTTCTGTTAGGTCGGATAGGTTTGTTTCTAGAAGGAGAGAATTACTAGGAGAAGGTTTTAGGCTCTTGACTTGTTGAGAGATGGTGGCAAGAGTTTCTGCAAAACTTGCAAAAAGGTTGCCAACTACTTGGTTTGTTACTTTTTCCACATCGTCATCCAATTTCTTCTTTAACCAGTTTTCGAATTCGGGGTGTGGGGCATATTCAGAAGCATTTATTTCTGGTCTCGGAGTATCCTTTCCATTGCTGGTTTCTGTCACAATCTGTTTATTTTTGGCGGCCATTCTGCTCTGATCTGTACCCTCTGAACCTATATATTCTGATACTTTCTGATCTGGCCTTGATATTCTCTGATCTGACCCCTATGCATGTATCTCGTATCAAACAGCCAGTACTATCTCTACCTTTCCAAACTCGGGCTAGGTTTCTTAGGAAAAAGGGTTGAAGGTTTCAGAAGGGACTGGCTAAAGGCTTTTCGGGTTTGGAGTACAGTGTGTCTTTATTATTATTATTTTTTATTATTAATATGTATTTCCCTACAATTGATCGAACAAACACCCGCTTTGTTTTGACAGTCTCAAGACTATTCCTGAAATAGTGGATTCTTTTCCTAGAGAATATGAACTTCGTATTCCACTTGCCTTTCGACTCCCCAAGATCGGACTGATCTTAGGCGAAAGCCTATACTCTTTCCGGGATCCACCATTCAAAATGGTCTAGGTCTAATATTATACAAATTATTGGTCAGTCCATGTGCATTTCTTTATTCATATATGTTTTTTTTCCTCTTCTTTTTTTTTTTTGCTCTTTTTTTTTTTTTTGCAAAATTGAATTCGAGATATAAAAACCGATCGGTCCATGAAGTATCCTGAGAAGCTATATGCAATTTAACATTGGCCGATGCAGGGGGTAGGTTGGTCATGGTGTAGGGTAGTAGATCAGAAATTTCTACGTGCGTGCACGTGTGTGTGGTATCTAAAAAGCAGTAAAATCTTTTTTTTCAGATATAAAGCAGTAAATAAAGCAGATATGGCTTGCCTTTCTGTTTTTTGTGGATTTTTTCGGCTTATTTAGCTTGAGTCCGTGAAAGGACGGTGCGAACAAATAACGGCCATTCAGATCAAGAAATAGAAAGAAAAGTGGGGAATCTATCTATTCCTATTAATTACAAATTGGTCCTAATCCCTAAAATAAAATGACATAATGAAAAAAATATATATACACATATAGTTTTTTGTTTTTGTTTTTTGTGAAATAAATAAAGCAAACAAAATAATAATAATATAAAGCAGAAAAAGAACAATAATAAAATAAAGCCCCAGCCCCTCCTTTTTTTATCCTGCCCGAACTTCTATATATTTTGTATTTGTAACAGGACCCAAAATGAAACTGCTGCAAGTTTCAAGGTTATAAACACAAATATATATACAGATATATAAAAATGTGATATTTAAGCTGTTGAATAAATATAATAAACATATTTAGACAAAAAGAAAAACTTGTTTGTTTTTGTTTAAAAATGAGTCTAACCCACCATTTTTATTTTCTTTAAAATAAAAACGATGTCCCCATCAGATTCGCTACTATGAGTGCCCCAGGATTTTTCTATATCCTGCACTCCATTGTTTAGGGGAAAACAAGATTCAGAAAATGCAACGCTCTTTTCATTCCATCTTCCCTTGTTTAGGGGAAAACGAAATTAAAAGTGCAAAAAGGATATTGCAAAAGAGCATGTTGGAATACACCCGGCCCATTGTGGACCACTGTAAGTGCTTTTGATTTTTCTGTATCTCATCCTCCCTTGTTTAGGGGAAAACAAGACTAAGAAAATGCAACGCCCATTTCATTCCATCTTCCCGTATTTAGGGGAAAACGAAATTGAAAGTGCAAAAAGGATGATGCAAAGGGCGCTTGAGAATACGTCTGGCCTCACTGTGGGCTCAAAATGTTGTGATAGAGTCGTCATCTTTATTTTAAGGAGAAATAAAGAAAAACCAAATATTACCAGATTTTCTAAAAGGGCTCGGAGGCTAAGTTACGAGGTGGGAAGGTGTTAGGCACCCAACTCACCCTTTCGGTCTCAAAACAAGTTTTTTTTGGCTAAAATATGTTTTTATTATATTTATTTAACAAATAAAATAAAGCATTTAAATATACGTATATGTACATATACTATTACAAACTTGCAGCAGTCTCTTCCCAGGAATTACAAATATTTGGCCATAATAATGGCTCTTTTTAGTGCTATTTTCAATAGAAATCCGGGCAGCATAACTGTTTATATTTATTACATCGGGCCGGCTTAAATAACATTTTATATATATAAAACTTTATATAGCCTACCTTTTGAAGCATGAGGGCTTTATCCCGTACCAACTAACTTCTAGTAGATTTTAGGGGCACTCGCTCTGTCCTTCCGGGAGAGGGAGTCTTTTGTTGTTACGGAGATTCGGGTGGAGTAACTGCTTCCGAAAATTGCTTTCTGGCACCGGGAACCGGGCGGAGCAATTGCTTGTTTTTTGCTGTTGTTTTGCTTGCGGACGGGGGAAATCGTGCAGATCAACTACTTGTTTTTTACGGATTTGGCGTCTGGATTCGGGTAGGAAAACTGCTCTTTTTGGGATTTTTGAACCAAAGGAATAGGGTGGAATCCTAGCAGGGAAACTAGGTTTCCTTTTAACCGGTTGGTTTTGTATTTGGAGGAGATTTGACGGAGCTTCGAGGGTTAAAGGAGGAGAACTCTCAGAGCGATCTCTAAGAACTCACTGCGAGAGAATTTTAACTGCATATTCTCACTGCGTCTTTGAATGAATGGTCTCTGAATTCACAAGCCGGGACTATTTATTTATAGGCCAAGATTGGGATTCCTTTGTGATTAAGATTTCTCATTCTGTGCTTTATCGGCTTGTACTGCGTGCTTGAGAGATTGTACTTTAGGCAAAGAGCTACAGTGCACAAGGCACTATTGGGCGCAACCCATGGTGGGTCTGGGCGCCGCGCCCAGAGTGGGTGTGGGTGGCGCCTGGGCTCCTTTTTGACACTTTGGCCCCTTGCACTTCACTGTTTATGCATCCTGCTTTTCTTTTGCATTTTTAACCCTGTAACTTGACATTCGTTGAAGTTTAACAAGTCTTGATATTTCATGTTATGTTACATACCAGGGGTACTATTTGGGCGTCTACACCTAGTCTCATCAACAGGCGGTCTTATCATTTACGAGGAACTCTGGTTTACAATTTACCTGAATCTGTATTGGTTGGTCTGCACAATACACCTATGGATATTTGGGCTTTTGGTGTTACTATATTTGAGATACTCACCTGGAAATCCGAGCACTGGAACTTTGAAAATCCAGAGGATCTTTAGGAGCTGATTGCTAATTGTGGGAATGACTTACAGCCAGGAATACCTACATATGTCTCCGACAAAGCAAAGGAGTTCTTGCAAAGGTGTCTGACTAGGGATCCTCAAGAACGATGGACTGCTGATATGCTACTCAAATTGATAGAGAACAAGTGGCCGAGACGTATTTGAGCATGACATTCGGGAAGTGTTCAAGTTCGGGGTCCAAATGACGCTTCGAAAGTTGGGGTGGCGGGTTGGTTTCACAGTTTTCCATTAGTTTCCGTTATGCACTAGTAGAAATCATTTAACGATCGGCAAAACTTTAACGGAACATAACTTTCGCGTCCGGATGAACTACGGGGCCCGTCGTATATCAAATCGAAGCTCTTGATAAGATCTATAAGACTTTGTGATATTAAGTAGGGCATGGCACATAACTTTATCCCCAAGTAGTTTTGTATTTCTGAAAAGGAAAAGGAAACATAAATTATACTCAATCAACCTTAACAGACTAACACATTAAAATACTTATACCTCATATTTAGCCTTTTAGATTTTTGAAGTTAGTCGTATACCAGCTAGACATATAGCCATACCAACAGCTAGACATATAGCCATACCAACTTTATAGGTGAACGATAACTATGTGTGTGTGTGTAGATATTTTTTAAATTTCAGTTTACAATGCCCAATTTTTATGGGAATGGAACCACATAGAGCACCAGAGGCAACCATTTCTAACACATTTTATTTAAAGTTGACGTTTGTATTGTTAACTTGGCCGCCAAACCCCTGTAATATCAAAATCATGATAAGAAACACAAACATTTGAAGTCCCTAATGGATTTTAGTATCTGTATATTCCTTGAAAAACTTAATGAGATCAGCTGATGAATCAAAAAGCAACTAATGAGGAGTTAAGCACTTCATGCAGACCCATCCTAAGAGATGTAAAAGAGGCCATCTTAAAGTATGTCAGAAAAGGAACAAAAAGAACAATTGCTAACTAAGCCAAGCATACCTACTTAGGAAAAGCCCATATTGCATGGAAACACTTCTTTCTCATATGCCGGATATTCTTTAGCATGGAATCTGCCTGGGGGGAAAGATGATGGATGAGTTTTCCTTCCAAAAGCACCATTTTTCATCAAAAAATGAGAGGAAAAGGGTTTTCCAATTCATAAATCATTAAAAAAAGAAAAATGCAAAACCTTCTCTTTTCCATGCTTTCATTTCCATCTTCACATTCCCCCCTTCCAAACTAGAATCAACATTTTTCATTTTGTGATAATAATGTCAAATACTTGTGCTGAAGCCTGATGGTAATGATGTTATGTCCAAGACTTGTGCGATGATGATGTGAACATGTCTTTATATTAAGAATGAGATGACTCGATTAACCAGACAACATGTCAGTTCCCTCTGAGGAAACTAACCAGAGCAGATAGTAGGACTTTATTGGACCTCAAACGGGGGTGTCCCCCCACGGTACGGACTATACGAGTTTTGGATAAGAGAATAGCAGATTTTGGGGTTGGGCATCGCTCAGCGTTTTGGCTGGGCGATCGCTCAGTAACGATTACTTCGAGTCGGCCTACTATATTTTACGCGGTGGCCCAGGCATTAGGCTGAGCGTTTTGCTGCTTAGTCATTTTTTTAACCTTTTAAGGATTTTAGGGTTTCTATTATACACATATAAATAGTTGTATACCTAGAGTGTTTGAAGGTGGTGTCGCTAATAAAATTTCGATAGTCCGCTCCAATCTCTCTCTCTTCTTTGTGATTGATCCTATATATACTCTGTTAAATTGTTTGTTAGTATTCCGCTGTGTACAACACTCCACAAATATGATGAAGAGGAAGATGTTGGATAACATAGTTTTTTATCAAACTCTGAACTAAGCGTAAGTACAAAGTTTTGAAACTCTGAACTCAACATACGGATATTTATATAATCAAAAAACAATCTTTTTGAATCAAATTGGGTAAACATCATATTATAGAAAAAAAATTGTTGCTCTATTAAAACCTATACAAGAGCATAAACTAATAGCCAGATAAAGCACCGATCAGAATTGCGGTCACGTTGGAGCTTTTTTTTTAATAAATCTCCATTTCTTAGACGCAAAGGGGCGTCGTGCAAAGTAACTTACAAAATACCAAGTCTTCCGTCCATGGCAACGAAAAGGTGACCATGAAAAAAGTCATAGCGATTCAACGATGAAGACAACCCAACATTAGGACCGCGAGCTCTAATCATTTCAAATAAAAATGTCATGTACAAATTTAATTTCTACAAGAAGAAAAACACCAAAATCAATCCAGAAGACTTTTTTTTTATAAGTGTGACCCCTTGTCGGTATGAGGATTGAAACGAAGGACCTCAACATATTTGCATAAGTACCCTTGCCATCACTCCCACCCCTTGGGTCCAGAGGACTTACAAACTAATAACATATACAAGTGCAGATACTTCATATACATACTCTCCCTCTTTGCTTATTGCAATGTCCAATTTAAAGAGTCCTTATTCCAAACATCAAGCTTAAATCTTTCATGATATTCTTACTTATCAAAAAAAGTCTTTCATGATATTCTAACTTTACCCTCATATCTTGTTAGAATAATCCCTTTTTTTATAGAATAATCCCTTTTAAGGGTAATAATGTATATCTTAAGAATTCTCAGAGCAGAACTCCACACATGGGACACACAGAGTATACTTTAGCTATGAGAAAATGCTAACCTCATTTATAAAGCATCTCCCATACGGGGTTCTTGTAAGATGACAACGATCTTCATTTTATCCTTCAATATCTGGCATCTATGGAACTTCTAATAGTTAACTTTAATAGAACACATTGTGAAGGGCATACAGGTATCAATAATACCGTACACCACTAAAACTATGCTTTGACTAACCACATCAATAATGCCCATGGGGGTGTGTGCATATCCTGTGTAGTATCTTGATTAGCATAACTCGAAACCTAAGTTCCGACCCGTGGGTAACTGTACCACCGACCAGGTGACATGGTCAAATATGGTCATTTGACCCGGTTGATGAACATATATGACCTTTGATCATAAACTACTTGGTCGACCACTGATCGACCTGATAAACCAGTTGTTGACCAGGTTAACCAAACCAGTTGTCGACCATGTGATTTACACTAAATTACGGGTTAGTGTATGTTACTTGGGACAATTGGTCGATCGAAGTGTATTTTTAATGGCTTACCGATAAATCAGTCGTGATTTACCAGTGGTTTATCAATAAACCAAGTCATAAAATAGTTTTTTTTTTTTTTTTTTAAGTGAGGCTACAAAAGACTAAGTCATCTTTAATTTGGCCATTTTTGTAAATCCCCCGCCGACCAGTAAGGTAACAACCTGAATAATGATAACTTGGACATTAGAGCATCACCAATATTTACTTCTTCCTATACATCTTCTTAGCTGGATCTCACTGCAACATATATATTTTTATCTTCTTACCTGCTTAAGAATATATTTTCTCATTGTATAATCTTCTTACACATCTTAATACACAAAAAATATTAAATTTAATGTTAGTAATTGGGCTTGTGGCCCGATTATTTAGTCCCGCGCACATGGAATATATTTATATTATTATTAATTGGTTAATTAGTTTCCTAAACCAAATGAGTTTAGGATTGACTTAACCAATAAGAAATAGGTTTCTTGGTAATAATATAAATAGGGCAACAAAAGGGATAAAACCCTTATCCCACAATTGGTAGAACACGGCTCCAAGAAGTGCCGCCCTCCTCTCTCTTCCTAAATCTATCTCACCAAAATACTACTTCTAGCCTAACCATCAAGAGGCTTGGATTTGCGGTGTGAATCAATATTGATATCTGTGCTCTGTGATATCAATCCGACGAGAGAGACTTGCAGGTTTGAAGATCTTGGTATAGGAAGATCGTAGCTCAAGCGAAATTCTTCCGCTTCGCACAAGGTTCAAGTTCGCACAAGGTAATTTACGATTATTGTCTTGATAACGAACTTGTATGATATATGTTTAGATATATCCTTCATTTGTATCAGAGCCTATATGCTTGATTGCTCGTACCGTTATGCCATGAATCGCATGCTTTTGTTTTTGGATTTGTTTAAAAGTTTTACCCCATAACGAAACAAATGGGTTTTATTATTTTGTGTAAAACTTTTTTATTTTCGAGAAAAATTTATATGTCTGAGTTCCCTACGACGAGGCGAACAACATACTAAATTCTCGTTGAATTTCGTTGAGTATTTTTCAAAATATCGCAAACCCAAGTTTTGTTGAAAATTGATTTTTCTGAAACTTTGCATGCTGTTATGACCTGTTTAGGTTCTGTAAAATCGTGATTTTATGGACTGTACTTATAGTACTCCGCAAGGGCTTTCCAACGACATATTATATGCTTAATTTGGACTTAAAATGAACGTTTTATGGCCTCGCGAAGTTGGCTCTTCGCGGATCGATTTTTAGGGTTGAAAAATTGAGTCAAAAACGAACCCCACTCTCGGCCTCGATGTACGTGCCTTTTGTGGCACTCCTTTCGATGTAAAAAGTACACCACTGGAAAGTACTCGATGAGACGAGTCCAACGCCACCGTCCGTGATATCATTGGATCACCAGAAGGCGGCGCGTGGAGAAGGCGTGAAGGAATGACCAGTCAACCGTTGACTGGTCAATGGTCAACACGTCACCTGCAACGTCATCATTGGGGCCCACTTCAGAAAGTCATTTTTGTTGACGTCATCGTGACGCCGGGCCCCGTCACGCCGCCTAGGTACGTCGGCCTGCCAGCCTCCCAGGATGCCCACACGTGCAGGTGGCCCGTGAGGGCGCGTGCGACCTCTCCAGAGCTCCGATTGAAAAACGGTAGGCGCGTCTGGACTTGTTTTGGCCGTCTGAGTCCAATGGTGGCCTCTGTTTTGATCAATTAAGCCTGTAAATATTTGTTTTTTGTTTTTTTTCAGTGTATAAAAACCTGTTTTTTGATTATTTTTTAATTCAAAAATAATATCAAGGGGCTGTTTTGTCATTCTGTGACTGTTTATGGCTATTTGTGACTGTTCTTGAATTTTTTAAAATTCTTTGTGAATTTTAAGCTATTTTTAAGTCATTTTTAGCTTATTTAATTGTTGTTTTGGGCTCTAAAATTGCGATTGGGACTATACGAGACCCAAAAAATGTATTTTCAGTAGTGAAAATATTTATGTACATGATATGTACTTGATGGATTTGTTCTATCTTATTTCTTTTGTTTAAATTATCAATTTATGAATATTTTCACGTTGTGCATGCTTTGGTTGTGATTACGAGCCTCGCGGATTTTCCCTTCTTACGTGTATGATGAGATTATATTTAGTAATTGATTTTTTAGAACAAAAGAAAATCGAAATATATATATATATATATATATATATATATATATATATGCTTATGTCTTATTTTTGCAATAAATTGTAGTGAAATGGCTTCTCATAATGTAATCGCTGACCTTAATAAGGGTGAGAAATTAGATGACTCAAACTATAGTGTTTGGCAAATGAAAATCACGTACTTGCTAACGAGCAAGAGGTTTTGGACAACCTTGACACTGTGATGGTAGAACCAGAGATGGGTAACTTGACCATCGCCCAGCATCGCCAGAAAATGCAGGAATTCCTTGAATGAAAAAAGAAAGATCGATGTGCACACTTTACTATGCTGAGTAGCATGCATAATGATCTGATTAGTGAGTTTCAGGATTGTCTTACTGCTAAACAAATGTGGGACCACATTAAGCGCATTGATGGGAATACTTCTGCTACAAAGTTAAGGACTTTAACTTACAAGTTTGAAAGCTATAAGATTGACCAGAAACGAAACATTCTTGAACAACTACGTGAGATGTCTGGAATGATTTGAGATCTTAAAATTCTTGCTTGTTCTATTTTATCTCGATGAACAACAAGGAAGTTCAAGCGGTGATTTGTTCACTACCCGACTTCGAGTTATTTGAGGCGTATCTTGACTCATCTGACTGCACTCCATTCACTTTTGCGCATGTATCTCGCCATGTTGAGCTTGAGGTCGAGTGTCATGAAGCGAATCGCGCGATAAGTGCCGCGACTCATGATCTTGCTCTTGTTTCCCTTGAGGGTCCGCGCAAGCCACACGGGCAACGCAAGAAACAAGCTAAAGGCAAGAAGACTCAAATTTTGGGCCCAAAAGTGACAAGATTACTAAACGTCGAAGAGGCAAAAAGAATATTGCTAAGTAGAAGTGCTACAACTGTGGTGCCTTGGGTCATTTTGTTCGGACTTGTCCTGAGCCCAAGAAGGTATCAATTAATCCTATCTCCATGCAAAGTTGTGTTTGCTCTCATGTTTTATAGGTCGACTCTCTCCCCGTGTGGATTGTAGACTCCGGCTCAACCAAACATGTAACGGGATCGAGAAGGATTTGTAGATTATCGAAAGTTTCTCTGGGTACAAGAAGAATTTTCATGGGAAATCAGCTTGTCTGTTAAGTCAAACGAGTTGGGCTTCATACCAACTTCACTGCGGAGTTGGACGCACATTGACTCCTTCTCATGAAGTTCTTTATGCACGGAATTCGACATAATCTACTATCGTAAGAGTACATTGCAAGGACATGGATATTCTTTTAATTTTAGTAATGATCACTTGGATATTTGTTTTGGTGATGAGACTTTGGGACATGGTTCTTTTGTCGATAATTAAATTAGATTTGTTGGATTCCCATAATTTTCTTAATTTTCTTCTGCATGGTTTATGATGATTCTTAATTCTCGTTATGGCATGCTAGACTTTGGACATATAGAAAAGATAGGATGACTAGATTGGCTAGAGAAGGCCTATCGGGGTCTCTCTCAAAGAAAGTCGGTCCTACCCTATGAATCTTGCTTTGGCAGAAAGCCGAAAAGCCTTTGTAAGTAAAAAGAGCCACACATCCATTAGAGTTAGTCATTCGCATATTTGCGAGCAATGAATATTAAGGCACGCCATGGAGCTTCCTATTTTCTCACTTTTATCGATGATTACACACGCTATGGTTATGTTTACTCTTATTTCACCGCGATGAAGCTCTCAAGAGTTTTGGTTTTTCTCGCGCAGAGAGGTTGAGAATCGGCGATAAAAAGCTTAAAACTTTTAGAACCGACCGGCCGTGAGTATTTATTCATCAATTTAAAGAATTGTGTGAGAAAAAGGAAATACACCGACAGCTTGACAATTCCTAGAACTCCACAACAAAATGGTGCTGCAAGTAATCCAAGGAATCGAACATTGTTGAAATGGTTAGGTCGACATGGCACCGGCCAACCTCCCACTTCGCTTTGGGGATGCGCTAACGCAGCCGCCTACATACTTAACCGAGTGCCTTCTAAGTCGGCCTCCTACAACCCCTTATGAACTGGA